>OZ026510.1:10261227-10641227 GCA_964019985.1 Aurelia sp. 4 Dawson et al 2005 | reverse complement strand
TTGTACATCGTCGCATTTGTAAGAAAGAAAGGACTGTTTATTTTGATGAAAACGATGTACAATATGCCATGCGCCACCACACGGCATTGACCAACTACGAGCCAATTTTTTCGCATGATAGAACTTGAGGTTGTTCTGCTATTCTTTAATGACGATCTTGACAGCACAACCTTACAATTGTTACGACAAGTTTTTCGTGCAATTAAGAAGCAGAGCTTTTGTCACAAGGGTGTTGTCATCTCAATGCAGTCGAATGGTTTAGTTGATTTGAACTTCCTAATATACGTATTTGAAAGAAGTCCATCATGACATCCAAGAAAACATCATCAGCAAAGTTGCCCTCGGTTTTTATCATCGGCAAAGTTACCCTCGGTTTGTATCATCGGAAAAGTTGCCTTCCGTTTGTGACAGAGACAACTTACTCCTGAGGCCTTGTGATTGCCAAACAAACAGAATGAATAATTCATCTATCCAGAATCCATCGCGATTTTGAAATAACCGTTTGCTTTCAAGAGTTTCGAGTTATTTAGTAAACAATGAAAATCAAACTACAGTTTGCACTATTAAATGAAACAGAATCTTCATATGTCTGGTTATAATAATAATAATGATACGAATCTTTATACAGAAATTGACACTTCAACATGTAGTGCTGTTTTCAACGTTTGTCCTGTATTTCTGTATTTGGAACAATCGTTTTGTTATTAAGATCTTCAAATCCTACAGAAAACAGCGCAAATCTTTTCGAATGGTAGCAAGCTAGTTTGTTCAATCAACTGAAACGAACACCTCTCATGTCTGTTTCTGTATTTGAAACAATCGTGTGTTAGATTTTCAAATCCTACAGAAAACGGTGCAAATGTTTTCAAACGGTAACTAGTTTGTCCAAGAAAATGAAACGAACACCTCATATGTCAGTTGTTATCAACGTCATAAGCAAACTTTCTGAGACACCCTTGGGATAAAGCTAATTTTGTGCCTTCGCCCTCCTGCACTCCCATCTTTCAACGATCTCTCCCATCTTGCAATGGAACTCGTTCTTTTGCAGAACCATCAGCCATAATCGCTGTCGTAGTAACAGAAACTTCATCATCATTGCTATATTGAATAAATTTCAAATCAATTGCTTGTCCTTGGGAAGAAACATTTCCGCTGCAGAATCTACTGAACAGTTCCTCTTCTAGAATCTGCACTGGGAACTCTGTAGAGAGGTTTTGATCAGAAACTTTTGTTGCACCAACGTAATTTTCTTTGGCAATGCAACCATCCACTGAATTATATGAATTGATATTTTGATTGGGAATAGTCACTGAAGGGGGACAATTTTCTTGGGCAGTGCAATCACCGTTTGCGACCTTTGCAACGGGAGCTTGATTCAAAATGTTCGTGGTTCCAGGAATATTTTCCTTAACTATGAATCCATCAGTTTCCTGTTGATCTACCATTGCGTTTCCATCATCTTGATTTACTTTGCTTGCTGATGCTACATTCTCGCCCTCTGCCTCTGTTGCTTCTTGTTTTCTACCCACTGTGCAGCAGCAATAGCAACAACAACCTAACACACTTGCAATACCAGCAAGTAACAAAATAAATTCAAGATGCGACAAACCACCGACTGTTGACGATGAAGATGTGCCGTATGTCCCGCCCCCTCTCGTCCTTCTTCTGCTGCCACCAGATTTGCCACCAGATCTTGGATATGCCTCTGGTGCTGCTATTTTTCGCTTAGAGTGCACAGCGTAATTGCCTCAAAATAGAAACGAAAGAAAGTCAAGTTGGTGCAAAAAGAAAAAGCCTTCAAATGAGATGACTGTGATCAATTTTCGATGTTTGATAAAAATTGATAAATAGCTACTTTGGTACTGTTTTCTATACTGTTTGCAAACATGAACGAGTAGTGATCAAATTAGCATAAAATTCAAATCTTTTCAAATCTTTACTTAGCTGTAAAAGTACGGTCATCGCAATTTGTAAATTTATATGTTTTTCCTTGCAATTCCTGCTTCATTTAAATGAAATAACTATATCTTAAAAAGAATATTCATCGTACTGAAAACAACTGACGGTTGCTGTTTATGAGAGAAAACAGCTCGCGTTTGACGGGTAAGAGCGCAATTTTCGGTGATTTTGCGTGTTTAACCCTATTAGTACTTGGGCCCCCCCCTACCACACTTTTCTACATTGCACTGAAACGGCAAGTAATTTAACCCCCAAACTTAGTGACTTTTAGTCAAATTCAATTGGCAATTAAATTTTTAACATTTCATTGTTCTAACTATGATTGCGTGACCACAGCAATATCATATTTGGAGAGTGGTCAACAAAAAAATTCTTAAAACCTCCATAGACTTTGTCTCGTTTGTCCGATTGATCTCAAACATGCACCATTCGATTGCATTTGATGAGTAATTTCACTTGATCTATATATGTTTCAAATTTGCTGACATCAGCAAGATTTAATCTCCATGACGTCATTGATATTTATGACGCCATTTCTCTAATGAATAAATGCAAGAAATGAAAATTGTAGTCTCCATTGCTTCAACTTATTTGTTTGATTAGTTCCGAGTCCATATGTACTAGATAAAAGGACAAGACTTAGAATTAACTGCAAAGTAAATCTGTACATGGAACAAAAAGCTAATTAAGAGCTAATTGCGCTAAAAATAGAAAATGAAAGTATCTCAAAAGTATGTATTTTAAATCTTAAATCTGCAACATGTTTCCTGCAATTTGAGACAGATTTGGAGAAAACTGGATGAGAGGTAAATTGAATAGAATTTTTCTTATTAAGGAGGTAGAAAATTGCCAATTTTCCTTTGTTTTTTGGTTGCCTAGCAACGAAACACATGACTAATTAATTTTCATTGTTATATTTCAATAGCCAATTGTTCAAAGAACAATAGGAGTAAGTCTTATTATTATATCTCTTGTATTTTCGGAGAAAAAGAGGGGGCGAAAAACGCCCCCCTCCAGTACAAATTAAGCAAAGAATCGACCAGTACTAATAGGGTTATGGCACCCTATAATAGACCCCCAATAATGTATTGTAAGCGTAGACTCCACTCACTGTAAGTAATATAGCCTGCCATGGTTAGTGAAACTGAAGTTCTTCCTTTGGATATTCTGTTTATGATTTGATTGTGACTGTTTTCTCTGGCAAGAATTAGTCCAGCTACTCCAGAGGATTTTATTCCAATATCTTGTGAGCTCCATGATGAATATTCTGGTCTTTGTAAACTGACTTTTGGTGCATGGTCATAAGAGCTGAAATCATAAGGGGCAAGTGATATTCTTGGCCATACAACATGATATTGGATAAAGTTTGGTCGGATCAATAACCATATTTTGTCTTTTCAATGCTGGATGGAATGTTTGATTCATGTAAACTGAGCACCCCTATCATAAATATATCAGAGTACCCCTCTACAAACAAAATATTCCAACAGCGGACCTTTAACTCATAAGAGATCTGATACGAAGTATACGGCCTCAGTGGCGTCATCTCTTGCTGAAAAGTTGTTTATGAACACCAGTGTGCTAAAGTACACGCGGAATTTCAAGCAATATATTCTATAGCCTTGTACAGCCATATGGTTAAAAGTTCTAATCATCTGTATTTGTTGACAAAATTGGCATCAAAATTTAATGAATAAATGATTAGAATAAGAAATAGAATTTCTTATATCATCTCGAATAACTGTGAGCTAAAACCAAGCAAAAGTCTGTTTTGAAAAGCTAAAAACAGGACTTTGATAAGCAGGCTGTCTCTCTGAAAAATCCATTTGATCCATTGTCATACAGCATACGTCAAAACCAGGTAGCTCGTAAAGCACAGAGGCTGACAAATGAAGGTGAAGTTGCGATTTTCAGTGCCAAGCGCTGGGATCGCAGAAATAGAGCAGACCTAATCGAGTCCGTGACCCCTTGTCATGATGCTCAAGTGGTGAGGTCCTAACTGATATCAAGCCCATTCCACCTGACTGTTCTAGCTTCTAAGCCAGAGGATTAAACCACTGCGCCGCGCCACAACACCTTCATGAAATGAAGTGAAATGAAAAGCGATTCCAAGAATTTGAGATGTCTCAGCAATTTTCAGTCTTTTTTGTCGCCTCACCTGGTGTACAGTGAAAGCCCGCGTATAAGACCCTAGTGATTAATAACTTACATGCTGAAATTCTGAAATTAGACCCCCCCCCCAATATATAAGGACCCTGAAATTTGGAATAGGTTAGATCATCAAATTAGATCAAAACTCCAGTTGCTTTGCCATTGAACCTATAACGACTGATACTGCCACATGTGCATCTTGCAAAGAACTCTAAAGATGCTTTAAGGGCTTTTCATTGTATTCTGTAAAATTTCTGATTCTTCCACGAAATGCTGTTGTGAATAAAGCCTCATGAACTCAGGTGCCTCTGAACTGACAGTAAATAATGAGCTTGAAGTTTCAATCTGAACAAAAAAAACTTTAAAGCCATGAATCAAATAAGAACCGATTTAAGAACCTGAACAGCATAATTTCTCACTAAATACTCAATATAAACCTATTCAGGCTGACTTGCAAAATTGTAGGTTCTTATACGCGGGTTTTTACTGTAGTTAAAAGTTCTTAATTTATCTAAAGGTGATCTGAAGCAAAATTTTTATTGATGCAAACGGATAGCACTTTTGAATGATAAAGAGTGTCCTTTACCATTTTTTGATACCTTGTTTCATTTTTGAATTATACACTATTTTGTATGATTGGCTGATGACGTCATTTTGTTTGCAAAAAGTAATGAAACTGTATGAGGATGGCTATGTTTCCTAAAGGAAATTGACTCCAAGAACATTTCTTAAATTGGCATACCTTTCTAAGCATCATTTCAGTCCATGAAACAATTTCTATTACATTTATTCAGCTCAACTTAAATGTCTCCGACAACTGTAGCCTTTCAAAGCTTCGATACAGCTATATTTCAATGTAGCATCCTAGCAATTTGCAAACAAAATGACGTCATCAACTGAAACTTAGTGTCAGTGGATAACTTGAAAACGAAAAGAGATACCAAAGAAATTGAAACAGGAGTCCGTATCATTCGAAAGTACCATTAATTTGAATCAATAAAAATTTTCGCTTCAGATCACCTTTAAAAAACAAACATACTTACGACGCTAAATACATCTTCCTTTCACTAGTGTTGCATCTGTATACAATGCTGTTTTCTCCAAGAGAGTAATGAGTAAAGTCAACAGGTAGAGTCTGCAATACACTGCTGTTTGAATCAAAGGGAAGTACTTCATCTGAGTAGTCACAAGATTCACTTATCTTTGCATGATGGTTAGTCAAAATTGCGTTGCTTGATGTCACACATCCTAAAATAGTGCTGTAAATGGTCCACAGCCCAAGCAAGCAAAGAAGTGTCATGCAGCTTGAGTTCTTGAGTGGTCTGTTAATGATTGTAGAGACCATGTTGCTTGAGTAATCTGCCGTTTGTAGATATCTTCTTTATATTCAAGGCCATATGAGGCTGATTTCATTGAAGTTTGTAAACAATGCTGTAATACGTTTGACACGGTGTTTTACAGTAAAATGTATTTGAGCTGTAATTAGGTGTAATGTGAAAGAATCGTTAGCCCAAGAGCCACAGTTCTAAAATGGTTTTAACTGTCTAACAACATCAAAAAAGACCCCTATACGGTCAATATCATTGCTTACTTGGCAGCAAAGATACCTTAGTAAATAGATAAAAAACCGAACGTACGCTACAGTAACTCCAAGTTGCTCCAAGTCAAAAACGCCAAAGTGAGAGATCTTTATCACAAATCATCATTTCACTGCTTAACAACCTGTTGTAGATTGTAAAGACCTGCTCTGTTTTTAGGTCATAAAATGCTGATTTCATTGCAAGTTTATCAAAGTAATTAAGAATACGTTTAGCAAAATCGCTGAATAGCACAAAGCAGAATGTCTGAAGATTGATCTTGTAGCCAAAGCAAATAACCCGCCTGTAAGAACCTAGTGTTTAAGGACCTAAAGGCTGAAATTTTGAAATTAGACTCCCATTATGTAAGAACCTGTTCAGCTTGAAATTTGAATGGGTTCTTGTTTGTAGAGATCTTCAAATAAATCAAAACTCCAGTTGCTTAGTTAGTGAACATATACAAATCGATTATACCATATGCGCATGTCGAAAAGCAGTATAATAAATGCAGTTTTTTAACATCGCAACGCCTTCAAATAATAGCCTTAAGAGTTTAAATTTAAACAAACGAAATTCCCGAAAGCCCTGAATAAATAAGAACCAGGTCAAGAACCGGAACAGCCTCATTTCCCTCCAAACACCAAATGTGTAAATAGCTAGTCAAGCTCGAGGGGCAAATGACTTATCAAAATAGCATACGTGATTTTTGTAATTTTGAAATCATATGATTTTTTTCTGTGATTTTTTTGCGATTTTAGTGATTTTCAGAGATATTTTCGTGTGATTTTTCAGTAATTTTCAGTGATTTGTAATTTTGGGTGCTTTCTGTGTGTGATTTTTTGGTGATTTTTGTATGAGATGTTTTTGTGATTTCAAAAAGGGTGTACGAAAAAAATCAGTGATTTGGCCCTCGGTCAAGCTGACTGGTAAAATCGTAGGTTCTTACAAGCGGGTTTTTACTGTATTCGAAAAAAGACTCTGAATCAAACGATATTTCTGTACACTGAAGAATTTCTGAATGTGCTCAATAGTAATAGAAAATCGAACGCCACTCAGCAAAGCATGTAATATAAAAAAATGCATCAAAGTATCATTCAACTTTGGATCGTTTGTAGAAAGAGGGTAATCCGTATTTATTCCAGCGATAAAGTCTTGGAGTGCATATCTTTTGAGAACAGTCATTTTCAATCAGAAAATGTGTCGATACTTTCCTACCTGTCGGATTCAATCTATTTACTGTTACAGCTGCATTCATGAATTATTCTTGATATGTAAAACCAGTGTGCTTGCCATCTGCTCAAGGAAATATGATCAGATAATATTGTATGGAGTTTGTCTGATTTCCGGAAATCGACGGAGACAGTGCAGATGGCATTAAATAGACTAAGGTAGCGAATAATAATGTCATCGGTCACGTGGATTAGAAGTAATGCCCAAAATTGCTATTGGTATTGGTAGTTAAAGTTCCTTTGATCATCAGTAAACCAAATGAAGTTAGCCTGCGTGCAGCCCCTACTGCTTCCTTTCAGTTGAAATTTCCCGTTGAATTGAATTCATTTTCTGGCGTTAGAAAATGAATTCAATTCAACGGGAAATTTCAACTGAAAGGAAACAGTAGGGGCTGCACGCAGGCTACACGAAGTAAGATTTCTGTTGCATTCACACTGACAAAGTTAAACCAGCTTTATCTAAACCCGGTTGAATTTCAGCCATCAAATGCACTCGATTCGTTGGATTGTCCAAGCAGAAGGCTCAATTCCATAACCTGGTTTAGTCTAAGTTGGCTTTACTTGCAAATGTGAATGGGGTATTAGATAGTTTAGCTAGATACTTGCAGCCATCCATCTCCCTGCCCTGGTAGATCAGCCACTGAGAAGGCCACAGAGTTCTCTACTGGACTGTCGGTGTTCTCAGAGCGTTCAGCTTCTGAGGACGAAAATGTTTCGGTGATCAAATAAAACGCAGTTTCGGTCTCTAAAGATGTAGCAAATGATTATTTCTTTGGGTTTACTCATTGAAAGTAAAATTGGAAGATTAAGCATTCGTTTGTAAACGTTTTACTGTATTAGGATCAAGCTATCCCTGATTTTTCCAATGAAATGATACACACTACAATCACACAAACAAGTATTCGCTACGTGTTGTTTGTTTTCAATTTATTTTGAGTGGGCTTGTCAGGATTTCTAGCTACTGAAAGCTAATTTAGGCCCACTTTGCATGCCACATCTAGGCATGGGACTCCTAGTTTAACGTCATTCCGAAGGACGACGAGGTGAGTTGTGAGGTCAGGCCTCAGCGGTCACCCATCCGGAGTCTGACCTCACTCGACCATGCTTAACTTCAGTCACCTGACGAAGACTGTATAAGCCACTCGGCCACTCACCCCATAACTTTAAACTTTAAACTTATGCAGATACATGTTTAGCATCGTGAAAAGTGCTAAGAGTAAGAATAAATGGGCTCGGTCACCTAAACGAATCTGCTGTCTCCAAAATATATTCCAGGCTCGCGTCCATTGTCTTCTGTACACATTTTGGTGGATGCAAGGGTGTTAGGACACGGATGTTTTGATTGCTTATTTATTTACCTTGCTTTGATCCCTGTGTCTTGTTTTGTTGCCTTTTTTCTGTTCTGTTTCGTCTTCTACTGAGCGTCGTTAGGCCAAACCGCTCTTAACTTTTTCGAATAGAGCTCCCTTGTATTTCTTAGTGCGCCTTCGCACAAGAATGGTTTTTAAAACCGATACATCCGTGTCCTTACACCCTTGGTGGATGGAGTGAATCCAAAATAAAGTTACTTTTAGAAACTTAGCTAGATTTCAGTAGTTTTACAACATATGAATGTTTTGTTTCTGTGTGAAATTCAAAATCTAAGATTGCTAGGGACAATCGTTCAATGATATAGCCAACCAAAAACAGCAGAATCATTTGAGAAAGGTTTGTTTATGTTTACTTTACCGAATCCTTTTAAGTAACATATTTGACAGTCATATCTATCTGTTAAACTCAATCGATGAACAAGATTATCAAAATATTGTCAAGTCACTGTCCACTAAAAATTGTGCATTGAAACAAGCAAACGATATGACTCTACGTAACTGACCAACGTATACTTTGACATTGCAGAGAATAGTACAGGTAAGATTGTGTATACTGCATAAAAATAGTTCCACTAAAGAAAGTCTGTCTAATGAGGACAGATTTTGTAAAACAATAGCAACAGTTGCTTTGAATGACATCTCAATTCAAAGTGATTAGTGACTGTAGACAAAGGAAATTCTCTCAAGCGGTAAATAAAAACAAACACCGCAGCAAAAATTGTCCCGAAAACAGTAGCGTAAATACTCACCTTGAGCAGCCGACAGGTGCTTTTTGAGAGAAGTTACGTGCTTATAACGATAGAAAAAGAATTAATTTAACGTTCTGTCTCGCAGATTTTGTTTAGTAAGAAGCATTATAATTCTCAGGTATTTAGGGCTTAAATGAAACAAGTACCACACAGCTCCTGAATCAAATAAAAAAATTCGGTTGATGCATATGAAGTCACTCTCTGTCCACTAAACACATGGTGCATACTAAACAAACAAATGACGTGACCCTACGTGATTAACCTACATACACTTTGATGTCTACTTTGAAAAAATTGTGCGTACTTTTAAAAGTGGTGCCGTTAAATATCAGTCAACAAAAAAGATAAGATGGTGTGAAGTCACTTTCTTCCCGTTAAATAGTGAACAATTTTGCCCTTTTTTCTTCAATCATCAATGGAATCATGATAGAATCATGGCTTTGAATCTCAATCCCGTGGGAGTGTTTTCCATTCTTCAATCGAATCGAAAATTCTGTCACATTTACACCGTAAAAATAGTAATTCACAAACCTCGCAATCTAATTGGTACTGTAGAAATCGCGAAGTATGGGCCTAAATAGGGCCAGGCTTTTCAGAGTAATATTTTGGGTCTCTGTTGACTGAAGCGCCATCATCCAGTCAAAGAGCACTGGAAAACAAGAGACTCATTGTCATAGGGGTGAACCAAAAAGGTTTCCAGCCGAAAACTTAAACATCTCTGCAACAAGAAGTCTCATATAAATAAGACAGTGATTTTTGGAAAGCCTGGCTTGTGTTTTCATTTAATGCATAGTTTTCGCAAAATATGTGTCTAGGAAATTGGCAAGCAAGTAGAAAGTAGTCTTTCTCATCTTAGATACGCTGAAACGTTCAGTTTTAAAAATTTCTTTTGAAAAATCGGGATGTAGGTACAAAGTTTCATTGTCGAAAAAGTTTTTATCGATGACTGTGTTGATTTTGGCGCTAGATAATCAAATCATTTACAAGTGTTACATTGGAAGCTTCGTCTGCTGATTATAGACTCAGACAGCTGATAAGCCATGCGATGTTAGTTTCTTTCTTCCGCCGAAAATACAATGAAGAAAATACCAAAAAGTGATGTCTCATTCATGAGTGTCAGGACACTATGAAGCTGAATTGGATGGTATTAGATTCTTTGCCTGCCTTGAAATGCCACCAAATCCTCTTCCTTACCATCAGCAGTTTTTCTCAGCCATACTTCCTGGTCTTGAACTGAAGAGCTCCATCACATGTGCTTTCAAAATGTTTGGGCCTATGGCCTTTGCCATCTCCTGCGCATTACTGCACCTACGAAGCCGTCATGGTTCTGGTTACTTTCTTCTTGCGTGAGAATTCCGTAGAGACCTACTTTGCAAAACTGATCAATCAAGTGAAAGCACAAGGGTCAGGCTTTCAGAAAATCACGAACTTTTGTCAAACCTTTCGTTGCAAATAAAGTAAAAATTTTTCGGCCGGTACCCTTTTTTGATACACCCTGTAGAAATAAAAACTAGACATCACTCTAAGCGATAAACCTAAGGATAGTTTGAAATCACTGAGATTACTGAAGGTAAGATTGTGCATACTTTTAAAAAATGGTTTCTATTGAGCCTCCCGCTAAATCTTTATATAATTATATAGTTCTGGTTACTCTCGATTGGCAGATAAAATTGTTAACTAATTTCAAAACAGTGTGGTTTTTTGCATACTAAGCACGCTAAAATCAGTACACATCCTAACTTGCAGTTTGAACTCTTTTCTGTGAACATCATAATTCACCGAGTAACAACTGAACTGTAAGCAGGAGGTGGCTCGGTAGGGTACGCTTCTGGTCCCACAGAAGGTGGAACATTAGACGGCGGATAACTAGTAGTGGCATCAACAGCTAAAATCTGCTGAGGTGGATAGGCAGCTGCAGCAGGGTAACTTCCACCGCTTAGAGGTGGAGCAGTACCCGCTTGTGGATAAGCAGGCACTCCTTTTCCTTGATTCTCAATGTTGCTTCCGTCAGGTGGATACTGCCCTTGATTTGCAGTTGGTGGATACTGTCCTTGATTTGCAGTCGGGAAAGGTTGTTGTGACATCGGGTAGGGTTGGGGTTGGAGAGCATTCTCCGATCCTGGGTATGCGGGAGAAGCCGTAGGATACGCAGTTGGATAAGCTGCGGGATTGGCAGGCGGATTGTTCATGCTGTCACTGGCAGTACCTTGCGCTAAAGGTACTGTTTCTTCCTGATTCTTCGCAGCATTGACCCTTGCGCATCGTTCCAGCATTTCTTCATGCATTCGACGACGTCTTCGTTTTTTAAATCGAAGGTACACAAGGTAGACTGCCAAGACGATGATGAAAAGTACAGCAGGTGCAGCGATCTTCAAAGCAAGTTTTTGGGCAACTGTCCCTGCAATCAATCCTGTCTTATCATCCGATTTTGATCGTTTACCTGAAACGATAAAAGCACAAAGTCAGCCAGAGACAGTTCCAAATGACGGAGTTTAAAAGAAACTTCTCTTTTATGACTAGCCTGCGTGGAGACTTTACTTTCCAGTGTGAAGGAAAGCTCCACTTTGGCTTTCATTCGCAGTGCAAATTAAAGTCCGCATGTAGGCCATTTTATGACCTGTTTACATGCCCACCTGCCAGACTCGGGTACTGATATGTGAGGTGAGATTCCACTTCTCAATAGAATTCTCTGTATTGTTCACCTTGAGTTGATATGACGAACACAACACCACAGTTAAAGTGAGATCTCACCTCACTAAACGTGAAAGTTGAACATATAAACAAAAGACCATTGGTATGGCGAGGTGCACTATCTAGCTATCTTTTCCTATTGCTATGCATTTTTCATTTTTTCATTCGTTAATTTCTAATCATTTATCCGGGGTACTACATTTAGTTTATATGTAAAAATCTGTTTTACAAAGTGCCGGCTACAAAAGAATAAATCCTAACCTCATTAAAACGTTTATCGGTTATATTGGCTAAATATGCATTTCTACTGGTTGATTTGTTTGCATTTTGTAAAAGTGAGACTGTTCACAATCTCACCTCTCAGCCCAGTGTTGACAGGGGAGGTTATAGTCCTTTTTTTTATATATGTATATTCAATCTAAAAATTTACATGACAAAATTACTAAATACACTACTTAAACTACTTTACAATACTACGACGACGATACCAAGAGGAGCAAAATACAATGACAACCCCGAGGCCTTAAAAAAAAGAAAAGTAAAAAGAAAAACATTTAAAACGAAGACCAGACAGAACTATTAAGAAAAATATAGAACAAAAAATAAACAAAACAAAAAGGCGTTGCAAAGAAAGAGTGCTTGGTGGTTGCGTGGTTTGTAGCAGAGTTTGGAAAGAGCTTAATCTAAACGACCGGTTTCCTTGATGAATTGTAATGTTAGCTCGAGTATATTCCTGTTAACATTATTAGGGAGGTTTTCATCACCATACAATAAGAGCTGCGTTAGAACCTCATTTGAAAGATTAGCATATCCAAATGGTCATAACAGTGGAAGAATTTCAGCAAGGTTTTGTCGTTGAACTGCAAAAGATGGGCAAAGCAACAAAAAGTGTTCCGTATCCTCAACACCATCGTTGGTAGGGCACAGTGGGTTTACAATGTCCTTAAAATTATGCCTGAATTTGTGAAAATTCAATTTGCTGAGACCCACTCTAAGGTTATAATCCCATATAAATAATGGCCAAAACTGACCTCTCCTGTCAGCCCCGGGCCTACTAGGTAATGAGCTGGGCCTGCTAGGTAACCAGTGTCTCCTGGAAGTGGAGTTGTTTTACATAGGCTAAGTACAACACAAACGTACCCCATTGTTTCTTTGTTGGAGCATAGGTGAGTATTTTTGATTATGATAACTGTAAACATGGAAGGGGCTCAGCAGCCTCAGGCACCAGTAATCCTTCTATAGACGTAACAAAGAGATATCCATGCACATCTCGCTTTTGTAGCCCGTACACGTGCAAATTTCAATATGAAGGCATTCTTTAAATATACTGTTTCAAACAATGATTTGGTTCAAAAAATTGTATATGTTAGTCCACCGTACATACAACGTAGTGTTTCTTCTGTGACGTCTCCCCAAAAAGGCATTTAATAGTCACATCACACATCTAATTAAAAATATTCACCGAATCTTGTAAAGCATTGATTTTTAGGGAAAGTCAATTAGTACCAGCAACCTAATTTACATGGCTGAAGTACTGCAGCTATGTCATTGGCGGTCATGGTTGAATAGCGTTGGAAAACAGATTCTTATAATTTGAAATTAAAAAGATGGTTTACGATAAAAACTCACCATAACTAATATATCCTGCAACAAAGCCTCTATTGTCTTTTCCACTTCCATAGCGACGGCTGAAGATCAGTTCTAAATACCTCCTCTTTGTTGTATGTATTTCGCTACTGCGAACGGTATTGCGGCATAACTCCCCACTAATATAGTATTTATATCCACTGCTTGTCTCTGAACCTGCAGATGAATGACAAGCAATCATCATCATGACTCTTTTCACACTAAAGAATGCCTAACATTGGACACATTCGCTCCAGAGCTCATATGTCCCTTCCGGGTGAGGCAATACACCGGAGGGCAAGCACGACGACAAATAAGATCATATTGTATTCTCAGCATGTAAATTTGAAGATTTGACAGTAGAAGATTATTATGAAAAATCCATAGTTATGAGAAATCCATGTTACGACAAATCCATGTGAAAGTCCAAGAGTTACGACAAATCCATGTAAAGTTAGTAGAGTGGCTAAGCCATAATTTGATTAGCTAAACAGAACGTTTCGGACCAATTCCAAGGTCCATCATCAACATGTAAAGTAGGGCGTGAACAGCCATTAAATAGAGTAGTAACAAAGGGTACCAAAAAAGGGCAAAAACGTGCAAAACAGTAAAAATAGTAAAATACGGCGAGTGTAGGAAAAACATGTCGATAAAAGGGTAAATAAAAAGTCAATACAAAGGCCACGCGTTTGAAATGTCGCCTTGAAACCACGAAATCACTTAACTTTGACACACAATTTTCTGAACTTTAACTTGTATTTTCCATTTAATACTTTCACAATGTCTTTATCACGTCACGAGTTATCTAAAAACATTGAAAAATTGAGGACCAAAATTTGGCTGCATAAGGCCTTTAAGTATGCAAGATGTCTTGTACTAGGCTATTGATGGGAAAAATGAAAATCTGAAATCCGAAAATCATTGCTGCGGGGTAAACATATCAGGGAAACTTGCTTGTGATTGTAGCAATTTTCTAAGGTATCTGGAAGGAAATGTTTCAGAAAATCCCTTGTAAAATTGAAATGAAGTGACCGATTTCACGCGGAAAGACTTCTGAAACATAATTTAGTTACTCCATCAGATATGTTTTGAAATATCATTGTTTACTGTATATATTCAAGAAGCAGTATATAGTGAAAGATGAAGTTGGACAATATCACGAAAGAGCAGGCATCGAGCTCATCTTTTGCGCTTTTTTCATTTATTCAATTATCTCCTAACTAGTTTCGGCCAAAAGGCCATCATCAGGGCAACTGAAGAATTCTTTATATACATCGAGCATAGAGCTAAAATCTTTAAAAGGGTGGGTGTAAATTTGTATTAGGATTATCTTTGAATTAAAGTGCTTGAAAGGAACTTTGGGTAATTTAATGTAAAGTCTGTCGGCAATCTTTTGATATCTTATTTAGTTTCAAAATCGCGGCATTTATTAATCTTGAGGCAGGCAGTGACATCATCAAATTTCTAAATCCTTAGCCAGAAGAGCTACAGGTTTTCCGCTTGCTATCATATTTTAGACCCTCATTAAGTGTGGTTTTCTTGAAGATTGTATCAATTTTCCTCAAGTAATGCAAGAGTTACGACGATTCTATTTTGTCAAATTTTCGATGAATCTGTACAAAACGTGCCACCATTTTGAAAATAATCAAGATATCAAAAAATTTCCTCTTCTAACCGGCTTTTATAGACAATAATAATCAAAATAAGTATAGCAAATTTCAATAAAATGTGAACGCACGGAGTAGTAGCCTTTCAAACGCCGGCCCTTTGAGCTTCACATGGCATAACTCGGCCTGTGTCGCAAGCCGTATGGTCTTTGATGCAGACTGCGCACAACAACGGCCCATTTCCAATGGCTTTCACAAAAACATTAGCCTCATTAGGATTCAACCTGGTCAAAATCAACTGCCATTTTCTTGTCAAACCTACTGATCCAGAAACGCCCCAAAAAAAGTTTCCTAAGCTGCTGCACTGAAAAACAATCTATTGGTACTTGGATCACTTTTTCTTTGAACAACTGAGGCAAAACACTAATGCCTTTACTATATATAAGATTTCTTGCTTGTTTGGAGAAGCTAAAGATTTGTCATTTTAATCAAACCTACTGATCCAGAAACGCCCCAAAAAAAGTTTCCTAAGCTGCTGCACTGAAAAACAATCTATTGGTACTTGGATCACTTTTTCTTTGAACAACTGAGGCAAAACACTCATGCCTTTACTATATATAAGATTTCTTGCTTGTTTGGAGAAGCTAAAGATTTGTCATCTTAAGGCTTAATTATTACCGACGTACTGTTAAAGCCGGGTTTCCATATGATGTTCCCATTACTCCCGTCGCTAGAAAACAGTATCAGCGACCCTACGGACTTTATTCAGGTTAACCAATAGATCTTCGCAAGGGGTTTTACATGTTAGATCTAGTTTATTTAGAACATCTAGTCTGATGTGCTGTTTTACATGGATACCGACACCACCTACGTTAACATGTTCAGGAATTATAGGGGTAGACAAGACCATATGGGCTAGAAGAGTTTCGAACATATATTGATGTTAGTTTTATTCATCTCACTAAGACAAAAGCAGTCGAAAGATATTCTAATTTCACTCGTTAGGTTTACAAGTTCTGCTGAATGTTTATTAAGACTACGTATATCTAAATGAAAAATATTTAAATTTATATTTAAATCAAAAATTGATATATCAATGTCATTGTTGTTTAATTATCCAATTTGAACCCGACTTTAGTATTTTATCAGTAGAAATTGTTTTTGCGTAGCCTTTGGTATTAATGTTTGATTCTGTAGATTAATATTTAGATTTAGCCAAACATTAGTTACCTGTCTCTATGTTATGACCCTAGGGTAGTCACGGTCTTCTGCTCCTCATGACATCGTTCTTGTAGTGTAGTAAAGTAGTTTGTAAGTGCTCTTTTAGGTAATTCGCTACTGTAAATTTTTTTATTGGATAAAAAATTATCGATGGAATCAATTGTATAATATTCGTTTCTATTTCCTTCATTAATTGTATCCAATATATAATTATAGTTAGATAGTGATTATGATTATGTGTATATATATATATATATATATATATATATATATATATTATATTATGTATATAATTATAGTTAGATAGTGATTATGTATTAAATCATTACGCTTCAATTTGTCAGATTTAAAGATTAAAGTGATATCATCCTTTGTGATTGATAAAAGCGGTACGTTTCTAGCCCTGAACTTATTGTGGATTTTTATTTGGGTTGGTGGATATTTGTAAGTATATTTCTTAGTGTGTTTTTCCGTAAGTTCTTGGTCATTTTGGTCCCATTGTAAAGGGTGGGAATGAAGGAAAATAAGGGAAATTATAGTTTTCCTTATTTTTCTCTAGGAAGCTCAGTTGGCCTTATTGGGGCCGGGCTTTTTGAGGTAAAATGTTATGGGTCTTGGCTGAAGCGTTATGATCAAGTCAAAGTAGGTCATGGAGACAAGGGACTCCACGTCATACATCTATGGGCACAACGCAGACTAAATTTTACTGTATCATCATACATATGGGAACTTGTGGTGAGATTGTATCATACCATCATACCTTTAAGCTCTACATAATCATAGCAATATGATGCTGATTTATCAAGGTCGAGATCCATGAAGACAACTTTTGTTTCAGCGTATTTACTTTGAACATATACCGAATGATCACAGTCTGATGTAGAAGAAGAATATCCATTAGGCCAGCCAGATGAGTAAATTAAACCACTGCCACTTGATGAAAATGAGGCACTGAAAATTAAGAAAATAGAAAGTTATTCACAATTCCAAGAAACAGTGCTGGAAAAAATATCCACCTTCCTGTGAATAGACCTCAAAATAAATTCTCCTTTCAATATGTATATATATATATATACATGTATGTTTATATGTGTTTTATCACTTTTTCTTGCACCAAAATCGATATGAAATGAATTATGTGTACTACAAAAGAACAGTACACATGATTTTAATCGACTTGCTCCATCATCAATTCCATCCTTCCTTCATTCCTTCTTTTCCTACTTATATTTTGAACGTTTGTTTTTCTTCCAACTGGATTTATTGCTTCACCCTTTCCTTCTTTAATCCTGTACTCTTGTTTACTCCTGTACATCTTTCTCTTTGCATTCTATTCGCTTTTTCCCATTTCTTCCTTGGTCTATAATGCGCTTCCCTGCAAAGCTGCTTCTCCGCTTCACACATTTTTCAACTTCTGCTAAAAATATCCATATAATTTGTGGGGTAGCTGTGGAGGCACTGTGCTTTCAAACTGCTTATCTTTGAGATGTATGATTTTTCAACTACAATTCTCCCACCCGGTAAGGTTTGCAATGTTAGAGCAACACTACAGTACATGCATGAAGCGTTGTCATCCCAATTCAACACACTTTGCAGCAAATGCTATCTGTGTTCCCAGGGGCAAGTACTGTAAAATAATTAACTCCATGTTTGTCGGAAGGGATGGGAAAAATAACTGGTTCTTTTATGACACAGCACACTTTCCTGCCAAGAACAACCAGTTTTTGGGACAAAGGTCAAAATTTAAAATCAGTCTTCCTTTTCCATCAATTTCCCACACAAATAAAAGTTTTCTCACCTCCTATCTTGTCAAAATCCTAAAGCTTACCTGTAAGCTGGTTCTACCTTTTTCCACCAAATTTAAGCTCAAAAGACCAGTATTATGAATATTCACATGAGCCATTCTACCCTTGTCTGTCAAATTTACTAAAAAGAACGAAATTCCATTTTTTTCACCAGAGGGGTGCTACCTTTATCCCTCAAATTTACTGAAAAAAGACCAGTTTTAGGACCAACCAGAAGAAATATCAATGCTTTTTTTAGAACCTAAGAACAACTTTGGAAATGCCGCTTGAAGACTACCAGCTATGCGACATTGCTGCTCTATAGATATAATTAGGACGGTAATCATGCCTGTAGCATAATCATTTCTGGATTCGCTGCAAACGACATGGGATTTTTGTGAGAAGAAAACCGGTTTTGGGACACTTTGAAGTCTATGGCTAGCAGCCTATGAGCCTTTCTCTATCTTTGGCAGGGACTGAGACATGAAGCAGTCTACGTACAGTAGCCTTTCTTCAAAATTTGCCCTTTATTGAGCACCCTCTTTTCTACCATATTTCTCTGCCAACTATCCATAGACAGCTATGCAATATTTTCTTAAGTGTTCAGTTTTTCTCATAGAATTCAAGGTAATTCCTCTTCTTCAATAACATCAAAATGTATTCCATAACATATATAGCTGATTACGATTTCCCTTACTTAAATTTTCTCTCATTAACCAGAGTCTGCTTTAACTAAGAAAGGAAGGGGTGCATCTCTGTTTCAAACAAACAAACAAACAAACCTTTGTTAAAACTATGGAATTTTTTGGGACATTTTTGGGACATTTCGTGAAAAAAGAGGATTTCTTATAAAAAGCATAAACAATTCCGATGGAGTAATATAACTGCATTGCACTACTACAGGATGCTCAATTGAGCAATGCCCAGCTGACTCATTCCTCAAATCACCTCTTCCCCTGGAACATGAAGGAAAAGAAAGAATTTGTCAATTTTGCTTCAAATTCAATACTGAGAGGTGGAGGAACCTTTTGTCACATGTCACTTTCATTTGTGTAAAACTTTTTAGCAAGTGAAATGAAAACACATCACAGGGCTAAATTCAGCAAGAATACCTTAAATATCCATTCCAGATCAGCTAACTTAAAAAATCATATATATACAGTATACTGTACATTTGTGCATGAATGTCAAAGAAAAGGAGCAAGAGTCAACTCAATACCATTAGAAAACTATTTCAATATGTTTTTGCTTGTAGCTTCAGGCCCGAGCCCTTTTCATCTTAGCTACTTGAAGTAGCCAAAACAGCTTAAATTCCTAGGGGTGCTCACTTGTGATGGCACATACTGTAAAACAACTTACGGGCAAAAAGTTGACATTGAAGATGATCTCTGTATCCCATATAAGTATGGACTATATTCTTTCAGTTGGTAATAGAACCCAAAGTTTGACTTTGCATAAGAACTTGAAAAACGGAGTTGTATCTTTCCATATCCATCATGTGAATACATCTGAAATGGTTTGGCAGCATTGCTTGAGCAAAATTTTCCAATACTTCTATGTGACCTGTTGAAAGATTAATAGATCCATATTTAGCAAATTGGATCAATAGGTTTGACTGCAATGAATATATTCAATTCAAGTTAAAAGCTGGCCTTAGCCAAGTTTAAAAATAATCTACAGTATAGTACAGTATATGATGCTTCTGACACCTGCTGGTTATATCACTCTGGTTATGTGATTGCTGGCTATGTCACTATGTATGTATACACTATACAATATACAGTAGTAAGCACTTGCGGTCACTTATCCCTCGAGATGGCCTGTTACTTCAAGATGACATATACTGTATCTACTGCAAAATTACAGACACAGGTGAATTCTGCAATTTACCAAAACAGTACCTCTTAGGGTAGAAAATTTTCAAATTTACAACTGCTTAGGGTTTGTGAGGTTGATATCATGATTAGCTTAAGGTAAAGAGTCTTTAGAAAGTTTGATGAACTTAATTGCTGCTAGTAAGATTCTTTAAGGGAGTCCACTCAACATTGGGTCATATGGGGGTGTGCAATCCAAGAATTCCTGTTTATGACCCAATCCCAGAATGCAGACAGGATCTTGAGACCCAATTCCAGAATTAATTTGAATTACTAGGGTTTAAAACAATGTACAAACTGGATGTGTCCTCAAGTTCTGGGGGACTTCTGTCTACATTTCAGACCGGATTGTCTCCAGGGCGCTCTTGGGTGCACCAGTCCAGGGTGACATCCAGATAATTCCAATTGAGCTAAACTTGAGGAAGGAAAAAAGGTTGTTGCTCCTGTCCTATTGGCCCCCATGTCAGGATGAAAAAACATTTCTCAGATGATATGGAGACGTTGATTGATTTCAATTCCAAATCTTCAGGGAAACCATTGATACTTGGTGATTTGAAAATGGAAGTACACAAATCTACGTTGAAAGCATTTATCCAAGAACAGGAGCTATATAGTATGATAAAACACCTCTGCTTCAAAAGTATTCACAGGCGCTGTTGTTAACAAACTCAAAATACAGTTTCCAAAAAAGTCAATCTTTTGAGACAGGTTTCAGCAATTTCCATCATGTGATTTACACAATTCTCAAAACAACTTAATAAATGTCAAGAAAGAACCAAAAATTGTCAAAATAGAAATTACGAAAAAATTTCTCATCAAGACTTTTTAGCTGAAGCCAAAGATAGCCTCCAAGCAAGAGTACCAGAAAGCTATGATTAATTTGAAGAAATAGTGATGATGCGGGGTGAGCGGCCGAGTGGCTTATGCAGTCTTCGTCAGGTGACTGAAGTTAAGCTTGGTCGAGTGAGGTCAGATTTCGGATGAGTGACCTCTGAGGCCTGACCTCGCAACTCACCTCGTCGTCCTTCTGAAGGGACATTAAACTAGGGGTCCCATGCCTGGATGCGGCATGCATAGTGGGCCTAAATTAGCTTTCAGTAGCTAGAAATCCTGACAAGCCCACTCAAAACAAATTGAAAATAAAAACAAAAAAAATGATAAAAATCCCTGATAAACATGCTCCCATAAAACCGCAGTAGTCAGAGGCAACAACAAGCCTCACATGACCAAGGCGCTGAAGAAAGCAATGATGAACAGGACAAGGCTAAAAACACTGCAAATAAAACCAAAAGACCAGATGAAGAGATAGATACTGTACAAGGCTCAAGTAGCTAAATTGAATAGGAATGAAAAAAAGAAATATCTTTGCCAACCTTGACCCTGTCACTGTTGGCAAAGGATAAACTTTTTGGAAAACTTTCAAGCCCCTTTTCTCAGAAAAGTCTAGCAATGGTAACCAAAAAATAATACTTGTCGAAAATGAAGCTATCATACTGTAGATAATGAAACTGAAATAAGCAATTTCTGTAACACCTATTTCGTAAATATAATGGATACTTTGTCCATGGACTTAACGGTGTCTTCATCAATTCAAGTCCCCAATGCTTCAACTGATGCAGTGGCTGTGATAAAAAATATGAAAATCATCTGTGCATTGAAATAAAACACCACATGACTGGAAATGAAGTGTTTGAATTCAAGAGTGTCAGTTCCTTGGAGGATTGGGAGGAAATCAATAAATTAAACAAATCAAAAAAGAGCAGCAGCGAGATTTCCCCTGATATTTGCTAAACTGGTATCAGGGTTTTCCTTAGGACATATATAACTTTCAAGCAATGAATTCCCCGGAGAGATTAAACTGGCTGACGTCTCTCCAAGCATTTGACCGCTAATGGGGGAAGGGGGTTCACCAAAATTCGTTAAGTGATCATTGCTAGAACTTGACAGCGAGCTTGAGGGATCCTGATCAAGGAGACTCATGTTATATTCTTGCCGTATACAATGATTTTTGAAGGTTTAGCTGCTGATGCTACAAAATATCCTCGAATCTATGAGCAGTCAGTTTAGGCCCATCAACCTGAAAATTGTGTCATCGGAATGACGGGAGTGGAATTACGGGAGTGGCGATTGGGGTCTTTCCAGAGTCAATTGACCTTTCTATGAAGCTTCTGGGCTCTTTTTTTTCAAAACAAAACGCCAAATGTTTATAAATTCATGCTAAACCTTTGAAATTGATACCTGGTCAGAAAAACTTCGACACTGTCTTTAGAGCAACGAGGCATTTCCCCATCGACATCAAACCTATCCCAAGTGACTTCGAGGTAATATTTCTTGTTGTTGCGAGTGTAGTAGCCGCCTGGCGTAATGGCATACGTGCATTCTTTGTCAGCTGAGTAGGAATGATGAGCTTTGTAACTCTTGAATGAAGATGCAGTCAGTTTATATTCACAAACGCCCTGGATTGCCGCTACGAGTGTAAGCAAAGCAACAACAGCAAAAAGTATGGTTGCCGCCATCTTCCTTCTCTTTGTTTTGATGCAGCTATAAAGATTTGCTACACATGTCTTAGTCTTCTTGTTGAACAGAGCAGTAATCAAAATCCTATTCAACAAAAGATATCAAGACCTTTGTAATGAGCTCCGTTTAGGTTTTGATGACATTTGCATTTCTTCTGCGGTCACTCCTATCAAAATGCCATTCAGACAAGCCCTGAATGTGTTAACGACAGGGGCGAAGGTGAAGTTGCGTTTTTCAGCGCCAAGCGCTGGGATCGCAGAAATAGAGCAGACCTAATCGAGTCCGCGACCCCTTGTCATGACGCTCAAATGGTGGGGCTCTACCGGGACTCTGTTCTGGCTGCAATGTCAGAGGATTACACCACGGCGCCACAACACCTTCGCAGCGCAACACCTTCGAGGCTTACGCAGCGCGTGATGAGTGACCTTGATGAGGGGCGTAGCCCCAGAAAAATTTAGTGACCACGCCCTTCTGAGACGCTCGGATAATGAGGGAAACGCCCTTTTTAGTTATATCGTAAACATAGCTGCAATCAACACAATAAAGGCAGATCGTTCTTTTCAAATTTACAGTGAGAATTTATGCCCAAAGTTACTCTAGTGAAGTGAAAGAAAGAATAGTTTTTCAGTAACGACCAGTCCAACACAACAAGGACTAATTCAAATATGACTAATTGTTTCTCTAGCTTCGTTGCAAAATGATTTGCCACTAGTCCGTCTGGTCCTTCAATCTTAATATTCGTGGAAATTTCTCTTTTCGCTACTTTATACTTCTCTGGTAGGTCGATGGCATCATTTTTGCAAGAAGCTTCAGCTAAAGAAATTGTTGTTGCAATTTGAATCATTTCATGCACGTTATGGTTCAGGCTCTTCAAATCATTGAGATCGTTTCAACAATGATAGCAAACAGGAATCCATATAGACAGCGGCATGTCCAGGCTGAGATAACAAGGGATATTGAAATGAGTGGTTCTGAGGGCAAGCCCCCAGGAAAATTTTTGAAGATATACACTCAGCTTGGGCTCGGAATGCCTCTTCCAGCAGCGTTCAAGCATTTCTTAGAAACCAAAACCTTGCTACCAAATCTTGAAAAACCATTCTCTCCCGGGGGGGGGGGGGGTACTTGACCTAAATTTGTACGGGGATGTGCCCACGAATAAAAATTTTCACCCTGCTCCAGAATTTTTTCCCTCAAATGATACCCTGTTCTAGAAAAAATCTGTGAAAAGTATAATCAAAACACAAAAATTTGACTAAATAATAACCCGTTGCAACAAAATTTCCTCTTTTGACATGTTTTGAGAACCTACTCCAGAAAATTTGCCTTCTTTTGACACCCTGTTCTAGAAAAAATGGGCGAAAACGATACCCTGAAAAACGGCACATCCCCGTCGGACAAATATACTAAGTACCCCCCCCCCGGGCATCCTCTGCTTGCTTTTCAAGAATCTCAGAGACCACTTCTTGACAGACCTGCCTGACCCCTCCCCCTACCAATTTTGTTACGTTTTTGTGCGAATCTCGAAGACCAACTTTTTGAAAAGTCCATTCCCCCCTTGGGTACGCCACTGGTCAACGACGGTGAATTTTGCAAACACATCTCAGGTCGTCAGGCAGGGTCGAGGCCTGTAGAACACGGGGAGGGCGGAGCGCTCCCCAGACGGACGAAGAAAGCGGCGATAAACTTTTATTTGCATCTCTCCAAAGTCTCATCGTCGACAAAAATAAAATATGTTTGATAAGAAGATCGGTTGATTGACGGGTCCATGAAAGTTTTAGGACAATAGCGACTTATGTCGGACTTTGATCGAAAACAGATTTTCATTCCCATACAAACCCTTTACTAGCATTTTCCTAATTTTGGGTGTAAAGATGAGTTCTTTGCGAAGCAAACTTTGCACATCTTATTTTCCTGTTACAGAAAGATCAAAATTTCAGTCTTTAATATCGGCCATACATCTTTTGTTCCACCCTGCTAGAAGATCTAATGTGCACTCATCAGGTAAAGTATTGGAAACAAGGGATATAACTATCCGATGATTTGCGCTCTGGTCAAATTCAATTTTAGACATGAATTTGAATCAATGCACAAAAATCACCACTTATAAGTGAAAACTACGGTTTCATGCTTATTGGCTGGCGAGCTGATTTTGATGAAATAGGTTCTATGTCTTACACGCTATTTCCTTCTACAAAGAAGGAAAAATAGGACAACTTCCAATGATTCGTAAAGAGACACTGTATCAACCTACAAGAGTCAATGGGACGCGTGATAGTCTGGCTTTACTCGCAAAGGGATTGCAAAATCTTTGTGGACTTTCGTTCCGTGTTTCCGATGTTTACGTTCATTGAATCGAAGTGTGTGACAAATCAGTATATTGGCTTTTAGACGCATAACAACAGGAGCTATTGGCTGTCTGTAAACCACGGAATGATAAAATGACGGAACGACATGACGAAATGCCGGAATAAAATGACGGAGTCATACAAGATTGTAAGATATCTATTTCGTAGGCTCCTACTGACTATACGTTAACTACATACGAATGCTACAAGTTGCCTTTTTTCTAAACGGAAAACCAAAACTTTGGTAACACCATAGGTAACACCTAAGTGATCAAATTCTTCCGACTTAAATAAACTCTTGGTCTGCTCCCAAAAATCAATGAAACTTAATCCTCACCAAAAACTGATTTGTAAATCGTTAATTTCTTCAGCTTATCTTCGCAAAAGGGGGGCTTTATCCCTCCCCCATTCCAGTCTAGATGCCCTTATTTTCAACATATCAAACTGCAGTAAATAATTTTTGATCACGAATTCACGAGTAGATAGTATCAAAGTCATGTCATTGCGTGTATAAATAAGCCAAATAACGCTTCGTGTACTAATATGGGGACAGAGGTTTCTTCGTGCCGTGCCGAACGCACCGGAAATCCCCAACTACTTTTCTTGTTTTTGTAAAGCCACGTTACGAAAGTTTTGGTTTCCATTTAGAAGAAAAGAAAATTGGGACATTCGTATCGTGTTAATACGTTTAGGAGGAGCCTATCACTAGAAATATTACACTCGTGTCTCTGGCATATTATTCCGTCGTTTCCTCATTTTGTTCCGCCGTTTCGTGATTCCATGGTTTGCAGACTGCCGGTGTTAATGGCTATGACGCAGTTACTCTCAGGTTGACGTAGACAATGTTTGTTCCATTGTTCACAGGGCTCAATTTAATTGGCTATAATAGCAATCCTTATTATCTGAAGAGCTATATAAAGCCTGTACTTTATATCTAGCCTGTACAATGCTATCTTCCAATCAACAACCTCGAATTAGACTCTGGTTCACTGATTTTGAGCCTATTTCAAAGATTTGCTGCTTGCAGCGCAAATCAATTAGTCCCTCGGACAAGCTGTACATCACCCAGGTACAAAATGCCTCACAAGTGAAACCTCGGCTGCAACCCTGGAGAGAAATTACTTCAACGTAGAAACAGTTCTCCGTCGCAGATATAGGTTTGGTCGACTGGGTATCTACCCCAAGTAGATTCTACTCGTTCCCCCCCCCAATAATCATGTTGTCCTCGTTACATAATTTGAGTTCCCCAGTGAAAATTTGACATAGACGGGGGTGTACAATAGATTTTGTTGGTCAACTGCTGAGGCAGGGACCGCGCAGCCATTGGGCTAGGGGGGCTGTAGCCCCCCACTTTTTTCAGAGATAGGTCTAAAAACTTTTACAAATATGGAATTTTCAAGTTCACTCATTTAAATGTATCGATGACATTCTGAAGGGGATCATGAATTTTAAGCCCGAAGAACGTCGTCTCATCGGTGAAGTGGTGATTATTTGGAAGCTCTTGCATGTTAACCCGGCAACGAATGCATCTGCTGAGAGATCTTTCTCAATGGCTAGACGCCTGAAAACGTGGCTTCGTTCGAACATGAAGCAAGCAAGGTTAAAAAATCTTGCAATACTGAACTTCCATAAGAAACGAGCGGACACGATGCCCCTCTTGGAAATAGCTAACGACTTCGTTAAAATGAAAACAGGCATCGCAACTTTGGCAAGTTTACTGAAACAGATCTTTAGTAGTAATTTTCATCGTGAGGAGAAACCCTTTGTTGTTAATTTTGTTGGTTCTTTATCTTGTTCGCTAAGGGTAATTTTCGTTATGTTTAACTTGTTTGACTTGGTTCGTACTAATACCTTTATATAACATTTCTATGACGCCTAATAATTGTCACGATATGTGTCTCTTTTGATAGTTCCTTGTCTCTTTTCTGAAAGGAATTGTAACTTAATATGGACATGAATAAGCATATCTTTCTTTAAAGGGGCATTTTCCGACGTTCTTAAGGGTGTGGTCTCAAAAAATTTTCCGGGGGCAAGCCCCCGGACCCCCATCTCAGCTCGCTTCACTCGCCATTCAGCCCCTCCACTTTTAAACCGCTGCGCGGTCCCTGCTGAGGAGTGACAGTTGACAAAGCCTAGAAAATAGTTCAATCAAGGTTTGAATAAAAGCTGCGTAAACTAGGGTCAGCTTGTGCAGTTTCATTATGTCATTATGAGTCTTTGTGGAGCAAGGTTTAATAATGAGTCTGGTTTCCTAGTCAGAAAAAATTGGGCAGAAACAGGCAGCAAATTGCTTAAATGTAATGTTGATACATATATCTCGTGTGCCACGACTTGTAATATATATTTCAAACCAGTGAATCTTATACAGTCAATGTATAGAATAATAATGAATACTGACTATAACTACAAGGACTGAATCGTAAATCTTTATAATTGCGAATACTGTCTAGGCAAGAAGAGACTTGGCAACATTAAGCCTACGTGCGCTCCTCAAAATGCCATAGATTTCTAGGGAGCATTCTTTAAAGGGTCTGTTTCATCACAGGGGCCCCAGGAAGTTGTATAACCCCATCCCCCCCCAATGATAAAACAGCCTTCCTCTGAGCCTCCTTTGTGATTGCGAAGCTTATTCGTTCGCGCGCCTCGCTTTCGATCTCTCTCTTACAGCATCACGTCATAGCTTCGCAATCACAATGGAGGCTCAGAGGAAGGCTTCTTATCATTGGGGGGATGGGGTTATACAACTTCCTGGGGCCCCTGTGGTTTCATCCAGCATTCCCTGTACGTGCCGCCTCTTGATTGGCCTTTGTGTGTCGCCATTTTCATGGCAAACCGAGAGACGACACGCTTCCTGAAAAGATTTCTCATTTTCAATTCTGTCACAATCTGCCCGAGCAAACAAGCAGTAACAGTTTACGACATGTTGCTTTGAAAGGGAATGGAACGAGCAATGGTATGCCTTCCTACAAGACCCGAACTCAGTTTTGGAATTGGTACCAAATAACAGCTGGTTGGCACAGCTTTTATAGTGGCAAAGTGATAACCTAAGCTACAACTTGCTCTTGCTACAGCTGGTTCCAGTCTCCCCTGCGGTATTTAGATACACAGTGAAGGGTTACAACACATGCAATGGAAAATGATGATAAAACGATAAATAAAAGTGCAAATTAACCAGAATTCGCTTGCATTATTTAGAGCGTGTTTGATTGGTAATTCCAAACCTACCAAATTCTGCAAATGGTAGATTTCGCAGAGACGGAAATACATTGCCAAATCAAACACAAAATTCTTCAAAACAGTAGGTTTCAGATTCATCCTGGCGAAAACGAGTCCGGTGCTTGGTAATAAAGACTGAACTGATTCAATTACCATAGCAGCACAAGCAAATTCGCCTCGTTTTTTAATTACCGTAGCAGCAGAGCTCTGCAAATGAAAACGAGAATCTCCCCAAAGTCTGCCAAACCTTCCGCCCGTTGGAGCAGAAGGTTCGGCAGGCCTTCCAAACCTGCCAAACCTGCCGTTTTCGGAATCTGGTAGTAAATCAAACATAAATCTCGAGTCTTCCGAGTCTGCTGTTTTCTGAATTGGCACCAATCAAATACACCCTTAAAGTTACCGCTTTTCAATAAAAAAAGGTTTCTTGCATTGTTCAAATGATGCTCGATGCCATCAGTATTGCATCATTACCGTAAGTCCTCGAATGAAGCCTTCCCCCTCGAATAAGTCCCCACAAATGTTTTTGCAAAATAGGATTTCACCCTCGAAAAAACCCCCAGTGGCGGGGGGAGGGGGTTTGGGTTAATGGCTTTTAACGAAAACTTCATATCGCCACTTTTGCTCAAACATCAAAGTTGTCACTCTGTTCATTACTCAGTAAGGGCCTGTTTATATGAGGAAAAACACCTCACCTGCCAGACCCGGGGCTGAGAGGTGAGATTCCACCTTCCAAAAGAATCCTTTGTATTTTCAGTTCGCGTTTACATGACGAACGCAACACCACCGGTATAGTGAAATCCCACTTCAACAGAGGTGGAATTTCACCTGGGTGAGGTGAAATTTTTCCATAAAAACGAAACACCACCGGTATGGTGAGGTGAAATGAAATTTTTGGTTGATTCTCATTGGTCAGTTCATTCTGCTTTCACAGAAGAGAGACTTTACTCCACCTCACCTCTCAGCTCCGGGGCTGACAGGTGAGGTGAAAAATCTCATGTAAACAGCCACTGAAATTTACCTCGCTTGTCAGCCCCGGGTCTGGCAGGTGAGGTGTTTTTCCCCATATAAACAGGGCCTAACACAAATATCATTGGTTTCAAATTTATCGAAATCAAAATATCACAATACATCTACTGTTAAGCACATGGACCAGCCTTAAGTATAAGAAGAAAATTAGTCCTCGTAATACCTTCGGCAGCTGCTAAATAACCCCATTCGAATAAACCCGCTCCTCAAAATATCTCCTTGCTAAGTAAGCCACAGGGTGCTTATTCGAGGACTTACAGTACAGTACAACCCCGCAAATGAGAACATAGCAAAATAAGAACCTGCAGACTGATTTTGTGGAAAAAGACACCCAAAGGTAAGAACCAAAAACAGACTGACTTACTTCAATGTTCTTATGAGATGGTAAACTTTATTAAGAAATTTTATCATATCAGTGTAAGCAAACTCCCAACAATTGATAACTGAACACCTCTAACAGTTTTCAGGGATATGCAAATTTTTTTATCAAGCTGTATGATATAAACTGATTTGTCAACAACAAAAATACTATGCTATCTAATATTTAAAAGCAGTCATTATAACCAAGTTTATTTAACACATAGCATACTTCAGCTATATATTCATCATAGTCACAAGTGTCCTTGCAATAAGAAACACACCCTGGAAATGGCATAAGTACCTCATTTTTCAGAACCTAGCCAGTCTGTCTTTTAGAAAAGTATGTTCTTGTTTGCGAGGTTTTACTGTACCAATGATACTGGGACTTGTTCACGAAGTTATTGATCAGGTACCTATCTGACAAGTTTTGATTTTCAAAACTATAGGGAAAATTTAGGATCTGTACCTGACATGAGAACAAGAGAAGACTTTCAAAGCTCATAGTCTGTTACCTAATCAAAAGATTCTTTAAAACTAGTCACAGCTGTGTAAGTAATATGTGAAAAAATTAAATTCAGTTGGCCAAATCAGTTACCTCGTTCGTTTATTACGAGAGATCGCATGAAAACTGCGCAGTCTCTTGAATTCTTCAAAACACACCTATAATCCTTGGTGTAATGTGCAACCAATTAATCATGGCGATACTGAGAACTGTCTGAAATACTGTTAAAAGTCCAAACTGACAGAATAACGGAGCTGGATTTGTATCCACACAACTAATTGCCTAAGCAATAAGATGTTTACTAGATGGAAGGGCATGTTTATTAGAATGAGATCTGAAATCGTTAAAACGTTACAAGTCAATATATATATATTCAAACAAGTCGCTTCTGAAAGACGACTTTAATAGTCTGTCTCAAATTAGATGCCCTCTAATAAAAAAACAGAAATTTGTGCATGACTATTGTGAATGTCACATGACCTATAATTTGTGACACACTTCAAGCTGGTTCTCCACTAGGAGACAAATATAGCACCACACGACAAATTTCGAGTATGAGCGCCCTTCGGAAATGTTATTTTTTCGCAGAGTGAACTTTTATCTGTCGTAATGTGCTTGGAAACAATCCTACTTCCTTGCCACAAACTTTTGACATTGATTGCGCGATGTTTGTTGCGTTGCACTACATTTGTCACCTGGTGGAAGACCAGCTTTTAAATCATCTCTTCCAGAGAGCCAGAATTTAACAAGCGTTTTCAGTAGAATGAGGTCTAAAATCATAAAATATTCCTTATCACAGGACATAACAAAGTAATCTTCTTCTTATGATTGTTTGTTTACTGTCTTTATTGGTTAACTGCTGTGCTGTAAGCCGGAGGAGGAACTGACGGATATACTTCTGGCCCCCCACCAGGAGGTATATTAGGAGGTGGATAACTCGCATTGTCAGCAAAAGCCACAGTAGGTGGAGGTGGATAGGGGGCTGCAGTTGGCTGACCGCCTGTGTTTGGTATTGTAGCATCCCCTGGCGGAGGATAAGGTGGGCCATTGTTTTGTTGGGTTACAGGCTGGGATTGGTTTGATGGGTACTGCCCTTGATTTGCAGCAGAGGTAGGTGGCTGAGCTGTTGGGTATGGTTGATTTGCAACGGCGTGATAAGCTGGCGGTGCGTTGTCGGATCCAGGATAAACTGAAGGAGCATAGGAAGTTGGGTATGTGTCTTTTGGATAGGAGGTTGTCGGATATGTGGCTGTTGGATAAGTAGCCATCGGATATGAAGCAGTTGTTTGGCCCGTATTCTGGGTTGAAGATATCACAGTTGCATTCTGTGTAGAAGGTGGTACAACAGTGCCTCGTGCAAGCACTTGTGCATGGAGCTCTCGACGCCTCTGAGCTTGTTTGTGTTTGATGATACCTCCAACAATGACAATAAAGATTACGAATACCACAGAGCCAATGACCTTTCCGATTATACTTGAGGCAATGCTGCTTCCACTGCTAGAAGGATAATTCCTCCTTGTTGTACTCCTGTGCCCTAAAATAAAGATGCATTAAAAAATTTTGACTGATCATGCATATAATGTCATCAATTTTAATAGACCATGCAAAAATTCTATCCCAGCAAAAATGTGATCCGTGGGAAGCGAATATGTAGAAACTCAATGGAAAATACCTTTCCATACCAAAAATGTATCTTTGATAGAATCTATATATTTGATTCAGTTCGGAAAATCTTTTAAAATTACCTAGAGTTTCTTTTACCTAGGCTAGATTCCATAACACTCTTCAATGTTATATTGCTATGCTTTGTTTCCACGACTAAATCCTTGAATATCGTTATTTTAAATTTTGTCTTGGAATCTTAAAGGAAGAAGAAAAGTTTTCTAATTCTGAAAATAGCGAAGATTTCAGAAAACTCCCTCGATGGGATTAAAGATACCTTGCTAATCACGATCCTTTGTGCGCAGAATGAAAATCGAGACGAAGGGAATTTAGGCCGACAAGGACTTTCAGATAATAGGATCCTAGTGGCAATTGGTTCTGATTAGCAATGGGTCCTTTTAAAGGGAAATATCTAAAGCTTCTTTGAAGCCATTCAGTTCAGAGAAACAAGTAATAGAATCAATAAGGACATTTTAAGAATTTGGAACCAATGCTGCCAATTGAAATGTTTAAAGCTTGATTTTAAAGGGCATATGTTACATTCACAATTGGTTAATGCAACAAATAAGTGTGGAGTATAATACCATTGTTTTGTGACCTTTCATTCTTGCTTTACAAATTTTCATTGCAATGAAAATTCAGCCTCGATCCTGTGCCTTTGTAATAGCCGACAGAGAGCATAGTATTGTGTGAACCAATCAGGTTCATGATATATGCACTTTAAACAAGAGAGAGCTTTCTCTTCATCTTCTTCATCTGCAGATCCCAGATCAAGGCCCAGCTACATCAACCTCGTTCCCAGGGCGTTCTTAGGTCATACGCTGATCACGAGGCCGAATGAACAACGAGCTCACTCTGGGGCCGAGATTGCGACTATATACCAGCCCCTGTACAGTTAAGCAATAAACAGTGAATACTTACAATAACTTACGTATCCTGCAACGAATCCTCTGTTTCCCATTCCTCCGTTTGACCGGCTGAATGTCAATGTTAAGTATAGGTACGTTGTCGTATACGTTTTGGGGGCAGATGAGTTACCGCATAATGTTCCACTGATATAGTATTTGGAACCAGAGTAAGACCTTGACCCTGAAATAGAAAGTGCGGCTGCTGGGAGTTGGATTTTCAGTATTAGAGTAAGATTAAAGGGGATGTATAAGCTGAACTTCAGAAAACCATGACTTTCTTAATTTTCTTGTAAATATTCTTCGGAATCCATTACCTGCCTTGCATTTCAACGAATATGTGCATTTTCACATAAAGAGAATATTTTCGTGAATCACAATACGCCAACTTTCTCTTAGCCTTACGATATCGTCCCACTGATCACAACAACAACGACACATTGCTACATCTTTTAACTCAGCTGCAATTTTTGCTCAAACTAGGACTGATGGACTGGACCTATTTTTGCCCTCAGAAGCGAGGCTAATGCGTAGTTAAGGTAACCCTTGACAGCTGGAAGATCATATTGCTACATACATATATACTTCCATGCATACATCTATACATCTACACATACATACATACATACATACATACATACATACATACATACATACATACATACATACATACATACATACATACATACATACATACATACATACATACATACATACATACATACATACATACATACATACATACATACATACATACATACATACATACATACATACATACATACATACATACATACATACATACATACATACATACATACATACATACATACATACATACATACATACATACATACATACATACATACATACATACATACATACATACATACATACATACATACATACATACATACATACATACATACATACATACATACATACATACATACATACATACATACATACATACATACATACATACATACATACATACATACATACATACATACATACATACATACATACATACATACATACATACATACATACATACATACATACATACATACATACATACATACATACATACATACATACATACATACATACATACATACATACATACATACATACATACATACATACATACATACATACATACATACATACATACATACATACATACATACATACATACATACATACATACATACATACATACATACATACATACATACATACATACATACATACATACATACATACATACATACATACATACATACATACATACATACATACATACATACATACATACATACATACATACATACATACATACATACATACATACATACATACATACATACATACATACATACATACATACATACATACATACATACATACATACATACATACATACATACATACATACATACATACATACATACATACATACATACATACATACATACATACATACATACATACATACATACATACATACATACATACATACATACATACATACATACATACATACATACATACATACATACATACATACATACATACATACATACATACATACATACATACATACATACATACATACATACATACATACATACATACATACATACATACATACATACATACATACATACATACATACATACATACATACATACATACATACATACATACATACATACATACATACATACATACATACATACATACATACATACATACATACATACATACATACATACATACATACATACATACATACATACATACATACATACATACATACATACATACATACATACATACATACATACATACATACATACATACATACATACATACATACATACATACATACATACATACATACATACATACATACATACATACATACATACATACATACATACATACATACATACATACATACATACATACATACATACATACATACATACATACATACATACATACATACATACATACATACATACATACATACATACATACATACATACATACATACATACATACATACATACATACATACATACATACATACATACATACATACATACATACATACATACATACATACATACATACATACATACATACATACATACATACATACATACATACATACATACATACATACATACATACATACATACATACATACATACATACATACATACATACATACATACATACATACATACATACATACATACATACATACATACATACATACATACATACATACATACATACATACATACATACATACATACATACATACATACATACATACATACATACATACATACATACATACATACATACATACATACATACATACATACATACATACATACATACATACATACATACATACATACATACATACATACATACATACATACATACATACATACATACATACATACATACATACATACATACATACATACATACATACATACATACATACATACATACATACATACATACATACATACATACATACATACATACATACATACATACATACATACATACATACATACATACATACATACATACATACATACATACATACATACATACATACATACATACATACATACATACATACATACATACATACATACATACATACATACATACATACATACATACATACATACATACATACATACATACATACATACATACATACATACATACATACATACATACATACATACATACATACATACATACATACATACATACATACATACATACATACATACATACATACATACATACATACATACATACATACATACATACATACATACATACATACATACATACATACATACATACATACATACATACATACATACATACATACATACATACATACATACATACATACATACATACATACATACATACATACATACATACATACATACATACATACATACATACATACATACATACATACATACATACATACATACATACATACATACATACATACATACATACATACATACATACATACATACATACATACATACATACATACATACATACATACATACATACATACATACATACATACATACATACATACATACATACATACATACATACATACATACATACATACATACATACATACATACATACATACATACATACATACATACATACATACATACATACATACATACATACATACATACATACATACATACATACATACATACATACATACATACATACATACATACATACATACATACATACATACATACATACATACATACATACATACATACATACATACATACATACATACATACATACATACATACATACATACATACATACATACATACATACATACATACATACATACATACATACATACATACATACATACATACATACATACATACATACATACATACATACATACATACATACATACATACATACATACATACATACATACATACATACATACATACATACATACATACATACATACATACATACATACATACATACATACATACATACATACATACATACATACATACATACATACATACATACATACATACATACATACATACATACATACATACATACATACATACATACATACATACATACATACATACATACATACATACATACATACATACATACATACATACATACATACATACATACATACATACATACATACATACATACATACATACATACATACATACATACATACATACATACATACATACATACATACATACATACATACATACATACATACATACATACATACATACATACATACATACATACATACATACATACATACATACATACATACATACATACATACATACATACATACATACATACATACATACATACATACATACATACATACATACATACATACATACATACATACATACATACATACATACATACATACATACATACATACATACATACATACATACATACATACATACATACATACATACATACATACATACATACATACATACATACATACATACATACATACATACATACATACATACATACATACATACATACATACATACATACATACATACATACATACATACAGTTGTTCGAGAAATCCTGTTTCGAGAAATCAGGCCTTTATCAAAATGAAGCAAAAAAGGCGGGAGAAACGATCATGCATGAAAGTTTACACAAAAACCCGCAAAGGTCAAGCAATAAAGCTTATGCGCGGTCTTGTAAAGAGTTATGGCATCAAATAGCAGCACGGGATGTTATGGATGCAGCTGCAAGGTCAAGCAAGGTTACTTTAACCCCCTAATTTCTTTTCCCCCAATTTTCAAGAAACAGGACTGCTTCTTTTAAAATGCTCAAATTTCCAAATAATGTGGCTATTTCTGGAAGTGAGTTGGTTTGAATGGTACTCAAATGCTTATACCATCAGATTATGTCGAAAACGAAAAATCGAGAATTTTTTGTCTGAAAGGTTACAGTAACCTTAACACAGCATGGTTAATAGCAATTTTGCAGAGCAAATAGTAATCTTCAGTTAAGTATCTACAACAATCTCAGCTGCTGCGAAGCTTTTCTGGGAGATTTTGTTCATGCTTCTAGTGCAAAACATTTGAGGTTATCAATGGATATCAACGTTCCATCATATTTCATAGACATGTACGGCACAAGAAAACACTGCTATCAAACTTACCTGGAGGATGTGATGAAATTGGTTGTCACTAAATCCGAAGGCTTCGTCATGTGGAAGGACTGTCCCATACTTTCCAACTGTTTAAAGGATCTCATACAGCTACTTTTAGTTTATATCAGAAAGTGAAAATAATCTCATACCTTCAAGTTTTACAGTATCTGACGACCAATAGCAGCCATATGAACTTTTTTCCAGGCTTATGTCCATGAAGACAAATTTTGTTTCATCATAAGTACTTGAAACAGAGACTTTGTGTTGACAAGAAGAATATGACTTCCGGTACCCATTGGGCCAACCAGATGAATATATCTCATTACTGCTACTGTAAGTATATTGTCTTCTACAAATCAGAGCAGAAAATTGAATCAAACTGATGTATATATTCGATGAAGTCCCCATGGTTAAGGAATCGTCTCCAAATTATCGTATAGGTTTTATACGAATTGATACGAATTCAATCGTATGCGTGAGAGGTGTCATACGATTTAATTTGTATAGCCGCACAAGAGATAAGAACTGCATGCGAATTGTTTGATTTCTATACGAATTATGACACAAATTTGATACGAATTTGATACGATTTTGATACGAATTGTGTATACGAATTGCTTATACGAATTTGATACGAATTGCATAAGAATCACATACAAATCACATACGAACTGCATACGAATTTATACCAATTCTAAAAGGTGACGATACGAATTAATTCGTATGCTGCTTATAGAATATCGTATCAATGTCGTATAATACTACGAATTCCCTATATGAATTTGATACGAATATTTGGAGACGATCCCTAAGTCCCCCTTCGATAAAACCTTGCTCCAACTCATTTGGAAAAGCATATAGGGGAGCAAGGAAAGACATTTTAAGGTGTTTGCCACCTACCGATTTGGTCTACCTGGCAAATTTGTTCTACTGCGTGTCTGAAAAAAGTACCCCCTTTTAACTTGAAATAGGAAGGAAGCGATAGGATATCATTACTTTCTGAATGGGCAGCTAAATGTACCAATCTTCAACTTAAATTCATATACCTTGCATTTAAAAGTCATCCACAAAACACCGGAGGCACAAGCTTGCAAAGTCAAAATTTACAGTGCATCCAGAGCCTAGCCTGCGTGCAGACTCCACAGTCAGTATGGAGGAGCAAATGGGAGAAGGAAGCTCCCCGTAGAGTCTGCGCTACGGTGACCAATTCTATGTTTTGAGTTATCAGATTTTGTGGAACCATCTGTGATTGGCTGCACGATTTAACTTTTGTTCCTTGAAATTTTGAAGTTTTGACATTTTGAAATATACCACCATGGGCAATAGTGCACCGCGTTTGTACATAGCTATGAAATTAAAGTTTGTTACCTTGATGTTTTACTTTGTTGCTTTCTCTTCGACTGAAGCATAACCAGTTCTATACAATCAAATTCAAATGACCCCTGTGTGTTTGAGCAGTTAGTTCCTACACAGTGGACATCCTAGTCTCAAACTTCCTGTTACAATAAGAGGAAGTTTCAAATGAGGATGGCCGTTGTGTAAGAGACCCAACAGTTCAGACATACAGGAGCCATTTAAACTTGACATCTAGCAATTGTTAGGCTTGGTAATATCAAGGTAAAAACTTTAATTTCCAAGCTACAAACACAGTGCATTATTGCCCATGGTTATCATGTTATTTCTTACAGTTTACTGCACATTTGAAACAATTGGAGTTCATCATTTTGTCTGTTTGGAATCTACAGTAACTACTGGAAGAAAGCAGTAAACAAAATCTATCAAAAATGTAAAGAAACTTACGGGCAATAAGTTGAAAATGGTGATGAAGACTGGATCTCGTTGCTGTATTCTTTCAACTGATAATAAAACTTGAAACCTGAACTTTTACCATAACTGTTGGACTTAAAGCGTATCTTTGCAAAGCCATCACGTGAATACATGTCAAATGGTTTACCTGCATTACTTGAGCAATACTTCCCAATGCTTCGGTATGAACTGTTGAGAGAAATTGCACAGAAAATGACCTGAGCTCTGATTAATGCACTACAACATTACTACAATATACAGTACTAGCAATGACAGTTAGTGAGTGCCGTGGTTTGGGAAGTGAAAGTAAACTGCACCAACATGGAATGGAATGAAAATAGATGGTAGCCATTTTATTTCTGGTTATTTTGACATTACAAGGTGCATTCCCTTCCCTTCCCCTACCAGTCTCGCGACCGCTCATTATTGTTGTCTGTTCCATCCTGTTGGTATTGCATCACATACTGTAATCAATGGCGCCTCTCCACCCACATCTCAAGACAATAAAAAAATCAGATCATAGTCTTTTGAAAGACAAATATGTATTCAATGGTATTCCATAGAATAAGAAACAGCTTGAGAAGGCTTTGTTAACGCTGCATCTGATGTGTTCATGATTGTGTAACGAGATGGCAATAAGCCACATTCCAACATCTCCACAAACATTTCCTCAGAAGGACAGAGATTGTAAGGCTATGTTTCCTTCAGAATATACAGTATTCCACAATGCGGCAACAATGAACTATATACATGGAAACTGAAACTACATCTGCAGGTGTGGGCCAGTGCAGTGTCCAAAAAGTTGCTAAATACTGTATTAGGAAAGTGATACATACTAATTATTGCATTTAACAGAAGGTGCTTGGGGGGGATAGCAAATGCTATCCAACCAAATATTGATCAAGTATATAATGTATACAGCATATGCCTCCTTATACCAGTGCGCCAAATAAACTACACACTTTTGACAGGCCAGGAAATTTGTATAGAGTGTTTCCATAAATATCCTCCCCCTTTTATGGATGAGAAAATCCAGAAGTAACCAAAAATGTCCCAACATCCATTAGCATGCAGCTGCCAAGAACTAAAAATCCTGTGTTCGTGGGGGTAGAGCCAAAAATTAGGAAAAATCCAGACCTTCAAGCTGCTGGCAAACTTTTGGCAATGTAGAGGTAAATTGTCTGTAAAATTGAAAAATCCGGACATTCCAGTGCTTTTTGAGGCAAACTCTGCATCTTTCCACCACATCTTATCATGAAAGATCCAGGGCCTTCGATTTGATGGGTTGTTCTTCCATAGGGGGGCACAGATATTAATTGGAAATGCCTATATTGGGCTGATTTTCCACACCTTACAAAATGATTCTTAATTAGATGCTAGTATTATTTGTATGATATTTCTAGACATCCACTGCTGAGTGAGTTTCTTAAGATTTTACATTCCAAGCGCACTGAAAATGACCCAGAAAATGTTAATCAAAGTTTCTTAGGAATTAACATGAGTGGACAAAGAGAGAATGTCTTCTTGGTAATTTGGCCTGGGTACATGCCATGTAAAACCTACACCAAAGGTACACCAAGCCCTTAACTTTCATACGCCTAGTATTTTCAAGGATAGAGAGGCTGAGTACTCAAAATCTGATGATTTTAAGAAACTTTCAGCACTTGCCCAAATTCCTTAGTTTCTTATAAAAAGTACTATGCGTATTATTATCATCAAAGCAACTGCTAATGAGAGATCAAGAACGGCTTCACATTCACGCCAAGGTAAGGCAGATTTTCAAACGCCGTCACTCAAAGAACCGATTTTAACGCCGCTACACTGATGAAAAAGACTTGAAAAAAGTCGGTCAGGTCTTCGCCAACCAAAGATCTCTTGGGCCTAATGGAATGCACCATGGCTGGTTTGGGATCTGCTATTCTGACCTACATTGACAACATTTTTTTTCTTTTTATTTTTTCATCATATTCTCGCTTTTCGCCTTGCGTGCTCCGAGCGACTGTGCAGCCTCCTCGGTCCTCGGTGTCATTGCACACGAGTAGCTGGCAATGGCAGAGACCGGGAAGCAGTTGCTGTAATAGAATTAACTGTATTACTATCTCTTTTGCGTAAGGCATACTTTGAGGAAAGGAAGCATAGCAAAAGGTTCGGTGCATATCCCAATAGTGGTAGCATGAGGGGGAGGGAAGGGGTACTTCCATAGGTAAGGTACCTGGGGATGTGTCGCCCGGCCCCCAAAGGTATACTTTTTTGGGTTTCTGGTCTAGCCGAGGGTATACTTTGTGGCAATTTTTGTCAAAGAAAAGTTAAATATTGGCAATCCGAGTGTAGAAACCCAAAATTTTGAGTGGTGTGATCATGATTTTGATTACAAGGTATGATTTAAAGAATGGTCGACTTTGCAGTTTGCAGCAAAAGAATTACCCACACATCGCTGTTATATGGGCAATATCCCCATTTTTACAAATACACTTGTTGCTTACCCCACAATCGAGTTTGTGTTTTTGCTGTATTTTCCTTCCCAAATATTGGTACAAAGATTCCAAGAAATAGATTTTTCTGATAGATAGGTAGATAAATAATTGAAATGACTGCTAACCCTGCACTTGAAGGTCCATGAAGTCTGATGGATGCTAATGCCATCACCTACTGTATAGTGTCAAACCCAAAATCCTCATCTTTCACCATCCAGCTCAACTCTGGTACTTATTCTTGTTGTCATGCAATATCTGCCTGTGCAAGATTAAGCCCAGATTATTGTTATTGTCTAAAAATGCTTAATAATTGGATTATTGACATAAAAAAGACAATAAGTTGGCATTGATTCAATTGTCTGTCAGACGAATTTGGCTTTGGGGGAACCCCCAAACAAAGCATTTTTGGTGCCTGAGGTCATTGCATTTGCTTTGTCATATTCATGGGAGGCAAACAGGAAAATATTTGCAACAATACAGTCGTTTTACTTGGTCATATGAAAGCATGGAATTGTTGCATCACAGCAAGTGAGATTCATAACAAAGGCACATCAAAAACATTTGTTATGATTTCAAAGAGCTTATCAGTTTTCATACATGGATCCTAACAAAGGTACTGTATGTTGTTCCTCAAAAAGTCCACAAAATTTCCAGCAGAAAATACGGTTGCACAACTCTCAGGGGCTGCTGGCATTTTTCGTAAAAAACTTAGAATTTGAGGCAGCACTATTAGCATCATCAAATTTGAGTTCTATTAATTTCCTTCAATTTCTTAAAGGTGCCTAACTGTCTGCATGTTCACTACCTGTGCCTTTGTGGAAGTTTCAAAGCAATGTTTCGCTTTCCTATTTTTTGGCCATCTGAGGTTCTTATAAGTAGTTTCTTATAAAAATATATGTACCACGACTTGGCCTTCTATGCTTCCTTTCCTCAAAGTATGTGTTATGCCAGAGATAGTAATTCAGTTAATTCAATCACAGCAACTGCTTCCCAGTCACCGCCATTGCCAGTGACTCTTGTGCAACAACACCAAGTAGGCTGCACAGTTTCTCGGTACACGCAAGGCGAGAATATAATGAAAAAATGAAAAGAAAAAAAATGTTGTCAATGTAGGTCAGAATAGCAGATCTCAGCTGGTTTGGGGATTTAGAAGTTGATCAGTTATTTACTTTCTTCTTTTAAATAACCGGCCCACGCGCAGGCCAGGAAACATGGGAACAACTGATAATTTTATGAAGGAATAGCAAAGAACCGTTATCCAATTCAGAACCATTAAGAGTATAACTCAGCTGTTGGAGTGTTTAGAGCTCTGGACAAGCATTTTGGATAAAGGGGGATGGCTTGACATAGTCTACACGGACTTTGCAAAGGCCTTTGACAAGGTGCCTCATGCAGGGCTTGTTGGAAAGCTTGAAGGTCTAGGTATTACTGTTACCATTTTAAATTGGATTCAGAGTTTTCTCTCTGGAAGAAGGCAGAAAGTAGCAGTAAATGGTGAAGAGTCCAGCTGGTCTGATGTACTGTCAGGTGTACCACAGGGTAGTGTCTTAGGTCCTTTACTGTTTGTATGCTACATTAATGACCTACCTGATGTCATTCACACTACTGTTAAGATATTTGCTGATGATACTAAAGTGTTCGCAGATGTACCAAGGGAAGGAGGCATTAGAGAACTTCAAGAAGATATTCAAAGATTAGAGGAATGGGCAAAGAAATGGCAGCTTACTTTTAATATACTGTAGATAAATGCAAGGTTATGCACATTGGTTTAAAGAATCCAAAGAATGACTATGTGATGACTAGAGATAGTAAAGAGATCAACTTAGAAAGTACAATTTTAGAGAAAGATTTAGGTGTCAATGTAGATGATAAGCTCAAGTTTGATCGGCATACAGAGATACAGGTCAATAAAGCAAATAAGATGCTGGGTATGATACGAAGGTCCTATACACACCTAGATAAAGATAGCATGAATACTCTCTATAAATCACTCATTAGACCGTTGCTGGGATATGGTCATGTTATAGCATATCCAAGATATGAAAAGGATTGCAAATTGATTGAAGGAGTGCAGAGGAGGGCAACTAAGATGGTGCCACAATTACATAAATACACATACGCTGACAGGCTTAGAGAAATGAAATTACCCTCTATGTACTATTGCCGTGACAGAGGAGACATGATTGAGTGCTATAAAGTGGTACACAATAAGTACAAAATAGAACCCCTCTTGGAACTTGATAAAGACACCAGCAGACGTGGTAATAGTCTCAAACTTGTGAAGCATCACACCAGCAAAACTGTCAGGAGCCATTTTTTCTCTGAGAGAGGGGTGAATAACTGGAACTCCTTACCAGACGAAGTCGTGCAAGCGCCAACCCTGAACGCTTTCAAAAGCAGACTTGATTTGCATTGGAAGGATAACAAATATATTTTTTGATAGATTCGTCTCCCATTGCCTAAGGGGGTGGCTGCAGGTGTATTGGGTGTAGAGTGCAGCCGGAAGCTGTGTGGGGTGGGGCGGTTCTTTGCTGCGGGGCTGCCGTGATTCCCCGGTATGGTGTGGGCTATGTGTCATTTGGGGGGGCCTGGCCGGTGGGGCTTGGCTTTTGCAGGAGTTGTTTCTGCAGCTCTTGTGGGAATCAGGTTCCACTTGCTGGGCTTTTTCCCAGAGCCGCATTTAAGTAAATGCAGCACTGCTTTTTCCATTGGTTTTCTGGTCTGCATTGTTTTTGGGGGTGTTGGTGGTTCTGTGGCTGGGGGTGGTTTTGCTCCGCATGGTTTTTGGTTGTGCTCTACTTTATAGCTGCCTTACTGTCTTATTCTTTTTCACTGTTTTCCACTAAAACTTTTTCAAAAAGTCAGTTTTTATCTATGTCTTTCTCACTACCCATTCCTTAGGTCAATTGTACCTTCCCCCTTTATTTGATGGCAGCAACAGCCTAGGACACTTGTGGAAGCCCCTGGAGTTTTTGTTTTATTAATGTTAAGTTGTTAAGTAAGCTTGGTACAGGTATATCTCTGCTTTTCATATTTTTCAACAACTTTCAATTTTCACTTTGTCTATATCTGTCTTTTTGATCAGCAGAAGATAGACCTGGGCCAAGTTGCATTAGAAGAGACTTTTGTACAGGCCAATGGCCTAAGTCGATAATACTATTATATTATATTATATTATATTATATTATATTATATTATATTATATTATATTATATTATATTATATTATATTATATTATATTATATTATATTATATTATATTATATTATATTATATTATATTATATTATATTATATTATATTATATTATATTATATTATATTATATTATATTATATTATATTATATTATATTATATTATATTATATTATATTATATTATATTATATTATATTATATTATATTATATTATATTATATTATATTATATTATATTATATTATATTATATTATATTATATTATATTATATTATATTATATTATATTATATTATATTATATTATATTATATTATATTATATTATATTATATTATATTATATTAATTATATTATATTACATTACGTTATACTATATTACATTATATTAAGAAAGATTCGACCATTATCCGTTTTCCAGGTTTCCGTTTTTCGCTTGGGAAATGCAATGGACAATAACCGATGCTTGATGATGAAGCGATTCTCTGTGTCTTTCAGACCCAAGCTTCGATTTATTTCCTGCATAGATGAATACAAAGATATACCTTGTCAAGTAAACCTCTACGTAGTCTCCCCCGTAACAATTTGGCATGTCACCGTCCACTCCGAACGTGCTCCATGTTATTTCCAAATAGTAATTGCCTGAATAATAGGACGCTGGCTTGATCGTGAACGTGCAGTCCTCGTAATTTGAAATAGGATAATGTGACTTAGATGTCTTTATGGTCGTGGCTGTAAGTGGGGTGCTGTAACATGCACATTGAATCGCTTTCACAACAGCGAGCAGCGTCAGAATTAGCTGCGTCATTGCCGCCATGATGAATCTTTACTTTGGTTTGGTTGCCAACTCCCAAAATCTAGACTCACAATTTGAGTCCCTTTACTTTGGCTCATTCACTTGAATTGGTAAATGTTGTTGTTGCTTGTTTTCAGTCTTTGGTTGTTATCAATAAACCTTTCAGCTATTCAGCAAAAGAGCCTGGATCGAGCGTTATTTCTATACACCTTTATACACGAGATTCGATCGAGTGGTGTTTGAGCTTCCATCTCTTTTGTTCACATTCCAAAATTCTACAAAATGTAGCAAAGGATCGTTCGATTGAGATTCTTTTTCAGAATAGCTAAAAGGTCTATGACATAGAAGCGAGTATCAGTTCAGGGAGCAAAACTCATGAAAGTAGTAAGTCTACCAGAATTGGAGTGCACTTTATAACTTACCTTGGGTACCAGAGTGCCAGAGCCTTTTTTGAGGCTCTCGTGCGCAGGGTGTTTGTAAATCAGTGATTTGTGATGCAGTTTTCATGGCATCCGGTCACGACGAGCGCCTCTATAATTATTTTTGGATAAGGGTCATGTCACCATTGCCAACCATTGGCATTGCCAAAATGTAAGCATAGCAAGATACGGTTTTCGGTACCCCCAGTGGGTGCAATGTTAATGAAAATACGACACTTCACTCATCCATGATTTCGCTGAGAAAAGGGTATATTTGAAGGGGTATATCATGCATTTAAGAAAACATACTTTTGTCCGCTATGGCAGGGGATACCTAGGACTTATAGTATCTCAAAATAGGGGACATTTTACCCTAAAAGTAGATCAAAAGACAGCTAAGGGAGTGGTCATTTTGAATCCTGGGTACCAGGGCGGAGGATAATTTCACACAATTAGAGAAGAGTTCATACCCCATTTTGAACATTGAAAAAGTTTTTTGCACCCCATCATCTTTCAGTAAAATAGTTAGGTATCCCATTCAGAAGTTTTAGTGCATAACACGAAGATATATGAACAGATACCAAGTTGTTCCAGGTGATTTTCACACAAGTCACGTGATTCATCATTTCCAGATGTCTCTTAACTTTTCTTTTAATCTTTGATCAATGACTTCTTCCAAACTTTTTTCAAGCAAAAATAGTTTTATACCCCATAAGAATTGCTATTTAAATTTTCGTACCCCCACAAAACAATGGAAAAAAGTTTCATACCCCTGCCAGAAATCCTCCGCCCTGGTACCCAGGATTAAAAATGACCGCTCCCTAAATGCTGTTGGAGTCGAGACCCTGAAAAATATTGAATTTCAAGTGGCTTGGAAACAGTTTGATACCATAAGTTTTACGGGTGCTACTATTTTCCAATAAAACATATCAGTAACATGAATGGCAATAGAAAACCAGGCGGCCGACCCCCGTCCATCCCCAAGTCATGTACCCCCTGGGAAGCAAATGAATCAGTTGAATATTTGCCTTGCCAGCATTAGCTCGTCCAAAAAAGAATACGTAATCAGTTACCCTAACAAATTGTACTTGAAACTGACATACAGTAAGTGATCCTGAATGTAAATCCAGGGGCACTTGTCAAGGCTTGCTTGACTGTAACCGTCCATGCAAGCAGGGCCAGATCCAGCCCGAAGTTGAGGGGGACAATTTGCAGAGTGGGCGCCAAAAATACAGTGGGAAAGTAAGCGCACCGAAGGCGCGCAGAAATTGTTGGGCCCTTATTAACTTATATTTATATTCATATATTTATAATTAATTTATATCTTTTCCCACATTCAGAAGTTTCAGAACGAAACACGAAAAAGATTGCATTTGGGCAGTGGCGTAACGCAGTTTAGGGCACCTTAGTTCAAAAACTAAGGGCCCCTAGCCAAAAGGGGCCCGGAGGGGCCCCCAGCAAAGAAAATTGTTTCGTTGCCTATTTTCAAGCTGAAGCTGTGGCTATAATTAAAAAGACCACGGAGGTATAGCCTTAGGCCTGCAAGACATGACAGTCTAAGTGAATGGAAAGTAATGTTGATAACTAGCAGTTGTAGTGTGCTTGGTAATTGCAGACTGACGAATCTACGTTTGCATCGAGATGGAGCTTTTAAAGTTATTGTTTGTGAAAATGTTGACTTATCGATGTTATTGTAAAGTTACGCATTTCTCACATTAAATCATTGCAAATGTTTTAACCTTGCCTGCATAACTTGTTTACTTCCATTTTATGTTTCTATCACGTCATTTACAAATGCTTTAGTTGGGGGGCTTCAAGTGGAACAATTCTTAAGTGCCCCGGCTGTCTCCGTTACGCCACTGCATTTGGGTCAGGATATGGGGCGCCCTTCTTGCCGAAAATGGGCTGCCAAGCTTAGTTTTCATCATGAAGGGGGGGGGGGGTGTGCAGTTGCCCCCAACTGCACCTTTATCTACGGAAGTCCACAACTGCTAGACAAACTTTATTTTTCGAAGTACAGTACATTTAATGATTTATTTTCTGCGGACAAGTTACCTTTTTGAGGACAAATCATACTTTTCCAGAAAAAAGTTTTATTTTTAAAAATTGTCCTGGAAGAATAAATCTTTTCCTGGAAAAGTATGATTTGTCCTCAAAAAGGTAATTTGTCCGCAGAAAATAATCATTAAATGTACTTCGAAAAATGAAGTTTGTCTAGCAGTTGTGTGCTTTCGTATATATCCGCCACCGCCACTGCATGCAAGCAAATGAGCCAGTTGAATAACAACCAAAGACGTGATCAGTTAGCATGAGGTAAGTGAATACACTCTATAAATAGAAAAAAGAAGACTTCTGTGCATGTGCTCGAGCTGAACAATAAGGCTCAGCGTGCATCTGTTGAAGTCATCGAGTACAATAGACTAAAAACAGAAGACAGAGACTCAACAGACAGTATCAACAGACAGTGATCCTGAATGTAAACCGGAAGTGCTTGTCTAAGCACTTTTGAATATCCGCTCTGTTTCGAAGTGTAGCCGCCCTGCACTGCACGAAAAAGAATGTAAGCGAGTAAAGATAAGATCAGGTTACATTCAAACTTTCCTTGTACTTGAAGTTAACAGCTAGAGATCAGTGATCTTGATAGTTGGCGAAAGATGTCTCCACTTATTACTTTCATGCTAGTGTTGTGTGCATTTGCAGAGTCAACCGATGCTTCCTGCGGGAGCATATCTACCTATACTGCAACGATGACTTTGAATACATTTGGACACACGTTTTACTCAAATAACGAAGACTGCGTATGGTATATCAAGCCTAGTTCAAGTTACATCTCAGGATATTACTTGGAAATCAAATGGACGAGGTTCAACATTGAAGGGGACATGCCTGGATGTTCATATGATAGCGTTGAGATCTTCCTGACCAAGTACGTTCTTTTTGATTCAAAGGCTAGGCCTAGCCTGACAATTCGTTTAGAAATTACGGCGATTTTAAAGAGTTTAATGTTATAAAGGCTTTGACCGTGAAATCAGATGTTTGGACAAATTTTGTGATTTCACGGTCAAAGCCCTTATGATTTCTGTGATTTCTAATCCTTTATATCATCGTAATTTCCAAACGAAGACAGATGTGAAAGCAAAATCTTGCTTCTCTGATAAACTTTGCACGCAGAACAAGATTTTAGCCTCAAAAATGCGAAATCTCAAACAGCAAAAGACTTCCGTTTTCGCACCTCTTATCATAGGTGATTGTGCCGACAGATCGCTTTGCATTACTATTTCAGCCGGCTATCTGTAAAACATGGAGTGTGGAATGATGGAATGGAATGATGGAATGGAATGGAATGGAATGATGGAATGGAATAGTCAAGATGGAATAGCCAAACTACTGGTCGCTTTTGAAGAAGAATTACACCAATGTGTTTCTCAAGATCTCCTTAACCTATTTTGCTCATATTTTCGTGAAAATTTTATGAAATTCCCTTCAATTTCAACCAAAACAACGAGCATGACAGCAGACAGTGTGGTCAGACATTACTTAATTGGTGTTGTTACTTAAGTCGTTTAATTGGTGTGAGTTGTGGGAAAAAAATCTGTAAAACATGGAGTGATGGAATGGAATGATGGAATGGAATAGTCAAGATGGAATAGCCAAACAATCGGTCGGTTTTGAAAAAAAATTATACCAATGTGTTCTTCTGGATCTCTACAGTTAATTTTGGGCATTTTCTCTTTAAAATTTGATAGAATTCATTCAGATTTCAACTGAAAAAAACTGGTATTTACGTTAGGCTCTCTTACTCATGGCTGTGGAATGTCATGGGATGAATGGGTATTGTGACATGAGATAATCCTTTTAAGCCTTATCACATAATGGTGCCAAGATCAATATCATGAAAGACGGGGGGAGGGGGCTTGATAGTTACTTCAGACAATAGAAAGCTACATACTGCTGTTCTCATTGTTATTTGAAAACAATTCCCCGTTGTTGGTCGTTTGCAAAGATTTTGTTCTTGTCATCTTACGTTTTCATGTTGTGATGTGCATTGTGCACTTTGTTACGTTGCTGATGAAAAGAAGCTTCAAAAGTATCTAGTGGACCGCACTGGGACTCTCGTTGTCGCTGAGGAATCTGCAGTTCTGTTTTGCAAGTTTCTTGTTGTCATTTGACAGCAGGCTTCACCAGGCGTCACACACATACAGTATGGCACGAAAGTGCCTCAGGATAATTCCCTTATGAAATTTTGAGGTTTCATTTCATATTTACCTACTACACGTATTTTTTATAAGAAACTGTTTCAAAAATTCCAAGCATATTTTCTTTAGATTTCACTTCTTTCCAGTAAAATATTACTTGGAAAATACTGGAATTAAAGTCTAAAGATTAGCATGGCTTCGGGGAACATCGTCTGGTTGTGAACAGAGAGAATGTTATGGAACCTCTAAAAAAACTCGTAAGAAACTCTGAGTGCTGAAAATCTCAACATTTTAAGAAACTTTTTAACTTACTGGCCCAAATTCTTTGTTTCTTATGAAAAAAGCACATGTACATCATTGGTACTGTCTTCAAAATCACCAAATCGACAGTGACAAGCTTATGTGACAAGCTTGTAAAAGGAAGCAGAAAAGGAACACGGAGCAATGTTGTCGAAACCGAGGGACATTTCACTCCCAAAAGGTTGATACAGATTTCTCTTTTGTTTTTGAGAAAAATCCATCAATGATCGGTGAAAATCCTTTCATTCTGAAAAATCTCTTTCACTCTTACAAATGAGTATTGAAGTGAAATGACCCTCGGTAGAAAGATTGGGGCCACTTTTCTACATCTGCAGAGCTTTGTTAATGAACAGCTGTCTTGATGGTTCTGGTTCAGGATGGTTCAAAGTATGGTAAGTATGGTACTGAAGGGGTGCGAGCGTCACGGGGGCAACTCCCCCTAAAATTACGTACAAGATCGATTTTCGCTTATTTGCATGCTTGGAGTTACTTAAAAGTTTCCATACACATATTTTATAAAAGAACTTAAAGAAATTAAGAAATTAAAGAAATTAAAGAAAAATTTTCATTGAAACAAGACTATGTTGAACCTTTCCAATTCCAAAGTCTAGACATCACTCAAGTACTTTCTTTGTAAAATCATACAGGAAACAACTGACTAAAGAATAGAAATATGTCAAGTATTTCCTTTATCTAAACAAATAGTTTCGAAGTACTGGAGTTTCTCAATTTTACAGCAATCTGAGAGTCGAGTTTCTTAAGCTGTTTCCAAACAAAGTGAGAAAATACGTGTGAAGTGTCATGGAAGGGACGAGGCCCCTATCTATGGCGAGCTACGACTAGGCAACTAGATTTCAAGTTTTAAGGCAGAGGGGCATCTCATTCATTCGAAAACGCATACGAGATTTCCTAAGGATGAAAGGATTTCTACAGATTTTTGATAGATTTTTCTTGAAAACGAAAGGAGCGTGCTTGAGATTTTCGGGAGTGAAATGCCCCTCGCTTCTTCATGGGATATTGGCATTGTCTCAAACTTTTCAACAGTCGGGCTTAAAGGTAGAGGGTCTTGTTATTGTCAAGAAATTTGGTAGACTAACGGCTAAAATAACAGGTCTACCAGAGTCGGCAAAACAGTGCCTGGTTCTGAAAACATCTCGTACCCTTTTTTGAAAGGGTGAAATTGGCTTCTGTGGTTGCTTTGCAAATAGAGGTTCCACAGGTAAAGTCACTTAGCAGATCAAAACATCGCATTTTGTCCTGCCTGTGAGTGTTTTTGGCACCTCAGACCTTGGGGACATGCATAAAATTCATTGTAAATCAATCTCAGCTCAAAATACGGGTGGAGAGTTTTTACCGATGGATCAAATGTCATGGCGCATTGCAGGTTTTGATAAGAAACTTTGCCCCCGGTGCACTTGCATTATGCATCTTCTATGGGTTTCTTGCGGTTAACCCCTATCTTTCATGATATTGAGCTTGGCACCATTATGTGATAAGGCTTAAAAGGATCATCTCATGTCACAATACCCATTCATCCCATGACATTCCACAGCCATGAGTAAGAGAGCCTAACGTAAATACCAGTTTTTTTTCAGTTGAAATCTGAATGAATTCTATCACATTTTAAAGAGAATATGCCCAAAATTAACTGTAGAGATCCAGAGGAACACATTGGTATAATTTTTTTTCAAAACCGACCGATAGTTTGGCTATTCCATCTTGACTATTCCATTCCATCATTCCATTCCATCACTCCATGTTTTACAGATTTTTTTCCCACAACTCACACCAATTAAACGACTTAAGTAATGTCTGGCCACCCTGTCTGCTATCATGCTTTTTGTTTTGGTTGAAATTGAAGGGAATTTCATAAAATTTTCAATAAAATATTAGCAAAATAGGTTAAGGAGATCTTGAGAAACACATTGGTGTATTTTTTCAAAAGTGACCAGTAGTTTGGCTATTCCATCTTGACTATTCCATTCCATCATGCCATTCCATCATTCCATTTCATTCCATCATTCCATTCCATCATTCCATTCAATTCCATCATTCAATTCCATCATTCCACACTCCATGTTTTACAGATAGCCATTTCAGCGAGGGGCATTCCATTCCTTTGTTGAGAACAAAACGACTATTACAGATTTTCGATGGATTTCTGTTGAAAACAAAATGATAGTTTTTGCAGGGATGTACTGGATTTTGTGTGAGCAAAAAGCCCTGATAACCCAACTCTCCGACTGATATTTATTGAAAAACTGTGAGAGGTTTAGGATATATAGGAAGAAATTACTTAGCAGCTATCAGACTATTCATTCTAAGCAGAAAATCCTTATCATGATTTTATTTTATTTTCAGTTTTCCCATATCACACTACTCATTTGAGTACACGTATTTTGTCATGCATAAACAGCTCATAAGAAACTCAGTTCTCAGACCACCAAAATATCGAAAAATTCCAAGTACTGAGAAATCATAATGAAATTATTGTAGAAACGCAGGAAATTGTAAAGTTCTTCCCTTATTTCATTTGTTTTCTGTATCAGATACTCGGATCGAGGGACGAATCACTGATTTGTTCTTAAATCACTGATTTGTTCTTAAATCACTGATTTGTTCTTAAATCACTGATGTTTTCTTAAATCACTGATTTTTTCTTGAATCACTGATTTTTTCTTAAATCACTGATTTTTTCTTAAATCACTGATTTTTTCTTAAATCACTGATTTTTTCTTAAATCACTGATTTTTTCTTAAATCACTGATTTTTTCTTAACGTACAAATCACAAGAAAATCGTAAAATCGCAAAAAACACATACGAAACTCACAAGAATCACAAAATCGCTCTGAAAAATACTGAAAAATCAGAAATAAAACACATATATAGAGTTGCAGAGGAAATCATGGGATTTAAAAATCACATACACTATTTTGAGAAGTCATTTGCCCCTCGACTTGGATAGTACAAGGTGAAAAAAGTAATGTCTTAACAGTGGAAAGGCTTCAAAACTTTAATTGAAACCTTTCTAGGTCACAGTTAATTACCATGGTGATTGTCAAGGAACCTAGAAACTCCAAAAAGACTAAGGGTATATACTGAAAATCTGTATATTTTGAGAAACTTTCAGTCTTCCTCAAATTCTTAGCTTTTATGAAAAAGTAGATTGTAATGCATAAAGAAAAGATAGGCCTAAAGGCCACATAAAAACCAGCAAAAAAGTAACCCCTGAATTTAACTCCATATTTACGCACAGGTGATTCTGACAGGTGAAGAATGTCTCATAATTGTCCATGTTACTTCTCAGATGAATTAAGATGCTCACCTTTCTGCTTTTGTTTGTGTTTCCATTTATTTCCTTTATTTCGTTTGAGCCTTAGGAGCTGCGGATCTCATTCCGCCATTTTGAAATTTGATGTGAAATCATGTGGTTGGTTGATTTTGCAAAAATTCATGTTTCTCAAGCAGGTCTTCTTGTGATTAAATGATTGTGTTCACTTGTCTGCTAATGAGAAGACCTGCTTGAGAAACATGACTTTTGCAATGTCAACTAACTGCGGAAAACCAGATTTCAAACCAAATTTCAAAATTGTGGAATGAGACTTTTAGCTTGACTATGCTCAAACAAAAGGAAATACCAACAAAACAGGACGGTAAGCAGCTTGATTTATTTGAAAAGAGGCATGGATAATTCTGAAACATTCTTCACCTGTCAGAATTGCCCATGAATTACATAGCCTTTATTTTGGTCTTTATGTGTACATTTTTGCTGAGTTGATTTATTTGATATGTTGTTATTTTACAGAGAAGTTTAGAAACCAGTATTTTCTGTTACATAAACCTACGGGAAGCTCTAAATTATTCAATCCTAGCTAAATTTGGAGCGTTTTGAATCGTTCTACTTGCAGACCAATTGACAAGATATTTATTGTTCTAAAAATGTTTCTTGTTGTTCTTTCAGCCCTTAATTGTATTCTTATGAAACTTCAACCACAGTGAAAGTGGTCCTCAAACAGAACGATGCATAATACTCAAGAATTTTTTTATTCAATTATATATAGATATCGTATGGGCACGTAAATACTCAAGAATTTCGTATGGGTACGAATAATTTCGAGCTTAACTGTATGTAAAGAATGTTAAATGCAAAATTTACCTGGTATTTCTACTTTACAGTATTTCGAATGTATCTCTACCTTTAAATTTATCCTCTTCCAGGTCCTACAGAAGTATTGGCAAATATTGCTCTGGTAACACAGGATCAAACCTACCATTCAATATGTATTCTTCAGATGGTTATGCCAAAATAAGATTCAAATCTGACATTACCAACACACGTTATGGCTTTATTTTCACGTTTCAGTTAAGAAGGAAATCATTTGACTATTTAAGCTCAAGTAGCCTTTGTGGGTAAGTAACACGGGGGGGGGGGGTTCTTCCATAGTAAAGGTACCTGGGGATGTGCCGCCCACAAGGGTATACTTTTTCGGACTTCTGGTATAGCCAAGGGTATACTTTTTGGCAATTTTAGTCGAGTTTAGTCTAGGCAAGGGTATGCTTTGTGGCAATTTTGGTTAATGCACCGTAAAAACCTGGTAATTTCTGCAAAAAAATCTAATTTGAAAAATATTCTTGTCCTGAGAATGAGAAAATTTGGCAAGCTTTGTTTAGAAAACGCCAATTCAGGGCACTTTTGATTGAGAAATTAGTCTAGCCAAGGGTATCATTTTCACAAAAATTGGTCTAGCCAACGGTCCCATTTTGAAACTGTGGGCGGCACACCCCTACCCGAAATTTAGCCGAGAACCCCCCCTCCCCGTGGTAAGTAAGTACACATTGTTACAAAATTATATTATTATTATATCGTAAAGTTATGTCGTAAAGACAACAGGTACTTGATCGTTTTCTTAGCCATTTATGGCCGTTGTTAGATGTAGCTATGTCTTCAGTAAAAACTTGCATGTAAGAACCAGAACCAGGGGTGAGGACGGAACTATGCCATCAAAAATGGGCTGGTGGAACAAAGTTGTTGCAAAATTTTTTCATTAACTACCTGGTTTTCGGGCCAAAAGGTAGGAAAATTGTGTCGCTTTGTTGCGTCGTTTTGCGGTGTTCTTGCATTCACATTTTAGGACCATCGTGCCCATCGTGTGACATGTCCGCTCTTGTAGAACCTTGTTGATTAAGGCGAATTAACGGAGCTAAGTGGAGGTGGAGTGAAAAGTGAAAAATCGAGTGAAAAATCGAGTCATTTGGCCACCTTTATCTAGTGACTCGAATGAGAGCATGCGCAGTAACATATCTGTGCGCGGAAAGTATTTTTGCAGCAAGAAGCAAAAGCACCCATTTTAGTTGTGCTGTAGTGTCGATCGCCGGCGATCTGTTCAGCTATGAATAAAGTAACGAAAGCAAAAACACATGTTGATGAATATCACAGTGCCGAAATCACTGAATCAGATCCATCTTCGGTAAAAAGAGAAGAATACAGCAGCGGTAGCGATGGATCTGGGCATCAGACATTGGAAAGAGGCTATAAGAAAAGTCGAGTGAAAAAGTCGAGTGAAATATGGAGCGAAAAATCGAATCATTTGACTACCCATGCTCGACTTCGTCGGATTTTGAGTTCAAATGTCGAGAGAAAAATTGAGTGTGAAATCGAATCGTTTGGCCAAAGCTTTAACCCTATTAGTACTGGGGGGGTTTGGCCCCCCTACCAGACATTCTACGCTGCGCGAAAACGATATGTAGTATAACCATCAATCCTTCTGACTGTTAGTGAAATTTAATAGACAATCAAATTTTTAACATTTCATTGTTCTTGATCATGTGACCACAGTAATACCATATTTGGAGAGTAGTATTGGTCTGGTTTGTCCAATTGATCTCACACATGCATCATTTGATTGCATTTGATGAGCGCTTTCATCTGATGTATAGATTATTTATATTTGCTGACATCAGCAAAATTTAATATATATTACGTCATTCACCTTTATGGCGTTATTTCACTAATAAATAGGTGTAAAAGGTACAAATTTTTTGTCCTTTTATAACTGTGAAGAAAATCAGGACATGAAACAAAAAGCCAATTAAGAGCTGATTGCGCTAAAAATAGATGCTCAAAATATCTTTAAGGTATGTGTTTTGAATCTGTATCATATTTCGTACAATTTAAGACAAATTTTGGAGAAAATCAAGTAAATCAAATAGAATTTTGCTTGTTAAAAAGGTAAAATATTGCCAAAATTTTCCTTCGTTTTTTGGTTGTCTAGCAAGGAAAAACGTGACCAATCATTTGTCATTGTCATATTTGAAAAGCCCATCGTCTAAAGAAAAATAGGAGTAAGTCTTATTGTTATATCTTGTGTAGTTTTAGAGCAACCTCGAACCTAGGGTAACAATGGGCGGCCAGTTTAGCACCTCTTCAGCGAATGGTCAGGTAGGAACCAGGCCTTCAGGAGTATCATTTGTGCTGAAGAGGTGAGGCTGAAGACAATGATAGCCCTGGAATCGAGGTTGGTTTTAGAGAAAACAAGGCCCGATACAAAGTAAGTAAAAAATTGCCCAGTACTAATAGGGTTAAACAGGAGAAAGAAAACTCCTGCGCACATTATTGCCCCTGTAACTGAACAATATCCACGCACGTGTCAAAAACATCAAGTAAAATAGGCTAATAGCTAATGGAATACAACAGGGAAGCCATATTAATTGTTAATTTTGGTAGTATTCACTTTTTCATTGCTACGTTTTCATTAATTTTGTTATGTGGTAATTTCTTCTATTTTCTAATTCGTTGCTTAGTAATTTTAATTTCATTTTTATTCACTTTCCGTGTGTGCTGCGCAGCGAACTATCACTGGGAAGGGGTGAAAAGGAAGGAGACTGCTTCTCGTGCTCCCTCGCAGCTTCTTTTCCAGTGAAAGTTCTTAGCGCAGCACAGTAGAAGTCATGGACAGTGAATAAAAACTCGAATAAACAGCCAAATGGTAAAATTGCAAAATTGACTTGCAAAATTGACTGACTTGCAAAATTGTAGGTTCTTTCTTACATGTGGTTTTTACTCTTTTTACTGTATTCTTGATTCACTCTTTTTACTGTGTTCAATGTTTCAAAGCACTAGCACATGGTGCCTCGTCACAGGGTGACCAAAACTACCATTTTTCATACCTTTCAGCTATGGCGGCACTTCAACCTCCGGAATATTCTACTCATCTGGTTGGCCATACAAGTATGGTTCTGGTAGTGAGTACTGTTACAGAAGCTTCTACGCAGGATCCTTGAAGAACGTCCGAATCGTTGTGATGGATGTAAATTTGGACTCTACTTTCTCTTCGGTCTGCAGTTTGAGTGATGATTACCTCGATGTAAAACGTAGGTATTAAGAAATTATTTAAATGTATGTTTTGATAACTGTGGTGATGAATTTTGTTCGAAATGCGTACAGTAAATCCCCGCATATAAGAACCTACATTTTTGAGAGCCAGGCTGAAGTAAGCTCTTATTTCAAAGATACTAAAGACTAATTTCACGGTATAAGGTTCTTATTTGAAGGGTGCCTCGTGTAGGCCCTTTCAGACTCTTTCAACTAATATTCAGCCCTATGATTTGTTTTGGGGCGTCAATATGGACCTAATAACTAATACACCATTTCAATTTTAAAGCAGCCTCGTTTTGGAAGTTTGTCAAAATTCCTTCCTGAGCCCAGATTCGGATTTAGCGCCCAAACATTAGTCTAGTTTCATGTTTTCAGCTGCTGGCACTTGTGATGTTGATCTTATGACAATGTAAAGTTCAAAGATTTATAAGGGATTTGACCGCAGAAATTGTTCGGGGTGAAACTTTACACCCCGAGTCATTTTCGCGGTCAAATCCCTTAAAGATTTCCAAACTTTACGTCGCCATAAAGTTAACACTACGACCTCTGGCAACATGAAAACATGTAGTTAGACTAAAGTTTAGGTGCTAAATCTGCATTTGGCCTCTAAAATTTCACAGGAAAGAATTTTGAATAATTTCGAAAACGAGGCTGTTAATTGAAGTGGTGTATTGGGGAGGAAAATCGAATTTTAAAAGCCAAGTGGGAACAAAATGAACTTAATAACAGCAATCAATAATCAATTTTGCTACCCCTGCAATAAGAACCCAGAATCGTAGTGTAGCTCTTTGTCAGTTTAATGTTGCGTGTTTTCTTATTGGTCATGGGGTAGTCATTATCTTTTCGCACCCCATGGTATCGTCCCTGTAGTGTAGTATAGTAATTAGAAATTTTGTATGGTAGAAAGTAATATTGTTATTTGTAATATTTAATATCAATATAAAAAAAAACCCATTTTTCATCAAACTGAAACGGGTTCTTTATTGTAAGGTGCACAATTTAGGCAAAACAGCCTCCAGTCCAGGTTCTTATTTTGGTAGGTTCTTATATGCGGGGATTTACTGTGTGCGCTGCCCTGTTTGGATATTAGGGAATCTTAAGGAGGGTGCAAATAATTTGGCCAGTGAACCAAAAACTAAATGTATATAAGAAATGCTCTGAATACAGCTACTTTGCAGCCAGAGCTATAACTTCACTCACAAAGTATTGGATAGAAAATTGAATTTTAGCCCTCAGTATTTAATCCTTCAAGTTGGTCTAAGCTTTTCGCTGTGAATCATATTTCGTTCCCGTTGCTTTTTGTTTCTTTTCATGCTCATAGTGGAACAAAATCACCTATGCGTGGCCGGAGCCATTCTGTGGCATGAGCATTGGCCGTAGCACTGGCCGGAACTGTACATTAATAATATAGTGTTGCATAGAAAATTACATTGAACCAAGAACTTCGGTTTATATGAGTCAGGTTTATATGGCAAACCAATGAAAAGTGGTAGAAAGACAAAGCTGTGGGCATTAATAATCATTTTGGATCGAAATGGTCGGAGCCTGGCCGGAGCAGAAAATAGGTACAAAAAGTGACTGAATGATGAAGCCACAACTCCGGCCAGGCTCTGGCCAAGCACCGGCCTGCCGGAGTATAGGGACCCTCCTGAGTTTTACTGAACCAAGAAAGCAACCGTAATGGTAATGCAATAGATTCCTCGTATTGTTTGATTAGATTCCTCGCAAGTTTGAGTAGATTCCTCGTATCTCGTGCGAATTTGTTTCCCTTGAGAGACTATTAAGTTGTTCTTTGCATCTGCAAGAGTTGAAAATCCTACTTCCACAATACTATACTTCAGTTTGTTTCCGAAGTAAGACTCACTCAGTTTGACTATGTATTTTCAAGGAAAAAATTGTTGTTTTCGGGCCTTTAACTGAGGCAGGAGGCTTCTTCTAAGCCCTTTGAATACGAAAAAGCAGCGAATAGAAAATCAAAGTTATCATAGGCAGAATCTGCTAGGGTTTGTTTACATCAATTTCAAATCATGTAATCAATTCCTTTTATAGAACTTCTTTTGATTTCTGAATGAACATACTTCGTGCCATGCAAAGTTATGGCATGAATGCAAAAAGTAGAGTATGGTCACATAACTTGAAATGGGTAAAGCAGGCTTTTCCCGATTTGGTCTATTTCAATGTGCGACTTTGAATTGAAAGTTTCTGATTAACTTTAATAGAATTTGGAGACTTGTAAACTTGCTATTCCTGAAAAGCAAACACATTATGATGAAGTAAAAGGCTAATATGAAAGTAAAATTGGAGAAAGAATGCTTTATTTGCAGTATGCATGATTATTTCTGGCTGATGTTGCATTTCTGGTTCATAAACCCTCTGATTAAAGGGCAGTTGCATCAAGCAGGTGATAAGAACTGAAGTGGAGCCAATACTATCAAATGAATGCCAAATTCTCTGATCAGTTGGGATTAAACAGGAATGGCGATTGCCCAATGTTATTTTGGTGTTTCAGGGAGCATTCGCAAGCGGCCTTCCTTGCACTTGCCATCGTCTAGCTTGCGTGCGCAGGCTGTTTGTTGTTGGTTATTGCAATACAACGTTGAAACAGCGACAACAAAGGCTGATGGACGTGCTCAGATCCTTTTCAAAATATATCTTTGCTTAAATAGACAGATGCATTCTTAAATTTTGAAGGATTTGTTCTTCCATTTCTCTCTGTCTTGTGCTGTAGTAGTGGCGCAGTCATAGTCAGTCCTACCTTCTCTTTGATTGTATTTGTCTTTCTGGTTTTCTGCCGTCCTCTTGATTTTTTACCAAATACCATTCCTGTCAGGAAGTCATTTTCTTTGCGTCTGTGTCTCATAATGTGTCCCATGAATTGAAGATTCTGTTTTTCTATCTCATTAAAAGGTCCATTAGTTTCCCCGATCTCGTTTGTTTGATTTTTATTGACTCCTGCTCCGAAATGGAAAATCGTAGAGTTTTTCATAATTTCTATTATTGAAGAACTGTGCAGGAGCCTGAAGATCAGAATATTCTGCATACATACGTTGAAAATCCTGCCAAACACTCATGTCATTTCTCCTTCACAGAGTCACAATGCCTGTATACTTCAGGATCAGCAATCAAATCGAAGACAACTTCAGTTGGCAGGAAGTATTGTGGAACAGAAACACCAAAAGTCCTCACTGTCAACAACAGATATTTTTACATCTATTTCCGGAATGAACTTGGACTGACTTATTACAAGCGAGGGTTTATAGTTGGATATATGATGTATAGTAAGTACATGTTAACAACTATGCAAGTGTTTTCCGTATCTTTTGAAAGTCTGTGTCACATTTGATGCGAGGAAAGGTCACAGTATTGCTGACCAATGACATGGTAAACAAAATCTGTATCTGTATCTGTATGCTACTTAGCTAATACTCACTAATGAGCAAATATGCTAAGGGTAATTGTTGTTGATTCCTGATTTCCACTGAACGCCTCTATTCATGCGAAGCTGTCTCAGACATAATTTCAAAATTTGTAGCAAAATGAAATTTGGCCACTTGCAAGAAGTTAGATTTACGAACTTAGATTTACAGCTTAAAGATGAAACTAGCACATACCGGGGTTAGTTGCCAAAACAGTTTGCTAATAGGCATCACTAGTATTAACATGAATTTAGCTAGAGAAAATCGTGACCTGAAAGCATACGTGCAGTGCGAAGAGCAGTGGGAACTCTGGAGGGGGATGAATGGCGGCAGCAGTTCTGACGGTGTTGTTCTCCCGTCCGGGGTTCCCATTGCTCGGCATCACGTGCCTATGCTGGCCTTACATCTAATGTGAAACAGATTCTAGCAAGATTCACCATTTGATCTTAGTTTAGTTAATTTTGGTCTATTTGCATGTCTTTCCTGTTAATGGCCACAGAGTAGTCATTTTTTCTTGCTCCTTGGGATTCTGTCCTTGTAGTGTTGTATAGCTGTTTAGTAATTAGAAAATATGGTAGAATGTAGCATGCATTGTAATTTTTTTATGTGGATATGGAAATGTCCATATCGTCATCGAAAAGTTGGATGCTGATATGTTTTCAGAGCATCTCAATTTTCGCGATATAAGGTATTTTTCATGACTATTGGGAATGTTTCATCAGCTGCTATAGTCAGTTCGGTCTAGCAAACATAAAGTAATTTTAGAATAAAAATTTCATCCTTTTTGTGCAGGTGGCACTGGAGCATCAGGCTACTATGACTGCCCCAGCGGAGTCTCGACTACATCAAGCAATGTATCCGCGACTGTCGGTGGAATCGTTGGTGGTGTAATTCTCCTGGTAATAATTCTTGGGATCGCAGGATGCTGTTATAGGCGCAGGTATAAAATAAGAAAGTATCAATATTTTTATAGAGACATTGTCACTCATTGTCCTCTGCAGGCATATAACAGCCCTGAAAAAGTCATGTATAGGAGGACGAAACATTGGTAACATATACAGGGTTTTGCATAAAAAGCTTCCCAGATTTCGACTCAAATATCTTTCGATCTGCATATCTCCGCAAAACGAATAAAAAATTTCTAATAGCGTAGTAATGCGGCTGATAGATAAGCACTAGTTTGATAAAATTGAGCAATTGAACCTAAGACCGGGGGGCTATCAAATCTGAATCAACTCTGAATCAACTTTCAGCACTTGTCTAAGCAGTGTTTTACAATATAAACATGCAGATTGAAGCGCTTACCAATTTTTGCTACAATAACCCCCGTTCCACTTACAAAATGGGGTTGAAGGCATTCAGGATACAATTGATGTTAAGAGGAATTACAAAATATAGGCATATTATTATGGTGAGGCCAGCTGCACATGTTTGTGTTATAAGCATTGCTTACAAATGCTGAAAAGTTGTTTCAGATTTGCTAGCCCCACGTTTTCCTTTCCATTGCCTGATCTCATCAAACTAGTGCACATTTATCAACTGCATTACTGCGCTTTCAAAAAATGTTTTACTTGCGTTGCTCAGATCAGAAGGTCGAGAGATATTCGAGTTTAAAACTGGTGAGCTCTTTATGAGACAGCCTGTATTTATGTCCTTTAAACTTCACGCACATTCCCTGTTATTTCTCCATAGCGTTGCAAAGTCTCTGCATTCAAGCTCATTTCAATGGTCCACTGTAATTGCTTATGGGCGCATCATTCTGCAAAAATCTCGTACACTTTTCAGCAAAATTCTTATCTTTTCAAAAAATATCCGTTTAAAGGCAGTCTGTCACGTAGCTGATTGGCCTCTACAAACAGAGCTCAACACAACGGATTTCTTTGTGAATCTGTGTATTTGAAACAAAGGAGGGCTAATCTTCTTGACTTTCTACGGCCCTAGAAAGTCAGAGGATCATCAGCCATTCAAATTTCCTATTCTTTGTATTGTCATTATCACCGAATCAAATGCGTGACAGACTGCCTTTAACCATCATCAACAGCGCATCCTTGGATCCGATGAGTGACATTTGTATAGAGGCGTTTTCTTTCCCAATTTATTCTAACTAAAATAAACCTGTTGCTAAAGAGAAAACTGTTCAATTCTGCAAGAGAAAAACGACTTAATCTGTAACCCTGAAGGAAACAACTAAGTTTGTAACTGCAACAAAAGCAATGTTGAATAATTAAAAACGGTAAGACGGTAACGTTTTATAAGCAAGACAATGCTACGTATAACTACTGGGCCTGTTTTGTCATTTGTAGTTGTTAGCGGAGCGGGCCCACTTCATGTAGTAGATTACGAATTTTGAAGCAGTTGTTTGAAAATCTTAGTCATTTTGTTGTGACATGACTTCAAGTATAACCTTCAGAATAGCTTCATAAAACTTCCCTTAAAAACGTATTCCCTAAGCAGATTAAAGCCGATTTTTGATATGTTGTAGAGAAAACATTCTGCATGGATTTAGGGAAAATTGCAACTTCCTACTATTTTGTCTGCTTGTTGACGAGACTATCATTATTTTAAAGAATTCTCATAAAGTTCTTTCTGAAGTCACAACAAAATGAGGCACAATGTCAAAGAATAACCTCAAAATTCAAACTCTACACGAAAAAAGATCCCAAAACAACTATGTATGACAAACTAAGCAAAGGAGTTTTGCATGTCATTGTCTTGCCAGAAAAGAAAACGTTACCATATTACTCGCGATTCAGTTACTACCAGTTAGTGTGTATATTGTATCTTCTTTATCATAGGCATCCTGGTGCAGTCATTGTTCACGAAAGATTCAATAACCCTCCAAGCCATGGAACAGTTGTTGTAAATAATGTGACCAGCACATCTTCAAGCATGAATACAAATCAAGCCCCTGTACCTCCTCCACAGCAACAACCGTATTGCCCCCCGCAGCCTCAAAACCTTTCAACCCCATACCCACCGCAGCAGCAACCAATGCAAGCTCCCTATCCACCCTACTCCCAAAACCAAGGCTCAACTCCGTACCCACCACAAGCTCCGTATTAAAAACAACCAAGCGTGGGACCCACGCCTGTTGAGAATTCTTCGCAAGTGTAGTTGTAATCGTTGTTTACAATGCATTAACTTTATACTTGAATGTAGGTACGGAAAATCCCGCATATAAGAGCCTACTTTTTTGAGAGAGAGACTGAAATAGGTTTTTATTTTTAAAGGCATTAACGCTAATTTCAAGGTACAGAGGTTCTTATTTGACGGGTGCCCAATGTAGGCCCTTACAGAGTCTTACAACAGATGCACAGCCCTATTATTTGTTTTTGAATGGTTTTATGGCCGGCCTTAATAATTAATGGGGGGGGGGTCAATTTTCAAATAACAAACTGGCACCAAATTTCACTTCATAACAACAATCAAGAGTCGACTTTGCTACCCCTGCAATAGGAACGTATGTTTCATCAAACTGACAGGGTTCTTGATTTCAAAGTACATGATTTAAGAAAATCAACCTGCAGGTTCTTATTTTGATAGGTTCTTATATGCGGGCATTTAATGTAATACGTAGAGGTAGATGATACATTAGAAATGCTTATTTTGTAAGCGCCACTCAAAAGCCGCATTCTGATGATAGGGAAGAATTCGATTGGAAATCTTGATTTTGCCGCTGTGCTTTCTGTTCCATATTTCGGATATGACGTCATTTGTAGTCGTTGCCTAAACTCCATTTTAGTAGAAGTCTTGATGTGGACTCTTAGGTTACGAGAAAACGTTCTCTAGAGATTTCTCTTGATTTTTATTGCTGAAAATAGACTTGAATGTATATTAGACAGTACACTATCGCTGAGCTGTTCCACATCTTAAAAATGGCGTGATTTGTAATCGTTGCGTTGCCCGAACTCCATTCTTGTAGAATTCTTGATTTAGACTGTTAGATTACGAGAACCGTTCTCCGGAGACTTTGATTGAATTTTGTTGCTAAAAATATATTTGGTTGCATTGTAAGCAGTACACTATCGCTGAACAGTTCCAGATAGCAAAAGTGGCGTGATTTGTAATCGTTGCTTAAACTCCATTCTAGTAGAAATCTTGATTTGGACTCTTGGGTGACAAGAGAACTTTTTCCAAGAGTTCGATTGAAGTTTATGTACTAGAAATAGACATGGTTGCATAGTAGGCAGTACAGTGAGCAGTTCCATATTTCAGATATGGCGTGATTTGTAATCGCAGCCTGAACTCCATTCTGGTAGAAATCTTGATTTGGACTCTCGGATGCTTAGAAAACATTCTCCAGAGGGTTCGATTGATTTTTGTTGTCTGGTTCACGCCATGTACCACCTGAAACTGCTCATGCATACGAAAAACAGAGGTGTGTTTGCATAAGTAAGTTTGCGTTAAAACAAATTTCACATGACCCATGACTTGGAGCAGATTTAGCTGCTTGTTTAGGATGTAAAAGTTTCTCAATAAAGCCTACTCCATAAAGCCTGGCCTTCATGTAGCTGTATGTGCCGTAAAGTTGTCTGTGGTCGCAGTCTGCCACCTTCCATCCTCTCGATATCGCAGGCAGTTATTTTCTAATGGAAACGCTTCCTTACGATGAATTAGAAGTGTGTTTGAAGTATTGTTTGACTGTCGTAAGAGCCGGGAAGAAGTTGAAGGTGTTAAATTTTCCAGGCTCTCACAGTAGTCCATAGACGTTGGAAACGGGGGGTGGGGGGGGGGCACTGCAGGCACGCGCTCTCCCAAGATCTTGTAATAAACAAAGAAGTGCCTTTTTCGTTTTTAGAAAATGCCCCTATTTTCTGAAGGAAAATTTGTTATCGAAGTGTCGTGCCCCCAAGTTTGAGATGCTTCCTACGTCCCTGCAGTAGTCTCTCCGTTATCTAACGATACCTGAAACACCTCACTGCGGTACCGTAAGAAAGCGCTTCCATTAGAAAACAGCTGCCTGCGATGCCGGGCGGATGGAAGATAGCAACAGATGCCAGAAAGCAACCGTAGGCAACCTTAACCCCACCTAATGGCTACGTGGAATCCAGGCTAGACAAGACGGTGCATGTTGTAGCCGCCATTAAAACCGGACGTTTTTGCGATTACCTTTCAAATCTTTCCTGTCGAGTGTTGACGATTGCCATCTGTCAACTTTGGACATCTCACCGGAGGTACGTAGAAGCTGGTGTAAACTTAGCCTGATAACCAGAACCGATTTCAAGGAAATATTTCCTTTGAAATTGCGTCTGGTTATCAGGCTAGTGTAAACTCTGAATACTGAAAATCTCACAAAGTTTAAGAAACTTTCAGTAGTGGTCCAAATTCTTAGTTGTCAAGAAATACTTATTGCGGCTGATACTGGATATGGATCGTAGTTGAAAAGGTTTATCTTTTTTAATGCAATCAATCTTGTAGCTGCTGCCAGACGCTGTCATATTGTCATCGTATCCGTGGTCCAATATTCAATCCGTCATCCGTCCATCCTTCTGTTTTTCCCTAGGCTCGTTTTTTTTTCGTCCGTCCGTCCCTGCTCGTTTTATGTTTGTTTTTTTCCTTTTCTTCTCGTTTGTCGTTTACCCGTGAACGTGTGAATGAGGCTTGCAAATGGCGCCGAAATAAACTCGCCCCAGGTTCCCTTCGTGTTCTTTCATGGTACTTTCGCAGCTCTCAAGTCACACAAAATGGCCAGCAGCTGAGCGAGGAGACAGCAGGAATAAAACAACGTGATTAATATGAAGAGAACAGCTAAAATCAACAGATGATATTTATCAGCGGATATTTTTCGGTGGCATGTGCACTCAAGGTGGCTGCTTGACCAGAGACATGTGGAGAAGGGCAGCAAAAGAGGAGGGAGAACGGAGAGCAAAAGCTTAGCTAAACTTGAGGGAAGCATGCAACGCCCAACTACCCACTAGGTTATAAGCCTTTATGCCATCACAGTGATGTTTGTATATCATATTATTATTACAGTATTCAAAACTAACAGCAAGAAATAGAAGAAAGTTGGTTCAGAACCCAGCATTCTTGAGGTCCAGTTGCAAGCTGCAGCAACTGTACTCTGCTATCATCAAGGTGTTCCAGGTTGGGAAACTTGCATTTGCTCACAGGGCAGTCTGCATTTCTCAAATTTTTTCTGCGACATACATGCGCCAGTAATTAGATAGCATAAAAACTTATGCCGAAAGTTCAAATTCAATAACTGCCTAAATTTAAATGCGAAAAACCACTGATGGGTAATCTCTTTCATCAGGCCACTCCGCCATGTAAATGTGGCAGTAGGGCATTGGAATGCACATTGGCTCACAGGTATCAGAGATTGCTGTTAAGATTCATGCATCAGAGAACAAAAAGAGTATAGCTATTTTTATGATTCTCTCAGCCTTTTCAGTCCTGCCTGTAACTTTTTGGTGAAGGTGAAGGTGAAGGTGAAGTTGCGTTTTTCAGCGCCAAGCGCTGGGATCGCAGAAATAGAGCAGACCTAATCGAGTCCGCGACCCCTTGTCATGACGCTCAAGTGGTGGGGCTCTACCGGGACTCGAACCCACTCCGCCTGACTATTCTGGCTGCAATGTCAGAGGATTACACCACGGCGCCACAACACCTTCAAAGATTTTTCCTTTCAATTTATTCCTCTCACAAGTAGGGTGGATTGTGTGTATGTTTTCAACCTCAAGGGTGCTTGAACATTGTTAGTCTCAAGATGTGTCATACTGCCAGGGTGTATCTGAGTGCCTATTTCCAGAAGATCTTTGGTGCAGAGCAAGAACTTATTTGGGTTTTTTATATGTATATAGACTTATTTCAATAGATTTTTACAATACACATTGCAAGCTACATCACTTACAAAATTACTTTACAATACTACTAGGACCATAGACCCCTGGAAGCAAAGGGCTGTGTTTAAACCAAGGCTTTTCAAATTAAGATAATTAAAGGAAAGAAAAGTACTGTTAATTACATGACAGTTCCTACAGAAAAGTTACAGAACTGGGTGGCTTATGACGGGATTAGGGTAAATGATTGAACTTAATTCAAATCAACCAGTTTTTTGGATAAAATGAAGCTTAAGATTTTGTAGATTCAGTAAGAGGTGCAGAAAGAAGCCAATAATGGACCATTCAATGTCTCATTGTATTAAATGAGAGAATATTTATTCTGTGGCGCATATTGGTGTAAAAAAATTTTGTGCTCCAAAATATTTAATGCAGAGCAGCACAAAGATTCACGCTGACATTCTGCACTGCCCAGGTTGGAAAGAAATGTACAAGTTGACCTTTATGAAGTAGAATCATCATAATTCGCCTTCTCCGCCTTCGGCAGATTGCGCATCAACATGTGCTAACTGTCTCCATAGATTTCGGTCTTTGACAGCAGTGTTCAGCAACATCGGGTTTGACATGAAGTAGAATGTGACAGATTAAAAAGTGTAAACTCCAAGATTAGTTGAAACATTTTAAAAAGCTGTGAGACTCACAAGAGCACAGTGTTCTCTGATGCAAGAACCGTTTCTTCTTGCTGCAAGAAGTGAGCCTCAAGGGGGTGCGCTACAAATACTCTCTGGTCTCTAATAGACGGGGGGAGTTGGAATAGTAGGGGGGTTGGAAAAAATCTCAAAAATTAATAGCCAGGGGGGGGGTTGGAATAATAGGGGGTTGGAAAAAATCTCAGTGATTCGCACTTTCTTTATATAGTGACGGTAACACTTTAAAAATACAATGCAATGACATCACAGATTTCGCTCAAAAGTCTTAATCTTAGTTGAGTGCATGGAATTTTGTTGTGTAGCTTTTGTCTTGCTTGGAACTCGTTGCCAGAATTAATAAGTGGGGGGTTGGAATAAGAATGTCCTGGGTGGAAAATTTTCTTTTCTAAAAATTGATAAGCGGGGGGGACGTCTATTAGAGACCAGAGAGTAGTTTGGGTATGGGGACGTGCCATTAGGAGGGGCATTGATTTTCCAGGCATTTGTATGAGGAATGGGTATCATTTTTCATAATTTTGCCATAATGAACAGTGTCAATATTGAAGATTTTGGTATAAAACATTAAGTCAGCTATACTTTTTTGAATGATTGGTATAAGGGGGAGAGTATCCATTTTCAGAGAAACTGGTAAGGAACGGATGCGTTTTTGAACCCTCAATGCCATTGTCCACAGCCAAAATTTGGTCAATTGCACCCTTCTGGAAAGTGAGCTTTGACTGAATTTTATTTTTCCTATCTGGCGCACTGCAGAGATGGCACATTTTGACGAGACCTCCATTTTGTGCATGGAGAAGCTTTTTTTCTCTGTTTTTTACTTTAAAAAGCACATTGCAAGTCGCCAGCATGCATCTGCCATACTCTGCACACCTTATATGTAGGAGGTTGTGGGGCCACTACCCTCCTCTAACCATGGGAAAATGTTATAAAATTTCTAGGCTGCAGTCTCCAAATCAGGTTTGGTAATGGGCATAACATATTGAAGCAAAGGTGAAGGTGAAGTTGCGGTATGTAGTGCCTAACCCTGGGATCCCAGAAATAGCAAAGCGCAACTACTTCTTTGAGCTCGTACAAAACTGGGTGAACGCTTTTTATAAAGCAATTATGTACGGGACAGGGTGGTTATATTTTATAAGCGACAAGAAATGTGAATTATACAAAGTGGGAAATACTCGAAAGGTTTGTGTCTAAACTTATATGAAATTTCCTTTTCTGTTGCTTGCAGGAACGATTCATCAGTCTTATCTTTTCGCCTTAAGTTTTTTTGTCGTTGACAATGACTGTCATCGGCGGTGCTAAACAACATCTTTTGCTCATGAATACGGGGCAGATACTTTTTGTGGAAAAAGTGGCGAGGCAGTTTGTTTGTTTTTTTGCAATAATTCCACACAGGGCGAGCAGATTTTTTTTGCAAGAATTTTTCCTCTCAACCGGCCATGCCATATGATGAATTTTGCTCTGTCCAAGCCTTAATGGCAGCTCTAGTTCGCAGGTAGATGCAAATTTGAGCTTTCGAGATTGATATGCTTGCTCTCAAAGCTTAAATTCAGACAAACGAGGTGCCTATGTTCAAGTAAACTATGCAGGAGCATGATTTGTCGTCCATTGAAACTATATTCACATCGTTCGAGGCCAACGAAGCCCGTGTAATTTTTTGCGACCGGCGGTGGATGGCGGTGGAAGCAGCCACTTTGGTTGATGGGGCCACCGTGTATAAAGAATTTAAAATGAAAAGTGGAAAATCAAAACATAGATAAAGATTTTGCATAACCAACAGGTGCAATATTCGCAGTTGCATATTCTTATGGTTTTCAACATGGAAGAACAATTCCACGAAAATCAAACGGAAATCTTGTCATCCATTTCACAATTTTCGCGTTTCTTTTAAATTATTTCCTTTATCTTCTTCCATTTCCTTTGTATTTTTTTCACATAAAATCACTAGATGTGATTTTCCTATTTTCATGTTCGGTTTGACAATAGATCGTAGAATAAAAGAAGGACTATATCTTACCCATTTTTATTGCAGATGCTGTTACGACGCAACGACTGAAACATGCAGAGCTTCCGCATGATTCAAAGTGACGTATGTTTGGCTTAGCAAGTTGCACAGAGTCTTGCGGCAAGAAATGAAAGGTGACCAGAAGCCGAAAATTTTATTGACGCAAATGAATGGCACTGTTGATTGAGAGAATCATGTTTGGGGGACCATTTCGATACGGTAAAAACCCGCGTATAAGAACCTACAATTTTGCAAATCAGCCTGATTAAGTTCGACGTATTTATTGAGTATTTAGTGAGAAAAAATTAGGCTGTTTAAGTTCTTATTTCACTTATTTCACTTACTGCACATATGACAGTATCACTCTGTATAGGTTCAATGACAAAGCAAAGGTATTTCTTTTCTTCAGATTGAAACTTCATTCAAGTCCATTATTTGCTGTCAGCTCGAAGCACTTGAGTTCACCTGGCGTTATTCACAACAGCTGTTTGTGGAAGAATCAGAAATCTTACAGAATACCATGAAAAGCTTACAAAGCATCTTTAGAGTTCTTTGTAAGATGCACATATGGCAGTATCATTCTGTACAGGTTGAATGACAAAGCAACTGGAGTTTTGATCTAATTTGGTGATCTCTACGAATAAGAACCTATTTCAAATTTCATGTTGAATGGGTTTTTACTGTATCTCATTTCGTTTTCAAGTTATCTACCCAGTTTTCAGTATCACAATCGGCTCGCGGTATCATTTTGTTTGCAAATTCGTGGGATAAAAACATGATGAAACATGTAACTGAGGCTCCCAAGGGGGAGGGGAGTCGATGGAGCCCTGGAGCCCGCCATTTTGAAAGCTTTGAGCCCTGGAGCCCCAACCATTCCCATGGTTTTCTCAAATTTTGAGAGATAGAGCCCGTGGAGCCCGGAAAAGGATGCAATGGAGCCCTGGAGCACGGGAATTTCGCCTTTGGGAGCCTAGAACCCATTAAAATATGCCCTGGAGACTCGGAGCCCGAGATTCCTTAGGGGGCCTCGTAACTAGAAGCTCAACGTAGGGAGGTTGGACGAAAAAAATACTAACACATAGTTTTACACAATGAGGCCTTTCGGACTTGTCTTCTCATCAGAGTGTGATTTGGAATCATGATGATTGTTTAGCCTTTTGCAAACAAATCACATCATTAACCAGTCCTAAGACATAGTGGAGAACTCGAAAATGAAATCTGATATCAGAAAAATTTAAATGCTAGTTTTCGTTACTCAACACTCCTCCTCATGTCCATCGATTAGAATTTTTGAAATCACAAAATGACAATTTAATCACGAAAGGCACGGCACAGCAGAAAGAGAAATGTAAATATTTTGTTTTCTTCAGAAACTAACAGTTTGTCACAGCACTGGGAGTTGCTTAAGATCATCATATTTGTAACACTCGAAGTTTCTCCATACCAGTTCCTGTGCAATGTTCATGTTTACCTCCTGTGCCTTCGTGAACATTCCAACATGAAGTGTTTTTTTAAAGTTTTTCAGGCTGTTTGGAAATTATTGAAAGTACCTTCAAAGTGCTATGACACAGGAAAGAAGTGAAAATAAAGTAAAGCATGCTAAGGTTTCCTTGTACGGCTGCCTCTGTAACTCCAGCTTACGTTAACATATAAATCTAGCTTTCTCTCTTGCTTGTTGTCTTGATATATTGATTGCATCATTCATTTCTTGTGTACCGTGGTTTTATGAGTCCAGTCCGCGGTTTCTTGGCTCCGTTGTTTACGCACGGATGCATAATGAGTGACTTCTTTGTTCCCAAAGTTCTTCAAACAGATCTCAGGCACATTGATGAATGACGCTGCCCAGGAGATAAGTATAGATAAGAGCACGTCATTCAACTGTGAGCACATATGGGATTACTGGATTCAAAGACACGGAAGAAGGTCGAAGATAGGTGCTTTGTTTCTGATCTGTTTGTTTATTTGTTGTGGAAACTCCAAGATGGCACTTTCAAATACCTTCGTTCTGGCTAGTTTAGCACTTGCAAGCCTTGTGGTAAAAACCTGCGTGCAAGGTATAAAGTCTTTTATTCTGTGTCTCTTTTAAGGTAGATACCCCGTATTTTTTCATTGAAAAATTAATTTTTCAGTCATTTTGTGATTTTTATTCTTTCTGTAGCAGAAATTAGTGGCAAAGATATCTGTATACCGTAAATTTGTATATCGGCATTAATTTAAAATATATATACAATTTTGTAGGCAGGACTCCATAATTTTCTCCTAGCAACGCCTTAGCAACGTAAAAAAGATTTCACACGAACTGATGTCTCTAACTTCAGAGCTCCTTCTGTCCAATAGTCATGGTCTGCGTTTTAGGATATGCAAAATTGGTGACATTTACATGAAATAGCTTTGACTCTAATCCTGTGAGCGCGGGAAAGCCAGAAAACTTCCAGCTTTTTGTAGAGAATTTTAACAACAGGAGAATATTTTGTGTCAGTGATGGGGAGAACAAAATTTCGATCTCTGAGGAAGAAAAAGCGTAAATTTCATGGAAACCAATATACTCAAGCAAGTGTTGTGAAAGAACTGAAAGAAAGAGGAACAACGGAATCATCCACTCCACTTAGGCCCATGCCGAGGCCAGAAGTTACCAGTTCTAAAAACAGCACACCAAACACAAGTACTGATGAAGGGTCATTTATTTCAAGTTCATCTTTTTCAAAGCTTCAAGGAAACGAGATCCATGCTGATGCTCGTGATTGCAAAGTCACTGGAAACAGAATAATTGATATTGAGAGCCTATGCAGTGTCATTGCTCTTCTTGGGTGTCCATCCTGTAAGGAGACAACCCTTTCCCTTCATGAAGTTGAAAAGCAAGGTTCAGCAAGAAAGTTAAAAGTTGCATGCAGTTGTGAATGGGTACATGAATTTTGGTCATCAGAAAAAATTTCAAATGGGGCATTTGACATCAATAGAAGGATGGTATATGGTGCCAGAGCCTGTGGCCTGGGATACAGTGGACTAGAGAGATTTCATGTCATGTTGAATTTACCTCCAACGCTAACTAGAAATAATTATGACATTATTTCAAAGTTAGTATCTGTAGGAGTTAAGAAAGTGGCGGAGGAAACCATGTCAAAGGCAGTAGAGGAAATTGCTGAGAAAGGAGTAAAAGATGACAAGGGTGTTGTGGAGGTTGCAGTATCAGGTGATGGAACGTGGCAACATCGGGGCTATTCTTCGCTAAATGGAATATTTGCTTGCATGTCAATTGATTCTGGAAAGGTCTTGGACATTGAGCCAATGAGCAGATATTGCAAAGTTTGTGTAGTAAATAAAAAAATAAAAGAGAGTGATCCAAATAAATATGAAGTTGTGAAAGCAGAACATAAATGCAAAGCCAATTATCATGGATCAGCTCCAAATATGGAAGCAGTTGGGGCAAAGAGAATATTTGAAAGATCTGTGGCCAAGAACAATCTTCGATATGTTGAGTTTTATGGGGATGGGGACAGTAAGAGTTTTTCAACAATTGAGAACGTATACCCAGAGAAGAAGGTAATAAAACGAGAATGCATAGGACATGTTCAGAAAAGAGTTGGGACTAGGCTACGGAAGTTAAAAAAGAATGTGAAAGGTCTTGGAGGAAAGGGTAAACTTACAGAGGGTATGAAACCAGGAAAATACACCATTATTGGATGCCAGAAGCTGAACAATGACCGACTTAAGAACGCTGGTAAACAAAACCATCCAAACACAAAGACACGACATCGAATTCTGCATGGGAAGCGCAAGAGTAAAGAAGATAAGAACAAAGAAAATGAGGGGAAAACTTATGGACAAGGATCTTTTTAATGTAAATTTACCTCGCATACGTCCTGCACCACCAGACTGCCAATCCTAAGGTGTTTTCAATTCACTCAACAAAATTAACAAGAGCATAGATTATGTTATTTTATCAAAGAAACCAACAAAATTATCTATCACTTCACTTTTGAATACGAGGTAGACAAATTGACAATTATTTCCTGGGCAAAACTCTCAATGGAGAAATCGTCAAATAGTGATTGTTGTTATGTAAATTTTGTTGAATGAATTGAAAGGCATCTTAGATATAGCCATTTTGGACAAAGTGATGCAATTTTTATGTGAAGTAAGTGTACATGCTTGAAAATGTTTGAATTATCTATGTTTTCTGGCTTTAGGCATGCAAAGGACAACAATTTCATCAGTCCTTACTTTAATCTCTTATTCTGAAAAAGTAGATTTCCGCCTACCCTGTGTCATTAGGGCATTGATTTCTCCACACTGACATTAGATATGAACCTCAAACTTTCAGTATGCCAAGTATATGTCTAAAGATGTGCACTAAACCTCTTACATATTTCATGTGTGATTGCAGTTGCTTTTCCAAAGCTTTGAAATAATACCGCAACAATTTTTATTGAAGAAAAAATAATTATTGTTATTACAATTTTCTCCCAAAAGATATTCAAATGGATTTTGGTCCAGTGCATGGAGTGGATTTAGATGAATTTACCACATTAATTTCATTAAAATATCTTTTACAGATTTGCTTTCATTGCAGCCCCAAATTTAAGTCTATTTTATATAAAAACCATTGCTATGGAAACGGAGGCTACCATTTTGAATGCCAAAATTTATTTTCAACAATAATTTCACTTGTTCTATCATTTTATTATGAAACTAATGTAATCTCTTGCATCAGGAGAGATTTTATTCAAATCCAGGGTATCTACCTTAAATCTTATCCCCATTCTGTGACTTCCTTTTCTTTGCAGCTTGTGGTTTGAGCTAGTATGTGAATATTCATCTTGCGAACAAAAACTAACTCCTGGTTGGTACACTACCACAGTCCACACATACCGGTTGTAATGTGCATGTGCCATTTTTGCAGGTGCCATTTTTTAGGGATTGAATAAATTTTAGGGTGTCATTCTTGGTAATATTGCTGATAGAGGTAAATTTTGGTGTTTCGCTTTGGAAGAATAATTGTTTTAGGTATCAAACTTGATGCATTTTCAGAGACTTGCTTAAAAATATTTGAATGTGTGTTACGATGCCCGTGTACATATTTTTAAGAGTTCGATTTCATAAGTCGAAATGGTGGCCCATCCCGTCACCTGCTCTTGAATTGAAGGTACCCATCCTTCGGGCATGTTTGGCGCTCCATTTTGGATCGAAGACTTTGAAATCATACTGCAATTATTTTCATTTGTTCACTAAGACAATTTCAATTTTGTCCCTGATAATGTTCACCCAAGTTGCGAGGAGGTTTACTCGAGCGTCTTTTACTGTCGCTCGGCGTAATATTTTTCAGCATGATCCTTCCCAGATGATGAATAATTACGAACGAGAAACCCTAAAAAAGATCAATTCAAAGTACTATCCTGTAGAAAAGAAGTTGTTGAATTAAAAAGTAAGTGATTAAGTTCGTGGAGGTCTCTCATCTCTTAAAAAATTGGAAAACCTTATGCCTCAAAAACAACTAGATAATGTATATCAAGCCAGTATAGAAAGTCATTTGAGGTATGCAAATAAAATTTGGAGCAGTATTCCTGGTTCAAAATTAAAGATCTTGCAAAATCTACAGGGCCGAGCCCGAACCATCATTGAGAGGGCTAGAATCAAAGACAATTGGTCATATAGAATTAATTAGATTCAATCGATCGGCAGTGACCTACAAGATTATGAACAAGATGGGGCCAGAGTGCCTTTGGGGTAAATTCCCTCAAATATCCTTGCATTTAAACTACAATATAAGAAATTGCAAGGACTCCCAGATTCCAAGATATAATCTTGAATATGGGAAAAAAGGCGTTCATTTTTCAGCTCTTACTGGATGGAACAGCGTCCCTCTCAGTATTAGGGGACTGCCAACCCTCCCGCAGTTTAAAGAAACTAAAGAACTCACCTAAAGAGCTGAATTAACATGAAATACGACTTCCCGGAAGAGCAGCAAATAGGCCCCAACATTTATCATTTTATCTCATTGTATGTAAAATCAGGACCAGGTTTTTCAGAGTAATCCTATGAGTCTCTATTGACGGAAGCGCCATTGTCAAGTCAAAGAACACAGGGAAATGAGGGATTCATCGCCATTCCTGAATTTTGTAATTTCTTAGGGGAATGCTCTGTCAACTTCAGAAATCATGGATGCTTTAAAGTTGACCAGAAACAGTCATTACCGCAGTTGCTTCTGACGGAGCGTGACTCTTCGAGCGGAGTGTGGAATAAACACTTGATTGATTGGAAAAACTGGGACAGTTACATGATGGGGCTTATCTGTCGATGTGCCAAGAAAGCGCAAGAAAAGGGCTCCGTATTCTTCAGCATTAAATATTATGGTAGGTACACCTCTTTTCTTTGATGAATTCTTCATGAGAAGCTTAGGGGATACTCCAGTTTATTTGATATGGGTATCCAGGGTGGACTATACTGCACAGGAAATAATCTCAAGCGTGAAAATAGACCCCTCAGAAATGTAACTTTCCTTAAATTTCATACCCAAAAGACTTATTAGCTAAGTATTCATCTTAATATCTACGGAAAAGCACCCTAACTTATAGATTTCACATAAAGTACTTAGATATCTAACCATGTCAACTTTGGTAATGTTGCTTGATTTAAATTTTCCGCGAGAATTATGTTCATTTCTATTCTTGTTCCTTTTGTCGATGTTTGAGACCCAAAAAGTACTCTAGAACTTTTGGAAGCGTGAAAAATAAATTTAGAAGTAACTTTAACTAACTAACTAACAAACATAACTAACCTAACTAACTGACCTAACTAACAAACACCACAAAGATGATGCTTGCACCGAGCTGAAAAGCAAAATAAGCTCTCCTTTCTTCTTTGTACCAGTGTACCCATACCCCATGGAAAAGAAACCAATCTCTCAGAGCCCGTTACACATTATGGGTTTCAGTTTCAGTTTAATTTTATTTGAATTCACCAGATACAATTTATGCTAACAATACAAACAAATAACTGAACTGCGAAGATTAAGAATAATGTCACAGAAAATTATTACAACGATACAGAAAATCAATACAATATGCAAATACAAGGAGGTCTAAATAAATTACGTGCTGGGAATTACTTAAAGGAGGAGCCCTCTCAATAGGTAAACTAATCTAGGAGAGAGCTTGCCCTCCCCCCCCCCTATCTTAAGATATAATCAAATGAATTGATTTTAGTTTAAATATAAATAGTCATGCATTTACAGTACCAAAAGAGCTTAGATTCAACAGTCGACCTTGTTTTATTTTGTACGAGTGTGCGAAGGTGCTATAACGAGGCTAGCAATGTGAGTGGTATATCAACACATTTGGTAGCCTCGTTCAGGTCAACCCGAAGTGACGTCATATAGAATGACGTCATTTGGCACATCTTTGCAGATTGAAATTTGTGGTTTCGCAGATTAAAAGAGAAAAAAATGAAAAAACTACTACATACTATTCACAACAGTGTAAGGTCATGAATAATCAACGATTATAATAACCCCGGACTTGTCCTTAATGTTTATGAAATTATGTACGAGAGGAAGAATCTGAAGCTTTGACAATTCAATGCAATTCAATTTTCTTTGTAGAACACAATTCCTACTACAGAGCATAATATAATAAAGCTGTATTCTACGCGACTCAAGAAAGCAGAGCTTATCTAGCTTGAGCCGTTAACAAAAAATAATGATAAGAATAAACAAAGGAGAATACATATTTAGTTCTAACATACAAAAATTTAAGTACAATAGTGTAACTGAGTTTATGGGAATGCAATATATGTGAGGCAATAAGCAATTTACTGGTCAAACTTTGGGTTATAATTTTTTTATACTTGTTATTTAATAAGAAGCAAGTAGTATTTCTTTAATTTTGATACTAAAGGATTTAAAGCTCCCCGGGGTACATAACATATTGAGGGTACAAGTATGTGCCGCCCATATGGGTGGCTTTTTAGGCTAAAAACTCTCTAAACAATGGTCCTTTTTGGCAAATTTTCCATTGGAATTGGTGGGTTTGGCTGAAATTCGTAAAAAGTAGTTAGAAATGGGTCGTTTTCCTCCAAAATTAATCATAAAATTGGGTATGAAAGCAAGTTTCGGTAATTAGAACAGGCACTTCCCTGACAGTCGGGCGGTAGACCCCCGTCCATCCACAAATCATGGAATCCCCTGGGTAGAAGCTCCATAACTTCTAAAATGATCTGGGAATAATCAATATGACTAATACAAGAAGTACTTGAAGGTCTACAAGATGGTGGCATTCATTCAAAAGTCTGTAGCTCTTTATGGTTTCAGCTACATGACAACGTCTTAACTTCAGAACTAGCGGGGATTTTATAAATGCTGCAAATCTGTAAATAATGATAATATCAAAAATAATCCCCTGGCATTATAGTGAATTTTGTAGGTTGCCTTTAGTTAAAAGAATGGGGTAATAAAATTGTACACAAAAGATCTCTAATTTTTGCAAAGATTCTACTTTTCATTCTGTATACCACCAACTTTATGGGGGCCCGTTTAGTTCAAAAGTAAAGTGAATTAATAAAATGGAAGTTAACCACATTGATGCATCTTGAATTATTTTTTGCCTTATTTCAATCGCTATAAAAGGATACAAAGTTAATAAAAGGAGTTTTTCAATCAATTATCATCCATGCAAAGAATTAATTATTTGATATACATATAATTAATTATTTGATATACATATACATATAATTAATTTGATATTTTTATTTCATATACATATAATTATTTATTTCATACACATATAATTATTTATTTGATATAAACGTAATTAATTATTGTGCAAGCTAAGAATTAATTATTGCACACACGCAGCACGACTGTTTCACTGCGCACTTCCCTTTACAATCTAATGCCCGCAAAGATAATGGTCAGCGGCGCACGAGAACCGTTGTTGTTGAGTCAAAAGTCAGCTGATTGCGCAAGCTACGGTGTAGCTTCTCTTGTTGAAAAATAGCCAATAAATGAACAGTCTTACCGATAAACTGCTACCTAGAGACTTCAATTTACAGTTTGCTCTTTGGGGGTGGCCTAGACAAGTTCAACTCCATCGGGTGAAGTGAATCAACGTCGAAAAAGTGATTTGCAAAAATCACCTGATGCAGTTAAGATAGAACTTGTTTTTGCTGATCATTTGATTGCCAGATTTTCAAAACAAAATTGTATCCCCAAGCAAAAAGATATATCTTTCGAAAGATTGACTTTTAAGAATGTGAAATAAATGTGGGCCATGACTGTAGGAAAAGGAAGAGACAGTTTGGGCATCGTGTTTGTGATGAAGCTCATCGAGGGGGACGCTGAAGAAGCTTCCAAAAGACGATCACCGTGGACCAGCACCGAAGATCTGAAGGTTTGTTTTTGCGATTTTATAAAAGCTGAGGACTTATTAAACTTGGTTATTTGTTGTTTTTGTCAAACTGGTCCATTTTATTGCAGATACGTGACAACATTGCTGGATCAAAATTTCGCTCCGCCACGGCCACTATGGATCGTTGCGGGAGATTCCATTTTCTCAAAATTAAATTGTGTCCCCATTCTCCTATATTCATAAATCGAAAGAATAACTTCTTGGCTATCAGATAAGTTTTTAGGAAACGTTCTAGCATCCATGCAAAGTGGTTTACTTGTTGTTTGTTTGTGGAAGGGTAGTTCCTGCTAGGCCATGAGCTGTAATGCTCTCGATTCAAAATGGCTGCCCTAATGTTGAGCTTGACAATCCAATGACATTTATCAGTTTTCCTTGATTGACTTCAGACATTTCTAGCTGATTTCTATGAATAACAGAAACAAATTTGAGTTTGGACATACAAAATTAAAGACTTAGTTTCGACACAACAGACAGAGAATGGAAAGATAATATAACATTTTTGTAAACTTCTTGGTGCAATTGTCAGTGAATAATCAATAACAAAATCAGTTTTTGACTCTATATAATGTGATGATAATCAAACTTTTGGTTCTAATTCCATAAAAATCATTAGTTATTTCAAAATAATTGAAATTTTTGATTAGTTATGATATTTTATTCTAAAAAAGTAAGCTGTTGGATGCCATATCTCTCTGCAAAGAGTACTGAATGTAACTACATGCAATGATGTAACTAACTACTACAATACGTCTGAGAATGAAGGGAACAATGATTTTTGCATCCCTTTGGAAATGGCAGTTAATACGGCAGTTGACAATTTCAGAAAATGTGCTGAAAATGTCTGTATGGGCAACTTTTGGGAAGGTTCAGATATCACAACAAAAGCTGTGTGATTTTTCATCCAAGACGTATTCCACAAACACAAACAATCAAATGCCTCCAACCCATGAATTTGCTAAAATTGTGAGCTGGAAGAAATGAATTCATTTGAAATAATAATTCTTAGCGCAAGAAACTCTTTAAGAATTATCAGACAGGATAGCCATGCTAATGAGCAAAAGGCATATACTGTATACTTTGTTTTTGCTCAATTGAAGATTGTTTCCGCCTCCTGATGGTATGCAGGTGCAATTCAACTTTTGCATAAACACATATCGTTATGATCATGGTTGATGTAAACATTTACTATTTTCATTTGAAAGGAGCCATAGTTTTGAGGGGCAGTTCACTCCTAAAGACCTTATACACCGTTGGCAAATATCTGTCTGTTTTCAGGAAATATCCTTCAAAATCTGCAAAAATACTTTTGCTCTGGAAAGATCTTGTAGACATTTCTAAAAAGTGAAATCCCCATCATTTAGTTGAAAAATACCTGCAGCTTCTTATAAACTCTTTCACAATCCTTATACGAATATATCTATTTTCTAAAGATTTAGTGTGTAACATAATTTCAAATTTCCAAATGTCTAAGCTACTCTGACATGTATTTTTCATTTGTAAAGTGTACTTTTTGTAATTTTGTTGCATGTTTTCTGTACCAAATTTAGACCATTTTGTTATGATTTTATACCCTTGTACACAATCAGAGTACCTTAGGGCAAATCTTTATTCAGATAAATTGTATGGATTAAACCTGGCATTTACATTTCACTTTATATTTGATAGGGGCTCTGCAGTTTCTACAGCACCGTTTCTTTGCCTTTCGCAGGTCAGGGATGTCTGTGTTACTGTGAAGCCACTGCGCCTTTGCAACCAGTGCCAACTGCAATTCTTTGACTTGAATGGTAGCATACGTCCTGGTCCACTTGTTCCAGAAGGGATGAATACTCTCAGAGCAGTGTTCAGCTTCCATTCCCACAATGCCAGACCTTATAGCTTTAAGTGGAAGATCATAGCAAAGGAGGTGGAACTTCCTGCCAAGAGTGTCTTCTGGGAAATGAACAGGTAGCCAATTGCCAAAGCTGAAACACCGGACTGCCAACACAGCAACTTCATGTCTGCAGAGAACCCTATCTGCCATGAACAATTCATAGCACTGTGCAAATTTTGACAGTCGCACATAGATCTTCTCAGCCAACTTATAATCACCAAAGAGAGCAGTTGTACCATCCAGAAGATTGATGGACTTTGGCTTAAAAGCTGAAGCAAGTGACTTTATTTGTGCTTTTCTTGTCAACTTGTGAACATCATTTCCAATCAATGCACCTGAATGGTAAACAGCCCTCTTTAATTTCATGGTGTCCAAAATCATGTCCAAATTTTTCTTGAAAGGTCCCTTCATGGATTGTATTGTTTGATTGGTTACCGCTAAAAAAGTTTCCATTTCATTGATATCTTTCTTGATCGTTTTGATTTTATTTACTATGTCCTTTAATAATTTGTCTTGATTCGATAAACTTCGTCTGAAATCAATTGCTTCTGCTGAATTGTCTGAATATTTAGCATTATGGCGTTGTATCAAGTCCAAGTGAATGCCCTTTTCAAGATTAATTCGCTCCTCAAGTTCCATCTTTTCCTCCATGGTTTTTTCAAGTTTCTGTTCCAGTTCTCTGGCTTCCAAAGTTTTTTCCTCAACTGACTGCAGCAATGATAGCATCAGGTTACTTGTATTGCCCTTAGCTTCCAATATCTGCATGTCAAGACTGAGGGCGATAGTTTCAAGGGTATTTAGGTTTCTCAGCCCTATCCCAAGTGCAATATGCAGGGGAAGTACAGAAACATTATCAATAACCCAGCCTCTAGTGCCAACCAGGGGAAGGGCCTCACAGTTCTCAAAATGGCTTGGATTTTTTGAACCATTTGTATTAAATTTGTGTGCCTTGTCAACCATATTTTCAAGATGTCTACGATCAAAAATCTTTTTTTCTCTGTTGTCCTTTTCTTTGTACCTTTGAAATGTAACAGGTGCATGTGGTACCCCCTTTTGAATGTCTGACAAGGTTACCAAACAGTGCATGCAAAAATGCTTTCCATTGGGGCCTGTTAGACCAAGTAACCTTGCCAGCCATTCCCAATCACCCCCATAGCATATTTTCACAGACTGAAAATGATTGCCATGCTCTTCGCTGCCTATAGCTTCTTTGTTAGCATGTTTGCAAGATCTGCAGTTTGAATTGTATGCTTGGTTCTGTGTGTTGTAGTAATGGGGGTAAGTCTTAGCAATTAACCTTATGTTCTTTGCACATGTTTCCAGGTCAGACGTTTTTCTTAAGAGGACCTGAGGGGAACTTTCAAGAATGAGAGGACAAGGTAGTTTGAGGGATGCAATCTCATCACTAAGCTTTTGCAGTTGGGAAAACAGTGGTCCAAAAGCGTTTACTATGCACTCACGGGAATCTTTTGCTCCATCAAACACTCCCAGTAGTTTACTCATTTTTACAGAGTGTGTCTTCTCACAGTTTTGGAATTGCAGCAAAATTTTTGTGGAAGAGCCACCCTTATCTCCAGTTACAAGGACGTGTAAGCAATCTACTGGTGTGTTTGGGATTGGAATCAATTGTTTACTCCTGTGCAGTGCAAGTACACTCTTTTGGATGACCTCAAGGATGCTTGTGACTCTAACAAACGAGACTTTTTTCCCTCCTGCCTCAAAGTTCCCAGCTTCATAAACAAATTCCCCATGCTCTTTCAGACCCTCCCGCAATTTTGATTCCGTGCCTAAGAAATCAAAACCTAAGTTGTCATTAAGTGTGCGCTTAACAAGTCTCCATAAATCTAAGGGCATTTCAGCTTTTAATCCAAGTGCTACCTCTGGGCTGAGTTTGAACTTTTTGAAATCTGTCACACCTGCTTGAACTGCACTTTCGAGAAAGGCCCTCTTATCACGCCTGATCATGGAAGCCCTTTGAGATACTAAATCTCCCTCATTGTCTTTTGCTGAGGCACTAGCAACAAATTTTCCAATTTTTTCCAGTTTTGCGCTGCGTGCTCGCAATGATGGTGATGATCCCTCTTGGCTCCCAGTCTCTGGCTTACGTATTACCGTTAGATGCAGAGGCCTCCCCCTTTCGTTCTTTGCAGTAAGGATACCTTCAGGACTACGCTCCATTTTGTGTTTTAAGATTCTAGTGAAGAGTATTTCTTGGTCAGTGCTCAGATTACCTTGCAACCTTGTAAGATTTTGGTAGCGAATTGCAGTTAAATTCAAGGTACTCTGAATGCTGTATAACTGAGCTTGACAATCATTTGTTTTGTCCTGTAAATCAGTGCGATTTTGTGGGTGCAGCTGACTTGCAATCAAGAACAAAGATTTAAAAGACTGAACTTGCAGTTTGCCTTGATCTACAGCTGAAATAAGCACTGGGGCAATTTGGCAAACAAGAGGGTACCACAAAGCTTTATCATATTCAATTATAAAACTAAACATGAAAACGCAAACCAGCTGCATTATCAAAAGCTCTCGTGGGGCAAGAAAAGAAAGGACTCGTAGCAAAATGTCTTTTGGCAAATCGAGAAACTTACCGTGGGGCCCCAGTTGCGTAAAAGTTTCAAGAGATTCGCTCGTTGGCCTTTTAGCATTGCAGGAATCATCCTTGGGAGAAAGACGATGCCTTGTGCGCTGGGCAACAGCCTGCTTCAAATTGGACTTGCCACATTTTCCCTTTGAATCAACAACTAAAGGAAAAGTTAGGTTATTGTCTTGCTTATTCTTACATACTAAACGACGACAGGCATCGCACAAGACACCTTCTCTCTCCTCCTGCAACTCAAAACATTTTACCAAACAGCCTTCGTCGAACCTTTGTGTGTCAGTAAATCTCTTTGAGGTACTTGATTTGCATACACAACATTTTGGCTTCGGCATTTCATCAAAATCTGTTGAAACTTTAACGCATCTTCCCAAGCTGGCACCTTGGCTGGTGACTGGCCCTACAGTGGTGAACGAGGAAGTTGCGAAATAACATATCAGCTGACATCGTGCTGCCATTATGGATTACGTAATTTAGGGCAGTGCGCTTGCGGGCTTTGTCAGACACGCGTCGCTGACCAAAGGGATCGCGGTCATTAGATTAGCGCTTGAAACAGTCGTGGCAGAATTATTGAGCTAATCCCACAATTCACTTCTCCCGTCATTTTTGGCGGGAAAATTGGATATCATCACTGATCACTGGAGGACAAGTGAGGACTGAGGGCCTAAAAACTAAACATCGTAATGCCAAGATCAAGACGCACTCGCCGCATTTACAGGGAACGAAACGAAAGAGGATTGTCCTTGTTTTTCAGAAGTTTAGATTCTATTCTAAAACTTTTTGTTTCTGAAGAGGATTTTCAAAATATGTGCAAAGATGACCTTATCGATATCCAAGAGAGACTCACTGACGCTTCCTCGACCTTAGCTATGTTGGTTGCTGACATGTCAAGTATGGAAGTTGGAGAAGTTGCAGGACTCAATGTAAGCTTAAGAAACCGAGTTATTGATCTAAAAATGGATGTTTTAGCAATAATTGATATCATATCAAGCTTCATTCGTGAAGGAGAGGATTTGTTCTCAGAAGCTCCTTATCGGACGCCATTATCACAACAAACTGCAAGCAATATCGGTCGTCCTCCCTTAGCTGTTACTAGAGATCAACTACAGCATCTCCGTTCTTTGCATTTCTCTTGGCAGAAAATTTCAAAATTGCTGAATGTAAGCATCTCAACGATTCAACGGAGACGATCAGAATTTGGTTTAGAAGAAGAGAACTATAGCGACATCACAAACGAAGAGCTCGACTCGATATATCGCAGTCTAGCAAACAACTCTGGTGATAATATTGTAACGCCGAATCTTGGAAGAAGGAGGTTCATTGGTGCCCTTAGAAGTAGAGGCTTAAGAATACAGAGGTGGCGAGTCAGCGAATGTATTCGCAGAGTTGATCCAGTAGGTACAGCTTTGCGTTGGAGGCTGGTGATTCACCGAAGGAAGTACTATGTTCCTGCACCCAACAGCCTCTGGCATATTGATTCAGCCCATAAATTGATTCGATGGAAGTTCATAGTGCATGTTTGCATCGATGGGAAAGCGAGGCTTATCATTTATTGCATTTGTGCCAACAACAATAAAGCAGAAACAGTACTGTCATATTTTGAGGATGGGGTTCAGAGATGGGGTCTGCCATCACGGGTGAGATCTGACTACGGCATGGAAAACTATGGTGTTGCTGCATATATGATAGAAAACTGTGGAACTGGCAGGGGAAGCATCATTACGGGTTCTTCAGTTCATAACTGCAGAGTGGAGCGCTCCCATCGTGATGTATACAGTGGAGTGTTGGTGTTCTATGTCAGATTGTTTGAATACATGGAAGCTCAAGAGATTCTTGATCCTCTGGATGACATCAACATGTTTTGCCTCCATCATGTCTTCTTGCCTCGTATCAACCGTTCCTTGCAGGAGTTTGTCACTCAAATGAATAATCACCCAGTCTCCACTGAAAGAAACCTGTCCCCCTTGCAGCTGTGGGAACAAGGAATGCTAGAGAATATAAATTCAGCACATTCAGCCATAGAAGATCCTGACAGTTTTGGTATTGACCCCGAAATTGTTCCTTACATAGATGATGATAATTATCAGGTGTCTGTTGATCCTCCAGCCTCCCAAATGTCACAAGAGCAGATTGCAATGCTACCTGACCCCTTTCAATCTGACAACAATCAAGGCATCAACACTTCCCTACAGTGTTTGAATGTTATCCAGTAAAATAGTTTGCAAGTCTAGTAGCTTTATAACAATCCCATCTGATCTAATTGATTGTGCCTCCTCTATCTTTGCTTATTCTTGCAAATCCGAGTATCTCAGATTTTTACCCCAAGAAAACAAAACCTGAGTTAACTGAGTTTCTCCCTGATAATTTTGTCTCATGTAATTAAGTAGATCTGATGGGATTGTTACAATGTTATTCTTGTATGATCATTGCCCAAATGAAATCTGTTCTTTGTAACTTACAGGCAGGTCCAAAAATCTGAGTCCACAACCAACTTAGTTTACATTTGTCATTTATCAAAAACAAACAAACAAATTACTTTTATGTGGCTTCAAAGAATAGAATTTTTGTTGATAATATGGCACATGGGAAATGATGAGTTGCTTTTAATATCAATGATTTTAGTGACTGCTAAAAAGCCAAGTATGACACCAGTGAATTCACACAGTTGGACTTGACTGCACTTGAAGAATTGTGATGTAAAAAGGTCATTGGGAAAGTCCACAATGTCTAGTATAGCCATGCACACAGAAAAACATGTAATTTACTCACCAAAAGTGTGCTTTTGTGTAATGTGTCATTTTGACTGCTTCCTAAACTGCCTGTGCAAAGAGCTTTGCATTGCACTGTGTTAGCACTGTTCACAGGTGGTTAGAGGCAGTCAAAACAAAACATTACATAATACACACTTGGTGAGTAAATTATGTTTTCTTTGTGCACATGGTATAACATCCACTGCACTATAGTTTGGAGAAAGCAGAGCTCATGTTAGGCACTCAGAATTTGTAAAGCAATGAACAATACATAATGACAGGGAAAACAGATGCTAAAAGAACTGCTTGTTACACAACAAACTATGTCATCTTCTAACTGGTATAAACCACCTAGTTACCCGATTAAAACAGATAAATGATTAACAATAACCGAAAAATAACATTTTCAACGAAAGGAGGTCTATTATAGGGCGGCTTGATACCACAAAACTGCTGAAATTTGTGTTCCTACCATGCGCTATTCTCTCTCATAAACCGCAACCATCAGTTTTCTTCAGTACAAAAACAAGGACAGATTTTGTAAGACAATAGCATCAGTTGCTTTTGTTGACACCTAAATTCAAAGAGATTTGCAATTGCAGACAAAGGAATTTCTCTCAACCAGTAATTCAAAACAAACCAAGCCGCAAAGTTCCTCTGAAACTTAGGTAGCTAGCCCGCTTGTTGTGCATTCGAGAAATGGTTTTAAGTGCAAACATGAGAATATATCGAAAGAAAGAGGATATAACTAAACAGCTGCCTTTGGCATTTTATTTCGTTGTTCAGAAGCTGAGCAGTAAGTGCTTTGATTGCACCCAAAAAATACGAGAATTGAATCACCTCTAAATCGGTTTCTATACCAAACAAATAAAATGCCTGTGGTGGATGTTTAGATGTATCCTCCTTTAATCGATATATGCTCATGTTTGCGCGTAAACACCATTTCTGGAATGCACAACAAGCAAGCTAGCCACCTGGGTTTCAGAGAAGCTTTGCGGCATGGTTTGTTTTGAATTGCTGGTTGAGAGAATTTCCTTTGTCTGCAGTCACAAATCTCTTTGAATTTAGGTGTCAACGAAACCAGCTAATGGTATTGTCTTACAAAATCTGTCCTTGTTCAGTAAATTCTTTTTAGGGTTGCTGTTTTAATGCAAATGAAGTAGGAATCCTAAGGAAATTTGTGTTAATCGACAAATTGCGATGACAGTACCTTTACAGCTATGCAAAGGTTTGATAGATCATAATGGTTGTCCAGTAAAAAGTTCTATGAAGTAAGCGAAAAACTGTAACATTCTTGTTTTTAATTCCAACTTTCCGCAACTGCGTAGCAATAGAAAAACCTGTATATTGCACTGATTTTTTTGTAGATACTGTATTCCACATCCAAAATAAGGCCAAATCTGCCTAGCCCCCACGCTATAATAGACCCCCACAAAAAACAGCTGTGATGAAACTATCAACCTAATTATTCTTCTGGATATATAATTTGAAAAATCAATGTTTGCCATATTGTATGATATCAAGTCATTAATCAGTTTTGATGCATGTTATACATATTGTTATCCAAAGGCTATAACTTCAATTTGAATATCTATTTTACAAAATCGATGATGCTGTTTATTATTACTCATACCACGGGCACATGCACTCTGCTAGATCATAAATAGCAGGCATAAATTTTACTACAGGACTGCAAATACGGTAAGGCCCTGCATTTAAGAAACTACTTTTTCACGCCGTAGCCTAAAATGTTTCTTACATCTATGATACTTGTCATTTTTTAGGCTCAAGTTTCTAAAGTTTCTTATTTATTTTCAGGAAAGTCCTAGAAAAGTAAGTTACGACAGAATTGGGTTTTTATAGATATATTAGCTATAATGTGTATGCTATCAGTGATTGACATGATCATCAATCAAAATTTTGGTGAAAAGCTGTTAAATCTAAGATATCTTTGTAGCATTTTCTTACAAATTCTGCATGAAGAATTTATTTGAAGAAAAGATTTGATTCCCAGACCATCAGATCAGGACTTAATGTCAATCAAAGAAACTTTATTTTGGGTGGGAGCCTGAAGAGTTTCTTGTAAGTATGGGGACTAATCATTTTTCAGTACCCTAAAAGTTTCTTCTAGGTGGTTTCTTAAATGCGGGGCCTTACTGTAGAGTCAATGCTAGCAAAGAGTTTTTGGGGGTGTTCTTGTTATTTGCAGCATGTGGCTTGAAACAGTGCAAATGAATTCAAATGCAATAATGCTTATTTTCTTGTCAATGCAATACATGCATGTATACATGCATGCATGTCATAGATATAAGAAATGGGCCAAGAAAGTAAGCCCCATGATTAAAAATTTCTCAACAACTTTATTGTTGTAAGATTCTAATGAGCTTCACACAGCATCATACAAAAGATAGGATAACTTTTGAACAAAAATCCGGGGCATATCATGTTTGGTGGATTACTGATTGTGTTACTTTCTGAAATTGTAATCTGTGATGCCTTGTTCAATTCCTACACTGACCATCCATCCCCCTGGCAGCGCTGGGGTCAAAAACCAATTCTTGCACAAATGCCCAAGGGCCAGGTAAATGTTTTGGTCAATGCCCAGGGACCAGAGACTGAGAAAATGCACATTCCCCGAAACTTTATAAGCATCAGCTCCTGGTATTGTCAACTGTCCCAGGGGTGGGGGAAATTGGCACTCAAATGCCCAAGTGCCAGCAATATTTTATCAGCAAATATCAGTGGGTGTCCAGAAGGATGGATGGTCAGGGTAGGAATTAAGGCTTTGGTAACCACATTTTTTTCAAAACCTCATTTACATGCAAGTACAGTGCTGCTATCTTCCTCTCTGTCACCCCACTGCATCTCATGATGTGCATGATTAGCATGTCATCAACTCCAGTGCATTCCGGAACTCTTTCAAAATGTTCAGACTCATACTGTAAAGAGATATTTCTTGGTCCATACTTTTATAACTGTTTAAAATCAACGTACTTAAACACTGTCTGCAACTGATAATAACAATCAATGTCATACCATATAATCCCACTGTAACATATTGCAAGGGTCCTTCTCATTTGGTACAGTTATGTGTTAAGTACCTCATGACTGGGGTAAGCACTAGACTGAAATCAGTTGCATCTTGACAAGAATTTGGGAACAGTTGGCAGCAATTAGAAGTTGAAATGACATCACCTGAGCCCAGGGGCAGACATTTTGCTTTTGAAAGGTCTACTTAAGGTTCCCCTAAGAAATTTGGCACAATATAATGGCAGGAATCACCTTTTTCATGCAATTAAGTCAGAAAAACGTTTAATGTCCCCTACTATTGTAAAGGCAGATGAAATGCGGATAACAACAATACTATGTAACTGGTCTCTTGTCAAAGAAGTACAGGTTCTAATAGTTGCACTTGGTCCAATTCAGTGTTATTCAAAAACAGAACATTGGATGCTTCACATGGGTTAACATGGTTGGAATCAGGCAACATTGGTCTACAGGATGAAACACACATAATTGACTTTTGTAAAGATTAAACTGAAGAAAGTACTTTAGTTCCCAAAAGACTAAGCCCCCAGTTTTCACCCAAAACTTGAAAATGAAACAGACAGGACAGTAACATTCAATTGCACTTCTGCAGAGCCCTCAGTGAAGCATTCAATTATAATCTTATGGCTGGGGGGGACATCAAATATTTGTCAGACTTAACTAATGGCGCCAAAAATGAGGCCTGACGGGAGAAGTGAATTGTGGGATTAGCCCAATAATTCTGCGTGTGTGCAATAATTAATTCTTAGCTTGCACAATAATTAATTACGTTTATATCAAATAAATAATTATATGTGTATGAAATAAATAATTATATGCATATGAAATAAAATATCAAATTAATTATATGTATATGTATATCAATAATTAATTATATGTATATCAAATAATTAATTCTTTGCATGGATGATAATTGATTGCAGTAATGGCGCCAAAAATGAGGCCTGACGGGAGAAGTGAATTGTGGGATTAGCCCAATAATTCTGCGTGTGTGCAATGATTAATTCTTAGCTTGCACAATAATTAATTACGTTTATATCAAATAAATAATTATATGTGTATGAAATAAATAATTATATGTATATGAAATAAAATATCAAATTAATTATATGTATATGTATATCAATAATTAATTATATGTATATCAAATAATTAATTCTTTGCATGGATGATAATTGATTGAAAAACTCCTTTTATTAACTTTGTATCCTTTTATAGCGATTGAAATAAGGCAAAAATAATTCAAGATGCATCAATGTGGTTAACTTCCATTTTATTAATTCACTTTACTTTTGAACTAAACGGGCCCCCATAACCAACTTCTTGATGATATTTTCATTGGTTGTAGGTGAATGTTGGGGTGGACATGATTCTCAGCAAGTTATAAAGGCCATCCAGAACAGTGTGAATCAGCCTGGAAACTGCATAAAGCAAAGCTATCATCCGTGTACAATGGCTGACAAGGATTGCATTGGGACAGAACATTTCAACTATATCTACGAATTAACTAATACAAGCAGGTAACGCATTTCTTACAGGGCCGCTTTTTATATACTAGCTGGTTAGGTAATGATCCCTTAGTCCCTACTTTGTATCTATTACTTTTCGAACAACCGGGTGAGCTAGAAAAAGTTTCCAACATTTGAAAATTTATAGCATCGAGACTACTTCACGGATTTGAATTATTTAGATTCTTGTTAAAAGCCGCAAGATCGAAGTATCTTTGTGATCTTTTTCGATGCCTTAAGAGCACTAGAAAGGGGAGGAGGCTTTGGGGTACTAGAACCCGCAACCCGCACCAAAATTAGCAAAAGCCCTAAATACTGCAAGCAAAAATGCCAAAACCCGAAATTGCACTTTTGTACAAAAATCTTCGATTTTCGTCAGTAATCAGTAATCTCCAGCATTTCCGCTGTCACCGAGTGCCTGCGTCTCGTTAAAGCATTCGAAAGCTGATTTGTCAATCTCAGTTAACTGCATGGACTGTGTGACTTCAAAACCCTACAATATAGGAATTTTGGGTGAAATACCCGAAACCCAACCGCAAAAAGTGGCCAAACCCGCAACCCGCGACACATCGCAAAAATGGAAAACGCGCATGATATAAACGTAAATCCCAAAGCCGAGGGCTAAAACTGGTCATCCTGGCAATGTTTTTGTTACGACAACTACAAACTAGTGCTCTGCCGATTTTATCATAGGTAGGTATTGTAGTACCATTTTGCATGGGGATTCCGAATTTTCATGTTATTCTTTGAAATTTTGCATCAGCTCGTTGCCTTTGAGGAAAGGAGTTTTTAGGAATCCCTTGAATCAGTTGTTGTTTCAGCAAGAACTAAATCGTCCTAGAAAAGTATGGTACTCATCTTCAAGCGTATTTGGATATATTGCATAGGAAGATTTTTTTGCAGCGATTGATGTTGATTACAGCCTCATACCATTTTCCTGCAAAATTCAACCGTTGAGAAAAAGTAGATGTGAAAAATGCGAAAAAGTAGGCAGAGCAGTTGTTCATTTACGTAGCCTGAGTGCAGCGTAGGGGAGAGTTGAGGCTACGCTTAGGCTATTGTACGTGGTATTGCATTGCCAGAAAAAATGAAACCAGAATGCCTTCATTCAGTGATAACAAACAACTGTGCAGGTGGCGACGGTAAACTGCATCTTTCCCGCGGGAAAGAGGGCATTTCCCAGATCCCATCTTTGCTTGAACCTTCCAGATTTTCTAAAGGTTTTTGCCACTTGCCCTGCCGTAGAGTTAAAATCGATCTTCGTGTTAATTTTCATAAGGTTTTGACTGGAAAATGATGGCGATTATTTCACTCTAAATGAGAACTGCAAGATCGGTAATGTCTAGATCGGTAATGTAATCGTATCTTAAAGTGGCTATGCAGTAAATCAAAAGATGGCTAAGCCTTCCGACAAAGCAGTGAATCAAGGCCGTCGTCTTTGTCCCCTGAGTTTAGGAGAGCTACCGGTCGAGTCAATAAAAGAGAATCCCCTTTGGAAAGGTCTCGGCTCCCTGCATATCAAGAAAATAATTGGCGAACATATAATTTGATGATAGACATGTTCAAATATCCTTTAAAATTTACCTGTTTGAGATTGGTTACTCCGTTCTCGAATTTTGAAGGATTTTCTCGAGAAAGCCCTTTTGATAAATTCAAAATATGCCAAAACCATGATAAAATTCTCCCAACATTTTTGCTGTAGACGAGCGTCATAGCAATGACTTCTGCACGCTTTAGCGTTCTTGGGAGGGTGAGCAAGTCTTCACCCTGGTATGAATAATTTATTCAACGGGATTCATTCTCCTAAAAGGACAGAATATTAGCCACTGAACAGGACTTGTCTCTATTTTTGAGGTCTGTCCACAGGGTAATAAAATAATTATATGATTTCATGTGAGTTTCATCGTCTTTAGGAAGGAAAACCAAGAAATTTTGCTCACCCGTTTCACTGGTTTTTACAATAATAATAATAATAATAATTCATTTATTTACAGTTGGTAAAGTGTCTAGTCAATATAAACTAATAAAAACCAACTATCTAAACATAAATCCTATTTACAAATGTTGCATCGGCATTGTTCTCCCTTCCAATTTTTGATCATTGTTTTGAACTGTTTTGTATTTTGTGCGGATTTTATGCTGTCTGACAAAGTGTTCCAAAGTATACTACCTCTGAACGATAGGGAACTTTGTCCATATGAAGATGTCTTAACTTTTGGTACCTGGAGTAGATTCTTTATTCTTAGGTCATACGTGATTTCCTTCGTTGTGAAAAACTCTGACAAAATAGAAGGACTAACGAAATTGGAGCATTCATATATTTCAACCATTAGCTTTTGCAGATTACTACAATGGATCGTTATCTCTTCCGACCTTGCCAGTAGTTCTTCAAATGTTAGATGTATAATCGCCATGGAGAACTCTCAAGGCACGCTTATGCAACCGGTTTATTCTATTATTAGATGTTTTACCACAAAACATCCATATCAGTGGACAATAGTTGAAGGCTGACTTTATAAAAGTCTTGTATAGTATGTTTGCTTTGTCCTTTTGTAGAAACCCAGCAATACGAGAGAAGGCCTTAACTTTTTGACTTGCCTTTTTGCAAATACCTTCAACATGATTATGGAACTGTAGCTTTGAATCAATCGTTATTCCAAGGAGTTTAACCTCCTCGGTTGTCTTGATAGGTTGACCATTTATTTCAAGGCTGACTTTTTGCCCCTTTTCAAGACCCATGAAAATAACCTGAAACTTGTCTGGGTTAGCTACCATTCGGTTGTCCTTGAACCATTTTAAGGCATTATCTATGTCTCCTTTGAGGGATCTCAGAATGTTATCTATACTATCTTCGCATGAGTAGATAGTGTTGTCATCGGCAAAGTTGCAAACTTGCGAGTTTTCGACCGCGTATATGAAATCATTAATAAATAGATTGAACAGTAAGGGTCCAAGAACTGAACCCTGTGGAACACCAGATTTTACTTGTTGCCAGTTACTGTAGGTACCATTTATCTTCACTCTTTGTAGCCTGTTCGTGAGGTAACTATGCAGTAAATTCAAACTATCTAAACTGAAGCCATATGCCTCAAGTTTCGCTAACAGCAGGTCATGAGGGATGCAGTCATAAGCTTTTGAAAGGTCCATTAAAACCATCCCAACCTTGCCTGACTGGTCAAGTGTTCTACGGCATTGCTCAATAACTCGAAATAGAGCATCTTGGGAACTGTAGCCTTCTCTGAAGCCACATAGGAGTTTAGACAATTTTGGCTGAATGAACGGCATGATTTGTTTCGACAGCAACCTCTCAAAAACTTTGGATATTGCTGATAAGACACTTATCGGTCGAAAATTCTTTTTCGTTGTTGTTTCTCCTGTCTTAAAGGCAGGTGACAGATCAGCTTTTTTAAGGGTGTCTGGAAACGTACAGTTTTCAATCATTGAGTTAGCAATGTTGGTTACCTCACTAAAACATAAGGCAGATGATAACTTCAAAGTTTTTGTGGGAATGTTGCCACTAACAGACTTTGTGCTATCGAGTCGATTGATTTCATCCCAAACCTCTGTTATACCAATTTTGCAGAAACTAAATTGGTGATTGGATTCAACTAACTGCTTTATTCTGACAATGCTTGGATGTGTCTTATACCTTTCAATAGCTGCCATCACCGAATTGTCTATGATAATTGGCCGATCAATATCTAAGGTGTCTGTTATATTTGTGAAGTAGGTGTTAAAACATTCACTGATATCCTTGTCATTGGTCAACAATGACCCATTTTCTACCAATGTTATTTTATTTGCCCCATTTTGACAATTGTTTGACAAAAGAGGCTTAAAAGTCCGCCAGAAAGCTTTATTCTTACCGACTTCATTGGGATCAAGATTCTCAAAATATTCCCTTTTTGCTGTTTTATTTAGTCGAACCACTAGATTCCTTTGCTTCTTGTATTCTGCAATATCCGCAGCACTTTTTGACTCATTAGCAACTCTTTTTAGTCTGGTACGCTTCATCATTGCCCTTCTCAGATTTTTGTTCATGTGGGGTTTATTATTTCCTCGAACAATGACTGTTTTTAAGGGGGCATGTTTATCAAGTGTCGAGATGAAAGTTTGTTCGAAATCATTGTAGTCATTCGAGGGATGTGTTTTAAAATTTTCTGTTAGATCCTCATGGAATTTGTTTTCTGAAAAATTCCGATAGCATCTATATTTGATTTTCTTTGGAGGCAACTTAACACTACTTGTCTTAAGTATAGTGTACACTAGATGATGGAAATCACTGAAACCTGTTTCAAATGTCTGGCTAGAAAAGCAACTGTGCTGTTTATTTGTGAGGATTAGATCTATACATCGTCCTCTATCAGATTTGAAACATGTAGGTGTCTTAATCAGGCTACACAAGTCATGATCTTCCATCAGTGAGTGTAGCGGTGGGTCTCCCTTTTCCATGTTGAAATCACCAATTATCATATGATTATCATAAGATTTGGAATAGAAATCAATCACTCTCTCTAACTCCTCCTTAAAATACGCAAAATTCTGACATGGAGGTCTGTAAATAGGTATTAACAGCCACTTTGTATTCTTAAAGTTTAACTCTAAAGGTATTATTTGTACATCGGTACGTAACGATATGCCACAGAGGCGTTTAGAAATGATATGCTCTTTCACAAAAACCAGTAGACCCCCAGAACTGGCCGAAATATCAAGGCGAAAAGGTGCCTTGAATCCTGGCATCCTAAACATTGCATTGGGGAAGGAATCATCCAGTTTTGTTTCAGCAATTATCAAAATGTCCACATAATCAGCAGCAAGTGCTGTGAAATTTTCAAATTTGTTCCTAACAGAATTTATATTGATATATGAAACAATAGTTTTCTGAGGATACTTAATCCTGAGGTTTTTCATCGATAAGACCCAATCGTCCTCATCAAGATTTTCCGAAGCATCTGGGGCTCCTGGTGATTGTAAAATGCGTGTGCTGTTCTTACCTTCGTCAGAACAATAATCTGGATCATTACTATCCGGGAGATTACAATTTCAATGATCAATATAATTAATAAAGTTTCTTGCTAATTGCGAGTTACCTTTGCGGTTTAAATGAAGCTTACCAATACCAAGTCCTTCTGTGTCAATATTTTCGTTGTCTATCCGATCTATTCCTTCCTTTGTACAAAATGCCTTCATTTTCTTCCTCAGGTCCTTCACTTTCTTTTCTAGTCCTGGTCTATCCTTTCTTATCGTCGGCATAGAGTAGGCAACTGTAGCCTCAGGGCACTCTTCTCTCAGCGTATCGAGGGTTTTCTTTACGTATTCTTCAGTGTCAACTGAATTTGTGAGATCATTTGTCCCACAGTGAATAATGACAATGTCTGGCTTACGTCTTGCAATTGGTTTGATATGATCTGTAAGATCTAAGCTGGTTGCTCCAGGATGCGCCCTTACTCGTACATGATGTTTTCCACTTAGGCCCCGCTCTTTCAACCCATTCAAAATTGAGTCGCCAATAATGGTAACGGTTTGCTTATCTTTCTTTGGCTGCTGAGATTGTACAGTTTCATTGATAGCTTTTGTATCATTTTTAACACTTTTCTTTGTTTCAGTGCTCTCACTCTTAGGTAGATGTTGCGGGATTTTATCACTCTTTTGATTCTTTTGTTCTACTTTCTCTTTTGAATTCTTTCTCTCAGTGTTGTTTGTCACTTTACTTTGACACGCTTTGGGAATATTTAACTCTGAGTTGTGTTCTGGCAATAGTACACTTGGGGATGCCTGCTTTCCACTGGGTTGTTCACGGCAGTTTATCATGCTTTCAATAATTCTTTGCTTGGCATCTAGTTGTCTTTCGAGTGACAATATTCTTTCATCATAATTGCGAAACAATCGACGTTCGTATTCTCGATTGCCATAATCATAATATTCATCACGCTGCGTATTCCCCACGGTATTCTTGTTCACAACAATTTGTTTGATATTTCGCATCTCAGCCTTCAACTCAGAAATGGCGTCCCAGGCAAATTTCTTGAAGTTATTGAAGTCGTCAGTGAAGTCGTTATTGGTTGTACTGGATGTTTCTGTTGCGGCCTTGGTTAACAGACCCAGCTCACTGGTCATCAGCCTTTTACAGGTTCTTGTAAGGGACTACTGCAGAAAGTCTCCCATATCTACATGAAGGAATTGCCAATTAAAGACGGGAACATTACTGCATTTGCGGAGACCAGGTGGGAATGGGGAGTGCGCCCCCTCACTTTTTCAAAAAGATGGGTCCTGAGATTCACACAAAAATGCAATGAAATTTATGCCTCAGGAGAGGTAAGCCACCTCAGTTGTTTTTGTCATGCAGGTAAACGATCTCATGAAATGTTCTTAACAAATACCTGCTGGGAATTTAGCTAAAAGGCCATTGCTGGTGTTTTCCCCGAGTTTTAAGGGCGTGGTCACGCAAAATTTACCTGGGGCTCCTCCGTAGGCCCGTCACTTTTCGAATGTTGGCTCCGTTACTGAATTTCTGAACATAATTGAACGTATAGACATCAGAAAACGTGGACAGATGTCAATATTATTGCTTTTATAATCATGAAGCAATGGCATTTCAAACCGAGATTCTTTATTAACTCACCAAGGTGGTCTTGATCAAGTTAGTGACTTTATTTTTGGGTCACCAGGTGAATAACCTTATCACCATGTCTCTTTCTTTTATAGTTAAGCAAAGCCAAGGCCATCCTTCGAAGAAAACCTCTTTCCTTGAACAGTATCTCAGCTAAATCTACTAAACGAAAGATAAAGATTGCGGCTCACGTTTAAATTATCTTCGTGTATATCGTATATTGAACAATAGCTTCTTGTCAGTAAGCTTGTTAAAGTTTGAAAGAATAAATTATGAAAAAATTGACTGTGACAAATCAAAGCAATGTATACTTTCTTATGAATTGCCTCAGAAAATATAGGTTCCCAAAGGCAAGTCTTAGCGTTATCTAGCTAGAAGCTATAGCCATATTTTTGGTTAAAAATAGTCTTTCTCATGGAATCTCCTTTTTATCCAGAAATGCAAAGGCTATAGCCTTACTTTTTGATTAAAAATTGTTTTTCTCAGGGTATCCCCTTTTTATCCATAAAAGCAAATGATTTATGTCTTTATACAAAAAGCAAAGTCTATATAGGATTACTTTTTAATGCAAAACAGCTTCTCTCAGAGAATCCCTTATTTATCAGATAACGTACTTTTAGGCAAAAAATAGTTTTTCTCAGAGAATCCCCTTTTTATCCAAAAAACAAAGGCCATAGCCTTTCTATTTGGAGCAAATAGTTTTTAACAGGGAATCCCCATTTTTTCAAAAAAGGAAAGGCTATAGACTTACCTGTTGGCAAAAAATTCTGTCACGGAATCCCCTTTTATCAAAAACAAAGGCTATAGACTTTCTTTTGGCAAAAATCGTCTTTCTCAAGGAATCCCTTTTTTATCCAAAAAACCAAAACGCTTAAGGGGAAAAAATAGTGTTTTCCCAAGGAATCCCCTTTTATAACAAACAAAGGCTGCTTACTTTCAGGCAAAAAATAGTTGTTCTCAGGAAATCCCATTTTATCAAAAAACGAAGGCTATAGACTTGCTTTGGGCAGAAATAATGTTTCTCAGGGAATCCCCTTTTTATCCACAAACGAAGGCTATGGCCTTTCGTTTTGGAGCAAATATTTTTCATCAGGGAATCCCCACTCTATCAAAAAAGGATAGGCTATTGACTTATCTTTTGGCAAAAAGTAGTTTCTCAGGGAATCCCCTTTTTATTAAGAAACCAAAAGGCTAAATGGAAAAAATAGCGTTTTCCCAAGGAATCCCTTTTTATAACAAACAAAGGCTGCTTACTTTCAGGCAAAAAATAGTTGTTCTCAGGAAATCCCATGTTATCAAAAAACAAAAGCTATAGACTTGCTTTTGGCAAATATAGTTTTTTCTCAGGGAATCTCCTTTTTATCCAAAAACAAAGGCTACAGCCTTTCTTTCTGGAGCAAATAGTTTTCATCAGGGAATCCCCATTTTATCAAAAAGGAAAGGCTATAGACTAACCTTTTGGCAAAAAAGTTTTTCCCAGGGAATCCCTTTTATAAAAAAACAAAGGCAAAGACTTGCTTTTGGCAAAGAATGGTTTTCTCAGGGAATCCCTTTTTTATCAAAAACCAATGGCTATAGCCTTTCTTTTTGGCAAAAATAGTTTTTTCCCAGACTTACGTTCAGGCGAAAAATAGTTGTTTTCAGGGAATCCCATTTTATCAAACAACAAAGGCTATAGCCTTTCTTTTTGGCAAAAAATAGTTTTCCCCACGGAATCCTTTTTTTATGAAAAACAAAGGCTATAGACTTACTTTTTGGTAGAAAATAGTTTTTCTCAGGGAATCCCGTTTTTATCAAAAAAGCTAAGGTCATAGCCTTACTTTTTGGCGCAAAATAGTTTTCTCTCAAAGAATTCCCTTTTTGTCCAAAAAACAAAACCTATAGCCTCACTTTTTGGTGAAAAATAGTTTTTTGCACAGAATCCGTTTTTATCCATAAAAGCAAAGGGTACATCCTTACTCTTTGACGAAAAATATATTTTCTCTGGGAATCCCCCTGTTATACAGAAAAAGGAGAGAGCATTAGCTGTGAAGCAAAAAACTTCAACCTTAAGGTCAACATCTATTTTGATTCAATCCGACAGTTTGATGAGATAAATGTTTGATCCAACTCAATACGTGATCATCTATCATTGCAATAAGTACGGCAGCACATGACAATCTGACTGTTGCAATGTAAAAAAGCTTACAACACCAAATTCACCGATTTTGTATTAGAAACCGATTACAAGAAACGGTAGGCTGGATTTCTAGGTAGGTAGGTAGGTATTCATATTTAACGTGGCTAGCCCGCGAAAGTCTGAGAGACTTAAGCCTACTTTCCACTAAGCGGAAAATTCCTCACGCAAAAATCTTCCTTTGTTTGCAAGCACGATTCCACTCAAAAGTTGAATGGGTTTCTACTTTTGAGCGACGTCGCTTTTCCGCAAGCCAATCAGATGGCTGGAAGAGATCTCTGCGAGCGGAATATTCCGCCTAGTGGGAATCAGGCCTTATTTCCAGCAGGGGCAACGGATGTTTTACCATCAGTCCGCCGCAGCTACCCGCCACAGCTACCAGATTTCCCTCACATGGCTCTGGTCGACCCGGGCTAGTGTTACGGACAGCGACCAAACTGTCCAGCGTGGGATTTGGACCTACGGCCGTTCTGACCTTTGGCTTACGAGTCAAACGCCTTAACCACTCGGCCACACGCTCACTTCTTCAGCCTATTTGTTCATGCTAAGGCCACCACCATCCAGCTGCCTTTGCCATCTTTTGTATTTGCTCTTTTTAGTTTCGTACAGTCAGCTATTCTGGAAGTTGTGAAAGCAGGTTGCTATCTTCGTGCAAATCAAGCTGGTTTTGCACTCCGTTGACAACAAATTCTGTGAGAGTTGTGGATGGCAATGACATTTGATATAAGAATGCACGCAAATAGAATCTAAAAATCTAAGCCCATCTTATGCACAAGTGTCACCTACATTGAGGCCCCGTTTACACGGGATCGGATCCAAATAGGATCGGATCCATTTGGATCCGATCCACTTTTTGAGGGGCGTTTACACGGGATGGGGTCCATTTGGATTTTATGAACTCTTGGCAGCGCTCTAGTAAGCCTTTTCTCTTACTTTGATCAGATCCTTTGAAATTTTGCACTCTAATAGACCCTGTCACATCTCTGATTCCCCTCTTTGAAATGTCAGCAACGGATTTTCAGTTTAATCGTGTCACTTCATATCTGTACCAGTTTGGATCCGATAACACCCGTTTACACGAGACCTGTTTGGGATCGAATCCAAACGGGATCACCTTCGAAAGTGATCCCGTTTTGGTACGGATAGCAGATCCAAATGGGTTCGGATCCGTTGAGTCCCGTGTAAACGCAAGGCCTATCCGTTACACTTTGGTTACGGATCCATTTGGATCCGATCTCGTGTAAACGGGGCCTGAGATTCGGTGTGCAAACGAAAGCATCTAGATGACGTTGGAGAGAATAATCGATATTTCTGCAGCTCCTTGTTCAAAACTTAGCTCGTTATTAATCAGACGATATTATCCAAACGAGCCAATAGTCTTCTACATTGGACAGATATGCTTATCTCAAACATCAGTAGATTTTACGGAAACAGCAAGCCTTAAAAATCTCTAACATTTAATAATATGAAAATTGGTCGATTTTAGGAGTCAAACAGAGGCATCATTATCCGTTGCTGTTTAGCATCTCAGAATCTTGAACCGAAATATATATCGAATTGACAGTTTCATACAATTTCACCTTAGAAATATATCGGGTGAGCCAGAAAAAAGGCCCACCTTTGAAAATTCATAGCACCAACAGTACTTCAAAGATTTTGAATGATTCAAATTCTATTTAAAGCCGAAAGATCGAAAAATTTTTGTGATTTTTTCGCCGTCTTACGACAACTAGAAATATAGATGAATTCAACGTAACCAAAATTTCATAGTTGCAAAATGACTGAAAAAGGGCCTAAAACATTGATCAAATCATAAAGGACTCCTCGCAGAGAACAGTAAAGAAAATTCAATTTCTCATGGGGGAGATATATCCTCTGCACATTGTCATGGGATTGCTTTTCTTTTGTTTAAATCTGAAAATCCAGCTCCTGTAACTCTTAAAAAAGGTTGTCTGTTTGTTTTCAATTTGTTTTGAGTGGGCTTGTCAGGATTTCTAGCTACTGAAAGTTAATTTAGGCCCACTGTGCATGCCGCATCCAGACCCTTAGTTTAACGTCCCTTCCGAAGCAAGACGAGGTGCGTTGATGTCAGACCTCCGAGGTCACACATCCGGAGTTTGACCTCACTCGATCGAGCTTAACTTCAGTCACCTGACGAAGACTGTAAAGGACACGTTGCCACTCAACCTATAGGTAAAAAGCCCATTGCGTACTGCTCTGTGTGAGGAGAGTCGGAGAGTCCTAATAATTTGATTAATGTTTCAGACCATTTTTCAGTCATTTTAGGGCCACGAAATTTTTATGAAGTTAAATTTACCTATACTTCTAGTGCCAGTAAGATAGCAAGAAAAATCACGAAAATACTTCTAGCTTCTGGCTTTTAAACAGAACTTTAAGTCTGTGAAAAATTCTTTATGATATGAATTTTCAAAAGTGAGAACTTTTTTCTGACTCACCCGGAATTCAAATGATAATTTACTATAGTCCAAATCTACTGGTATCCCAAATACGTTTCCACGTCTGTAAAGACATCAAAAGTTATTGAAAGGAAAATCTCCAATGTCTTTGGTAAGAAGATCAGATTGTCTCTAGATATAGGAACAACACAATTAAACTTGTTGATCAATGTTTAGCTTACATCCGATCTTCTTTTGATTATTTTTTTGTACTGTTACTCACAGGAGTGGCATCTTTTGGAGCTGCAAAATAGTAAAATTTAGTAAGTAAGAATAAGGTGAAATTTTGCCATTGGTAAAGACCAGAAATGTTCACACAAAGACAATTCAGCTCCTAGTTCGATGACACATTTTCCAGTTAATAAATGGTTGATAATTCCTGCTGATTTTGAGATAAGAACAGATGATATTTTGAAGACTGGTCTTGTGAAATGACTTTCGGCACATTCTTACTTAAAAAATTTATCATGAAGCTGTTTTTCCTGAGTGTGGCTTCAACGGTAAAATGCAGTTAAAATGTCATAAGTATTGAGAAAGATACAAGCAAAATACGGATCCATATACTTTCTACAAACATTAATAGACCTTTTAGTTATTCAGCAAAAGAGCCTGGATCAAGCGTTATTTTTACACTTTTTTATACACGAGATTCGATCGAGTGGCGTTAGAGCTTCTTTCACTATTGTGGACATTCGAAAATTCTACAAATTGTAGCAAAGTATCGTTCGATTGAGATTCTTTTTCAGAATAGCTAAAAGGTCTATTGTTTCATGGTTTGTTTGTTTGTTTTCAATTTCTTTTGAGAGGGCTTGTCAGGATTTCTAGCTACTGAAAGCTAATTCAGGCCCACTGTGCATGCCGCATCCAGGCATGAGACCCCTGGTTTAACGTCCCTTCCGAAGGACGACAAGGTGAGTTGTGGGGTCAGGCCTCCGAGGTCACCCATCCGGAGTTTGACCTCACTCGACCAAGCTTAACTTCAGTCACCTGACGAAGACGGTTTAAGCCACTCGGCCCTCGTCACCCCGTAAATGAAGCTGACATCAATACTGCTGAAAACAAATTCAAGCATGATTTTAGGGATACCATTGTGCCCAACAAGCGATGGCATCGTGGGCACGAGCACTTTTTGTAGCTCTGCCCTTCTTTTGATGTTCAACGTCAAGATCCTCTAACTGGAATTGCTAAATTATTACGACCGTTTCTACAAATCACCAATCTGTCAAATGATGTTTTGGTGCAGCTTTTACTATATGGTGATCAAGACCTTTCCTATGACTTAAACTGAAAAATTCTTGAATTAACTTTACGTTATATCCATGCAACTGGTCGCTTACATTAAGGTCTTTTGGGGACTTCAGTACTTAGCAACCATCAACCCCCCTTTTAAGTTCCTGTCCTTTGTAAATTCTTTTGCACATCAGATGTCAAGCAATTCATCAAGCATTCAATCTACCATCAACAAACGGGTTGCGCTTGTGACATAGTCATCGCTGCCCTTACAGGACATTTGCTGCCTAACAGAATCTAATGCATTATCCATCAGTTTTTAATCGTTTGTAGTGTAGTTGTACGCTAGTTTAACATTGCGTGTCTGCGTGTCATTTTATATTGGCCATAGAGTAGTCATTGTCTTTCGCTCCCCATGGTTTCGTACTTGTAGTGTTGTATAGTAATTGGAATAGGTATAGTTAAATGTCGCGTATATTGTAAATCTTTATATTTGAATAAGAAAATTCAATACTACCAGGTGACCGACTTGAGAGTTAAATCTTTTTGAAAAATCACAAACCTTGATTTTCACCGATCCTGAAAGTTTGATCAAGGTGGTGGTTCATCTGGCCAAGCAAGGCTCTCTAGGTAATTTTGTATTACACTGAATTAGAAATTTCGAAGAAACCCTATGTTGTAATTGTTTTAGTGCATAGTCCCAATGAAAAAAGTAATTCTACTTCGGGGTGTCTCAAAAAAATTGTTCGACGTTTGATAAAATATTGAAAAACAATGACAACATGAACAAGCTCATGGAAAGATAACCCTGTTCCTAAGATTATGAAATAATTTTAGAGACTAAAATCGTGCAAATCAGTTGAAAATTCACTGAGTTATGAGCTCTCAAAGATAAAAAATATGCGATAGCTGAAACCAGAGAACCCCCAGATTACTGGTATTGCAAAAAGCTCGAAGACGGAGGTAAGAGAAGCTTATCCAATGTCATACCTCTCGTTGATATCAGAGCGAACCAAATAGGACTTCTAAAGTAAATTATTTCTTGCGATCATTCTCTAAATTTCCTTACATTGCATAAGTCCAAAAACAGTGGTTCAGAACATAATCAGCGAGAGAGTAAATCTGTTTCCTCAAAGCATCTATATGCTTGACAGCTAGGTTATCGAGAACCTGTTTGAATTCAACTTGGTTCGCCCTGAAACAATTGAGAAATAACAGAAACGACGGCCTATGGAGCTTTTACCAAAAATGCCTTTTCGAGGCCTCTGGTTTCAGCATTCGCACAAATTCGAACTTCAAAAGCTTGTAACTCCATGAATTTTTAGCGGATTTGCAAGATTCTTGTGTGAAAAATTAATCTAAAATCTCAGGGAAAGGGTGACTTAACCAAGGGTGCATTCAGCTTATTGTTATTTTTTATTATTTAATCAAACGTCGAACAATTTTTTTGAGACACCCTGTAGAAATAAAAGTATAACAGGCGATGAAAAGAGGGTGACAAGGTTTCGATGATTGATGGGACGCGCGGAAGCTGGCAGGTAATATCTAGTTGGGAGAACAGTGCTAGAAAGGTTGTCCTAGAGAGCATATGTCCCAAAGATGAATGTGTTGCAACGAGAGGCAGTTCGAGTTTCTGAAGGCGAAACGCAGGGTTTGTCTTGGATAAGGCTAGATCTGGTGGAACAATTTACCATGGATTTACATGCCATGGCTCAGGCATAACACTCTTGACCTCCTGGAAGCAGCTTACAGTAAAGTGGCAGGAGAAAGGCCGTGCAAAGCAATTTGAAAAGTCTCCATTTACTTTCAGTTGCATGAAGACAAGTTTGAATGAAAAAATTGATTGATTGGTTTTCTGTTTCTGGCCGATAAGTTACAAGAATCTTTTGTCTCTGTCACGTGACTTTACGAGAGCCATTGGTTGTAGAAAATCCTCTCATACTCGCTGGTCTTATGTCATTCTTTTACAGTACTTCACTAATATGTTGAATTTCTTCTTCTTTAAGTCATCATTATCCATTGCTGTCCTTTTAGTTGTTGTAAGTTAGCCGTAGTTTCAATGAATAGGGAAATTCAATTTGATAAATATTGGACCAAAAAATAAAATTAGTTCATACGTCTAGCAACTCGCTTGGCAAAAAACGTACCTTCGATGATCTTGTAGACTTGATTGGCATGATCTTGCCCAACACAATGGTAAGAGTTATACGGGCAAGGCTTAAACTCAGCAGCAAGGCATTTCTCTGATGCTCCGTCCTTTCTCGTATTTATCTTATCTTCTGCTCCACTCCAACATTCTCCTGAAAAGATAAACGATGTTTTCGCCTTCGGACTTACAAAAAATTTTTCAGCAGCAGATTACACGAAAGTTTCAGAATTTACTAGGTGAGTTATCAAAATGCATAATGCAAAAACTTTCAAATCGACTTGAAAATCCCCCCCCCCCGCCCCACGACTGAGGCGTATTTCGAGACTATCTATAATCTACGGCTAAAAACTTTGTTTTCAAATAAAGAATTACCACAAAACTTAGAGTTAGTCTCAAAAATATGTCACGTGAGATTTGCAATGGATCAAATGCCTTAACTGAGTTCATGCAAAACGCTTCAAGTGTTGTTGTTCGCAGGTATTTTAACATGACACCTAACTTGAATTAGATTTGAAATGGTATACACAAACCCTTCCGTCCTTAATCCATGGGCAATAATTCTCCGTGTTTTTAGCTTGGAAATCAAAGTTCATTACCCTGATTTTACTGCTTTTCTTTGTTGTTTTCTCTTCGGCCCAAGCCTTCAAGTGCTAGCATTCAAATTCAAATGGCTTCTTCGCGTCTGCACTATTAACTCCTACACAGCATTCGTCCTATTTTCAAACTTCGAGGAAGTTTGAAACCAGGATGAACGCTGTGAAGGAGCCAACTGTTCAGACGCTTAGGGGCCACCTGAATTTGATTTTTAGCACTGGTTAGGATTGGGTCGAAGAGAAAACAACGAAAAAGCACTAATATCGAGGTAACGAATTTTAATTTCTAAGCTTCAAACATGGTGAATTATTGCCCATGCTTAGTCATCAAACGTTGAGAAGTTGAAAGAAATTAAATTTCCTCTGAATGTAGAAAAATATCGCCCAATCTTGACTCTTTTGCAAAATAGTTACAAGGTTATTGCGGCCATGGATTTACAATGGTACGAGCTGGAAGCATAATTTTTGACACACGCATTCTCATTCTCGTCCCCGGAGTGAGTCCGTTGCTCTACCTCTACTCTGGAATACAAGAGGCCGTTCGGCAACCTAATTGGCTGCTCACCATTCTGCCCAGTAACTCTGTTTTGCCGTGGCATGTCCGTGGCACGGCCGTAAACGACGGTGGCATGTCAAAATTCGACACAAAACCATACATAAAACATAAAAGTGTTTCTTATACCATGGTATACACACCCTGTTTTGAAGAAGTATATTTTAACAAAAGAAATCAATTAGGCTGTTTTGGTGAAACGAGTTTCTTAAAGGTGGAACTTTACTGCATCACTTTGTGAAACTTCTTACCGTAGAATTGTATTCCAAAAGTTGTAAATCCCTTGGCTTTTACAGCCTTTGCGCAGCGGCAGATAAACCCAGGGCTGTACGTATCCCAGTTTTTCCAGTCAATCAATCTTCCATTATAATTGCTAGTGGTATAGTCTCTTTCGTTCATGATGTAATCTGGGAGTGGTCTTGGCTCAACGTTCTTGTCAGCCATACAGCCAACTGGCTCATAGTTGATATCACAGTCTGCGGGAAACGATGGCAAAAATGTTACGCAAGGTTTCTCATAAAGGGCTTCCCAGTTTTAAATTCAAATGTCTCCCTGCCTGCTTAACTTATCGAAACGATCAAAACTATTAAAAGTCAATAGATCTTACAGGTCTATGGGAGCACCCGTCCAGTTACATAAGGTGTCCCAGAAAATTGTGACCCGTTTGTGTAGCTGCTGTGGAGGAGCTGTAGATTTAATTATTTCGATTTTTACACAGCTGCATAAGTCAAACTTCGACTTAGAGTTTGCGACATAGCTTGAGTCAATCTGACTAGTGGTTGCTGATTTATGGCAGAGGAAAGGAAAAATAATTGGTTGCTTCAAAAACAGCACTTCTGCTCTCTAGCAATGTCAAAATAAAGTTCTGTTTCCATGATTTGTTAATATGCTCAAATTGCATTTTGCTTCCCTTCTCGACGTCCTAGTTTTGTGACGCGGCCTTCGAAAGTTTACGTTTAGGTTGTCAGTTTCAGAACAGAACGTAGAATAAGTCTCACGATACTAGCAAAAGTTTTGAAGTTGACTTCACGTTGTAACTTACATCCTTGAACAAATGCATTATGCTGACGTCTTCTCGACTCACGTCTTCTTGCTGAAATAGCCTAACTTTGGAAAAATTAACTCCGCACGGCTGACAAGGACAGTATCCACACTAGAAAATTGCTGTTTGTTTAAGAATGAGTTTAAAGGGAATAGACATAGATATATCTCGTAGTCGCTATAAATAGGCTATAGAAAACGCCTACGCATTCATTGTTTCCTTGGCTCCACAATGAAGCCACACGTGTTGAAATTATCAAATTCAATAGATTATATTTTTAACCTGGCCCGGACCAGCTTTTGACTATGTCTAACCCTAACCCTAACCCTATACAGCCAGTCAAATACCGTTCAGCCTAAAAATGGTTTTCATCCAAATTCCGATGCAGTGACCACGCCTGACACATTGAGAGTGGGAGCCACAAAAGTCTGACAGTCGAGGAGAAAAATAGAAAAGAAGGAAACGTTGGTTCAACCTTTATCAAGGTACTTGAAAGATCCAAACTTGATGAATAAAAATGAAAACCTTGGGAAAGCTTTTGTCTTAGAGAGTAAGTTTCAATATTATTTCAAAATTCTCCGACCAAAGAAGACACTAATTACCAGCGGGTATGGTTCTGTAAGCATGGTTAACTGAATATTTATTTGGGTTGTTAAAATGGTATATATTCAAGTATTGAGGCATGAGGCATGAATTAGAAGTAAGAAACATCGAAAGGGTTTCTTACTCATGAGAGCAAGATTTTACCGATACGCATGAATACTCGATGGATGCCATAGCTGGAACATGACGTTACCGAGTTCCAGCTACGACTTACAAAACTTGAAATATAGACTGATGACGATGAGTCCCTTGTATCCCTGCAGTAAACCTTGCTCAAGAGGGACTCATAATGAAACAATGAAAAACTTGGCCCTATTTTCTTCAATCATCAATGGAATTATGAAAGAATCACAGCTTCGAATCTCCATCCCATGGGAGTGTTTTCAATTCTTCAATCGAATCGAAAATTCTATCACATTTACACCTTAACCCTATCTCACCTGGGCGATTTGAAGCGGTCAATGCCTGGGGGGGTGGAATCCACCCCCCTGTTTAACTCTGTTGTTGCTTGGGATATGGCACCCAAATTTGGCACAAATGTTGTCGATTGTATAAACAACGAATTTGTAAAATAATGGTTTAATTAGCATCGTTGTTGTTGTTGCTAGAGCATGAAAGTCTGTTAACAAGTCGTAAAACTTTATTTTTCGTAAAAAGATGAAATATATAGATCAAAATAGATGCAAATTCATAATTTAGACTTAATTGGACCAATTAAAAAGTATTAAAAGAGATACAATGTATATTTTTCAGAGAGTGTGGCAGGACAACTTGGTTACCATGGGGACAAGGCTAAATATAGAACACCGAAATTCTTACCGTTTCATAGCTTTATGATAGAAAGTTAAACTTACTAAATCTCAGAGGCATTCCACAAACATGGAAAATCTTATAAATTAAAATGTACGAGGGGGGTGGAATCCACCCCCCCCCAGGTGAGATAGGGTTAACAATAGTAATTCGCAAATCTCGCAATCTGATTGGTACTGGAGGAATTGCGAAGTTTGGGCCTAAATAAGGCCAAGTTTTTCAGAGTAATACTATGAGTCTCTATTGCCTGTAGCGCCATCATCAAGTCAAAGAGCACAGGGCAACGAGAGACTCATCGTCATAAGTCTTCTTGAAATATGCAGGAAATTAAAAAAATAATCTTTCGACCGGCCGTCGCAGAAAGAACCCCCTTTGACTGATGACTGAAACTAGCGAAATATAAAACTAATGTAGCACCCCAAAGTATTTTGAAAGTTATCGTATGCCAGATCTATATAATATGTAACAGATAGAGATTTTACTTACCTGTGGGTGCGATTCTGTAAACATAATTAGTCGAATCTTTTCCACTGCAAACTGGTGCTTTATTTTGACATGCCTTGAAATCTCCATTGACACATTGAACGGATGTATCGAGCTTCTTGTAATCTTTGTGGGCATCTGGACCTGACCAGCACTCTCCTGTGAATATCAATTTGCATTTGGTTATGTCGTCGTAAAATTGACATCGTTTGCAACAACGATGTAATTACACAGACTAGAAAAGACAAGTGTTCACGAAACACTATCTGCAATAGACCTTTTAGCTATTCTACGAAACGACCAAGGATCAAGTATTGTTTTTATACATCTTTATACACAGAGTTCGATACAAAATGTAGCAAAATATTGTTCGATTCTGATTCTTTCCGGAATAACAAGGGCAGATTTTGTAATACAATAGCATCAGTTGCTTTGGTTAACATCTCAATTCAAAGTGATCAGCGAATATAGACAAAGGAAAATCTCTCAACCAGTAATTCAAAAACAAACATAGCCGCAAAGTTGCCGTGAAACCAGTACGGCTAACTCTCGTTTGGTGCGGGCGAAGGGAGGTTTTTAAGTAAGAGAAGTTATGTGCTTATAACGAAAAAAGAAGGGTAAATCTAAAGCTCTGTCTCGCGGATTGCGTTTATTTGATTTAGGAGTTGAGGAGCAACTGTCTACTTTTGAGCAACGAACATGCAACTATTGCAATGCCCTCTGCTCTGCTTCTAAACATCGTAAGCAAAATCCGCCAAAAAGAACTTTAGAGTTACCCTTCTTCTTTCGTCTTACGCACAAAGCTTCTTTCAAAAACCTCCCTTCGCCCGCACCAAGTGAGAGTAAGTCGTACTGGTTTCACGGCAACTTTGCGACTATGCTTGTTTTTGAATACCTGGTTGAGAGAGTTTCCTTTGTCTATATTCGCTAATCGCAACAAGTCTATTAACTGAAAACGTTGTGGTGACGAGTGCATCCGTTTTCATTTCCTTTTCGAAAAAACGCCGATATTGTAAATAATCGAAAACCATAGCTGGTGTCTCAAAAAAGTGTTTGATGTTTGATTAAATACTCAAAATAGCGATACGCTGAATGGGCAATTGATGAAGTAACCCTTTTCCTGAAATTCTTAATTAGCTTTTGACACAAGAATCTTGCAAAACCGTTAAGAATTAATAGAGTTACATTGAAGTGCAAGTTTGTGCGAAAGCAGGGACCAGAGACTCCTAAATGACATTTTTGGTAAAGGTTACATGACCCATCGTTTCTGTTGTTTTTCAATTGTTTCAGGGCAAACCACATAGGATTGAATAGGTTTTTGGTAACCTAACTTTCAAGCTTATGAAGCCTTTCGGGATAAAGATTAAGTCTCGGCGATTATGTTTTGAGCTCCTGTGTTTTGATACATGCAATGCTAAGCAAATTTTGACAATGATTATAAAGGGTGAATTACTTTAGAAGTCCTTTTTGGTTTGCTCTGATATCAACGAGAGGTATGATATTGAATTCAATGATTTTCTTTTACCTACAATCAGCCGCTGACTTTTCTTTTTTAAACACATTTCCTTGGGTCACCTTCTTCTCGGTAATCCAGTAGAAATGAACCTAACTACAAGGGGTGGCACCACAGGACGGAGTGAAGTGGGCATGTCTACCCCACCTTTTTGAGGATAATTCGTCTAAAATGAATTGAAAAATGATGGGGGGGGGTCACTTTCTCCTTCTCCAGAAATCGTTACTTGTTTCCCCTCGTTTACATTTCAATGGTAAGTCATACTGATTTGCGTCGCTAACAACTCACTGCAAAAAATGGTGAAATTTCCACTTGTTCTGTGTGTTGAAAATTTCGGGGAAACGGAAACTTTCCTAACAGTTTCCAAAAAGGGAAATGGAAATTTCCGTTTCCCTTCAATTTCCTAGAGAAAACTGTCCACTTCCCTTAAATTTCCATGCTAAAACTATTGGGAAATTTAAATGTTTCATCTATAGAGCCTCGTCCACTCGTATCCAGATATTCTTGAAAAGGCATCTTTTTTATCCGTATAAAAATATCCTCGCCCACACGAGGAGCATTTTCGAAAAGATCCCCGTCCACACGAAGACGCTGCTAAATTCAAACTTCGCTGCTCGAACTTCGATAAAAGAAAACAGATAACCAAAATGCCCTTGCATAAGCCCAAATCTAAGATCACAAAATTTGTATCATAAAACCAGTGACTATGAGAAATCGGAATTCTTTGAGAATAACACAATGAGGAAAATCCATAAGTCTCACCATAAAATTGTATTCCAATGACTTTGTATCCTTTAGCAAAAGCCTTCTCTGCACACCTTAAACACGATATAATCATTAGAGAAGAGCAACAAAGACCTCGCGGCCACAAAGTAAAATGAAATCACAACAACATCGTAAAACGCTACGAAGAAAAGAACAATAATCCAAAGAGTTCGTCACAAAAACTTTGGGCATTTGACAAGCCATATCTTGGTAACAAACACCCACCCATGTGTGTTTTGACACAAAGAATGAAACTGTCACAATCATGAACAAATCGCTAATTGGTCCTGCTCCAGAATATCTTTCCGAAAGGTTCGTCAAGAATTCTACTCGAAATATCAGGCAACTGCGAAATACTGATACTGATCTCTTGTTGCCTTTGAGAAAAACAAGCAATGGACAATGAGGTATATCTTTTCGTGGATCCAAACTATGGAATCAGCTCGGCAATGACCTAAAGCAGGCATCCTCCCATACCACATTGCAAACGAAAATAAAACGAGCATTGACTCTGCTATTCACAAAATTTTATTTCTTATTTTTTCAATTGTTTGCCACGGCCCCCTGAAAAGCAGTCCTTTAGGACTGACAGGGTTACCGTGCTTAAGGGAGTAAAAATGAAATGAAATGAAAAGAAATGAGTTAAGCGACACATGAAAACATTAGCTGTTTTCAAAGTTGTTTCAAAGTTGTAGCTGTTTTTTGTTTACGAAAAAGAGGAAAACACTTTAATTCTGACAGGAGATTTCAGAATGTAGAGAGGTAGACTTGTAGTGAAATAACGAAGTTCAGCTCATTTCAGCTCATTTCAGCTCAGCATAGCTCAGCTCATTCATTTTCAAAATTCCATCTAATACAACAGCAAATTCTTCATACCTTCCTTTCGTACTAACAATGTTAAAATGAAAATGAATACAACATGTAACATTAAAAACGCTGGATGATACTTACAGCTAAACGTTAGCTCACTAAACAGGCAAGTATGCAGAGCTGTGGTGACATCAAGGTGATTTCATAAAGGGGGATGCTCTCTCAAAGTCAATGTTTCTTTGAAGCCATTCAGTCAAAAGAAATAGGTCATAGAGGTTTTACAGCAATCCTTTCTCAAGTATTTGGAACCTATACTGTTTTTCTTGATTGCAAAGATTTACCTGCATATAAATCCTTGAAGGTAAGTCGGGTATTGCTTCCATTGAATTAGTCTTCCATTGTATACATTGCTGTAGGGATCTCTTTCATTGATTATCTGTTTTAAAAGAAAGGAATAACACGGAATAACTCTCATTTCTTATCTTTCAGCTGTTCTCGAACATTGTTTGGGTCTAATCAAACGCTGCACCAAGTTTGCCGTGTCAGAGAACACTACTCCCGTATCAAGCCAGTCAGACGGCACAGAAATGTGAAACAATCAAAATGAGGTCAGGCCAACCTCGTTCCCAGGCCCCAAACGGTCTTCTCGCAATCTCAACCGTCGACCGATTTGGGTATCGACGCAGGAGTAATGGCCGTTGTATCAAGGTTGAGGTCAGGTTCATTTCATTTCATTTTCATTTATAATTAGGCACAGTAGTGCCATCAGTCCATGAGAACTGTTTTTCAGGCGGCCGTGGCTAAATCATAGGTACAGCGAATGGACCTTTTAGCTACTCTGAGAAAGAATCAGAATTGAAAGATATTTATTATGTAGAATTTTTGACTGTGTACAATGGCGACAGAAGCTTTAACGCCACTCAATGAAACCGTGCGTATAAAAATGTATAAAAACAACGCTTGATCCAGGTTCTTTTTAAAATAGCTGAAAGGCTACTCGCCTTATCAAAAAGCTGCAGCTTGATCGTCGTGGAGAGTCAAGTACGGTAAAATTCTTCACAGTACCTCAGTCATGGGAATAAAAAAAAAGAATCCCACCTTTTTGCCAAGTTTTTAGAGAGAAAGACCTAGAAAAAGCCAAGATTTTGGGACCCTACTGGTGGTCAGCTTGCAATTTCTTGCGTTCTCAATGAATTTCTGGTGCTGCTCGATTAAATTCCTCCACAGCCGACATACTTTCACGTCTCGTTGAAGAAAGGTATTTCCCTTAAATTTCCAGATAAGCCAATCTTTGCTGAATTTTGGGTGCAGTATTGTGACCTCTGTCCCAAGGTTTTGTGAAATCACACAAAATATTTTGTATTTGTTGACTGTGAAAGATGTCTTGATTTTGGTATGGTTCCTTAACAGAATCGTGAATTCAAATGATGAGGCGTTTTCTGAGATGTTCCCTGTGTGCCATCTTCAATATTCCATAGTTTCAATTCTATAGGCCCCAGAGACCATGTTCCCTGGCTTCCATTCAACAGGCTCCAAATAAGCGATCCCTATGAAGCTAAATTCTGAGCTGTGCAGCATCCGAGCAACTTTGAAAACATACGTCAAAAATTGGGTAGAAATACCTGAATTGGCATATTTCTCTTTGCAACGTCATCTTTGTAGCATCCAATGGGCTCCACCTTGTGCTTGCATTCATCCACTGGAAAATAAGAGAGATAAACAGCACGGGCTTAAAAAAGATCACAATATTGGTTATGTTGGGTCCGTTTTATTAAGCATCAAATTTTATAGTGTTTGGGCTACCTGACACATCCTATTTTGGATTGGGGGTGAAAAAGCCCCCTCTGCTATCTAACTCTTGATTGGTATTAGATAGAGCAACTAGATTTGGTGTGTTAAAGGCCCCAACCATGTACATTTCGAAAATATAATGTTTCATGGCCATAATCGTTTCCAGGCACAGTCACAAAAAAGGCTACTAGGAAGCAAATTTGCGTCCCACCAAACCAAAATGCCAAAATGATATCGGAAAAGATTGTTCATTTTATTTTCACTTCATCAAAAATTCAATTTATTAACTAACATGTAGGGTATTTTAGCAGCTAAACAAGAGCAGTCTAAAATGCAAGCTATCAATACTACTTTCTACCGGTTTTAATAACAAGTTTGTAGAGAACTCTAATGAGCGATCGAGACAATGGCCAGTGCATCGTCCTATTGATTAACCACTTGAAAGAAATTTCAGGTAATTCTATATCATTGTTGTATTTTACCGATTTTTGATATCATGGAATTACAGCGTTTATCATATTGTTGATTGTGATATTATGATAAACCCTTCGTGATACATTTTAGAGGCATTATGAATAAGGCTCAGTAATTTTCGCATAGAGCCTGGAAAACTGTTGGTTGTTTTGTCAATAGTATTTGGTCGAAAAATTTGAAAGCTTTTTGACAACGCAAGGGGTTCTAAATATCTAGCTATTACGACTTGATAAAGCGAGGAAGATTTTACTTGCGAATCGAAGGCCACGAGACAGCAAGCTGGGAGAGCCTAGAGCCCCTTAAGTTGGAGAAACTTGCAAAAATCGGTCATAATCGGGCTGAAAATTGGCTTTAAATCGGGAAAAATTCTAGCAAATAATGGGTTTTTAACTGGCAAGCCCCCTAAATTTATCACCGGCCAGCCCCCGTCCCCAATATGGTTACGTGCCAAACTGGCATTCATCAGATGCCCGTTTTCTGGAATCCTTGGAGGAACATACAGGCACAGGCAGGAATTGCAGGGAAAAACACAGATAAAAACAAAGACTTACAAATTGAAGTTGAAACATCTGCAGCTTCTGTAAAAGTAAAAAGGACCACCAGTAGGATCCTGAAAAAGAGTGATAACTTAGAGATAGTTTTCAAAACCTTTTACCAAGGGCAGAAACAAAATAGTGCGTAAAGGAAAATATGATTGTTAATAGGGCTGCACAAGATTTGCTGATACATGACAAAGATCGCCTGGCTAATATTATAATTTCAAGGATAAGTTCCTATCTGATGTTTCCATCTAGTGGCTTCCACTGGTTTTAGGCTATGTACATGTATCACTAGCAGCAAAAGTAATGTCTACACGCAGGCTAAAGTATCCTTGTGTTCTCCAATATTAGCAGAAACGATGATGCTGAGAAATGTTTCGCCAAACAAATCAAACCAGTTCTAAAAACTTGCTGCTCACAATCCAACTGTAGCGGGATAGATCAGAAACTGCGTAAAGTGACGCCATTGAGCAATCTGAGATATGGAAGTGCTTGGATACATAATCTTTTTGAAAGGATAAATCAAGAGTTTAAAGCCCAAGGAACAAAATCAAGTATTTTGGGATCTGTTGCAGGAAGCTAAGGGTACTGAAAGTTACAAGTTTTCGTGCATGCGTTCGCAGTTTCTGCTTTGCTCTGTAGCGCTAAAATTGTCGACGGTATGAACTGGCGCAGGGCTCTTCCCTGGCCGAGCAATCTGATTGAGCTGGCTATCCAACTGAATTCAGAGCTGCTGAAAATATTCTCAATTTCAACTATGTTAAAGGCAGCATGTCAATTATCTTATTGGGTGATAAGATGATACAAGAAGAGGAGATCTGAATGGCTACCGACCCTAATGATGTTACAATCTCTTCGAAATTTCAGAAATGGAAAAAGATATCTTTTAAACTCTGTTTCGAATTTCATTTACATCACGTTATGCTCCATCCACACTGATTGGTCAATCCAACAAAGTGAATGCCCTTGATTGGCTACGATTTAACCTGACTTAGATTAAACTGGTTTGAATGTTACCGCATTCACACTGACACAGTTAAACCAGTTTTATCTAAACCAGATTAAATTTCAGCCAATCAAATGCTTTCGATTAGTTCGATTGTCCAATCAGAAGGCTCCATTCGATAACCTGGTTTAGTTTAAACTGGGTTTTACTTGCAAGTGTGAATGGAGCATTATTCAGTGTGAATGTTGTATTAGAATTAGGATTATTAGGAAATCTATTAGGATTAGTCATTGGTCAACTAAAAATGTCGACAAATGTTGCTCATGGTGTATTAGTATCTGCAGAATACAATTCTTTTTTGGACAATGAAAATTTAGAACAAATAAAAAATGAATTGAAAATTGAAACTGAATAGAAAAGGTAATGTAATTCACAAATATTATCTGAAAACTTACCCTGCCGAAAAACAATCATGGTGTATTAGTATCTGTATAATGCAATGCTTTTTTGGACAATGAAAATTTAGAACAAATAAAAAATTAATTGAAAATTGAAACTGAATAGAAAAGGTAATGTAATTCACAAATATTATCTGAAAACTTACCCTGCCGAAAAACAATCATGGTGTATTAGTATCTGTAGAATGCAATGCTTTTTTGGACAATGAAAATTTAGAACAAATAAAAAATTAACTGAAAATTGAAACTGAATAGAAAAGGTAATGTAATTTACAAATATTATCTGAAAACTTACCCTGCCGAAAAACAAAAGAGATTATTAATCGAAACATTCACAAAACAACTCCCTAGTTAAAGAAAGTTTCCGTATCATTATGAAATTACAATAGAAATCTACATAAATTGATGATTTTGATGATGAAACATAAATTGATGAAAAATGAAAAAAAATCACAACACTGTAATATTAGAGCCTTAAAATCACTGCTATGCTTAGGTTTTTATCTGGGTTTCATAAATGTTTCTATTGAATTTAAAACAATAAAATGAACTTACAGTTTTGTCACGCCAATTTCCATGTTTGAAACCTCTGTGACCAACTCTGTACAAATCTCTGATAAAATGTACAACGAACTTTGCGCCACACGCAAAGAGTGTTCATATTCTAACGCATTTTAAAATTGTTGGCCACAAGTAAGTTTAACGGATCAGCAACTTGAGCGCAGACAAATGAAAATAGCTATACCAGCTATCTAGTTTGATTTGATTAGGTGATAAACAATGCCGATTCTTTCCGATCATACCGTCTTATTGGGTAGCCGTAGGTTAATGAGATTCTAAGTTGGAAAGAGATTCTTTAGCATTTCACGTGTACAACACTGGTTGAGCTGGTTGGTTGAACTTTCACAAGGAAACGGGCAATGCTAATATTTCATCCATGAAGCATCCTGAAGGCGGATCTGTACCAGATAAATTTCTGGACGAACATCACGGAAAATCGCGATGTGAATGCGCAAACGAAAATTCTGATTGCCGCATCAAAGGAAATTCGCTGGATGAAAAGTAGAATTGGTTTTTACTTTTCGTCTGACAATTTTGTTTGCTGAATTTTTTTTGGCAAAAGATTGTATCACAGGATATCGGGAACCTAACTCAAACTATGAGAATTATGGAAGCGTATTCGCGACGAGGGCAACACAGAAAGAGATCGGAAACAGCTTTTTTACTCCCTTTTTTCGAAAAAATGACTCTTTACGGTAATATATGTGATCTAATTTCAAATACTCGGTTTGAATTTTGATTAGTTCTCACAATTTTAGCGTACATATTTAGAATGACCTGTAAATTTTGGGAGCATGGTTTTTCGAAATTTATAAACTTTAGGGTGTGATTTCAACAGCCAAAATCCTGCGAATGTCAGACCTAGACCTTGTAAAAATGATGAAACGTTTTGCAGTGGAAGCACTTATTCAAAATCCTTTTACGCTCAGTGTCATCAACCAACCTATTCTACGATCACTTAACTGGTTCACACAACACGTGTAATAATAAAAAGATCGTTTTATAAAAAAAACTGTTCATCCCACTTGGACGGGGGTTATCTCGGAATGTTTCCGTGTCTTCCTGCAACCTTATATAACCAAAAAAATTATTAACGATAAATTTACGTTCCTCACACTCTCCCCTCCTTTAAAAAAAGCTTCATTATAACTTGTGTTAACGTAATTAAGCAGTTATAATAAACTGTATTCTTCTTTCTGAAAGTGTTTCTTTCTCAAATTAATGGTTCTGACTTCATCTTAAAGTACATCTCTGTCTATCGGTGATACCGCGGATCCGATTGACAACGTTCACTTGAATCTTCTTGAATCAACGACTGGAACAGTCTAACAACACATTAGCGATTCGACTTGTAACTGTTTTTTTCTTCAATATATATCTATATATGCGAGTCTGAAAGTATTTTAAATCTTGATAATAGAGTAACGAACTCTGGTGAGGGGTGATTGTATTTAACGTATTTCAATTTGGAGTCATTTCTCAACGAATGCGCAGCAATGAATATGTTCGAAAATCGGCCAAAACAACAACGAATATGTATTTATGCAGCGATTGTCATTTCTTGCAAAAATTGTACGATTTTATAGAACGAAAAAGTACATCATTGTTCAACGACAGCGAACAGGATAGAAGTTCCACACTGGTATGTTTAAACGAGGTTGTTGAAACGGGTAGTGTACAACTGACTGTTGGTATAACGGTACTTGAGACGGCACTTGCAGTGTGTTAATGATCGGATACGATACCGGGTTTCCGAGAGAATGATACTGGAGATAGTTCGGTGGTCGAATTTGGCGACGAGGTCTTTGAAAAACTTCTGGAGCCGGTGTCGTCGTTAGTGTAACATTCTCGTTCGGCGGTGTTGTTATTCTCTCCGATGGACTACGTGGTGGTGACTTTTCAGCTACTTCAGTTTCGTGGTGATTCTCATTATCATTATCAAGTCTGTCGTTATCAAATCTGTCGTTATTTGTCACATCCGAAATATCTGCTGCTTCTGATGTAGGGCGCTCAGCGACAGGTTCTCCGGGTATGTTATCGTTAGGATTGATAGTTTCTTCGACAGCACGAAACGGTGTTGGAGGTCTTGCAGGTTTCCAACTGTGTCTTTTAGGTTCAACGAAAAAAATTAATTCATCTTCACTATCCGATTCTTCAATTTCTTCCATCTCAGTACTTGCAGCGGTATTTCGTTCGCTTGATTTAGGAAAACACCGATTTTCTGTTTTCTCGTTATTTTTTTTACGGCCTTTATTTCGCTGTTCTGGCATGCTTGTATCAACGGGCAAATCACTGCACGGTAACAGCAAGTTTCGGTGCAAGGTTCGAGGAGATGCAGATGGATTACGTTCTAACACGACTTTGTAAACAGGGCTATCATCATTGACACGTTCAACTACGCGATAGACATCTTTCTCCCAAAATGCTCTTAATTTTCCAGGTCCTCCTCTCTCATTCAAATTGCGAACTAAAACTCGGTCATCTTGTTGCAAACACGTTGATTTTGCATGTTGATCATATCTTTCTTTATTTTGCTGCTGAGAGCTTCTAGATCGTTTAGCTGCAATGTCATATGCCTCGTGCATTGCCTGTTTCCATTTTCGAGTATATTCCGGATACGATATGTCGCCATTTGTTGGAGCTGGTTTGGTATTAAAAATGATATCAATAGGCAATCTCGGCGAACGTCCAAAGAGTAAATAAAATGGAGAAAATCCAGTTGAAGCGTGTTTTGAACAGTTGTAAGCATGAACGACTTTATTTAAGAAGTCTTTCCATCTCGATTTTCTTTCTTCAGGTAGTGTACGTAGCATAGAAAGCAAGGTCTGATTGAATCTTTCTACTTGGCCATTCCCTTGAGGGTGATAAGGCGTGGTTCTTGAATGTCGTACACCACATATGCTTTCCAAACTCTCCATCAATTTGTTTTCGAACTCGCCACCTTGGTCGTGGTGAATTTTCAACGGGAAACCAAAACGAAGAATAAAATCATCGTAAAGTTTATTTGCGACTGTTTTAGCGGACTTATCTTTCGTGGCATATGCCTGTGCGTATCGGGTAAAATGGTCCATGATAACCAATATGTATTCGAATCCTCCGACGCTTTTTTCAAGATGGACGAAGTCGATGGAAACCAACTCGAACGGTTGTGTAGTTACAATGCTTGACAGCGGTGCTACTGATGGAACATGAGGTTTTCGTTGTTTGAGGCAATTACACACCTTGGTCGTGTAATGCTCGATGTCAGATCTCATATAAGGCCAATAAAATCTTTGCGTTGCTAGATGAAAGACACGTTCGCTTCCTAAATGTCCCATTTCATCGTGCAATTCACGATAAACCAATCGACGATATTTCGATGGAAGAACGATTTGCTCATATTCACTTGTTTTACGACAAAGAAGTCCCGTTGAATCAATATGAAGTTTGTTCCACTCTCGTAACAATGCTTTAGTTGTTGGGTCTTCACGTGAACAGATCTCTTGGTTTGGTTTCTGACCAATTTGTTTGCATTTGATAAGCTTCGAAATCGCCAAATCTTGTCTTTGTCCTTCTCGAATATCAGCTTGGTCTAAACGAATGTCATTTACCGGCTGTAATAATTCACTGTTTTGTAATGTGAAGTTCGTTTCATTCGTAGAAAGTGCCGATACCCATATGGTTTCATTGTTAAACTGACCCGAGACGGCATCTACAGTTGCACGAAATTCATCTTGTGAGGCTTCTTTTGTGCATGTTTCGATATACTTTTCAAAATCTAAAGGCATGCGTGATAAGAAATCTGCATCAGCATTATGCTTTCCTGGCCTGTACTTAATGTTAAACGTGAAATTTGATAAATCTGCAACCCATCTGTGTCCAGTTGCATTTAACTTTGCAGAATCCATGATATAAGTCAATGGATTATTGTCTGTATATACGGTGAACGATGGTGCATAATATAACAAATCTCTGAATTCATCGCAAATGGCCCATTTTAAAGCTAAGAATTCAAGTTTGCCAGAATGAAGATAGTAACGTTTCTCGGAAGGTGACAAAGTTCTCGAGGCATAGGATATTACACGCAACATGCCATTTTGTCGTTGATACAACACTGCACCGATGCCTAATTGACTTGCATCCGTGTGAAGGACGTACGGTGAGTTATACTCTGGATAGGCCAAGATAGGCGGATTTGTTAGCAACGAAACCATCTTATGAACAACTTGCTGGTGTTCTGGAAGCCATTCTATAGGTTGTGATGACGAAGGCTGATTCTTGTTTTGACGTTTCCGGTTAAAGCTGTTATTTCGTTTCTTAGTCTCTTGTGAATCTATATTACCTGGTTGCTTCTGTAGCAGACTGAACAAAGGTGACGCTAACTGTGAAAAGTTTTCGATATATTTCCGATAATAATTCAGCAGTCCAAGAATTTTACGTATATCGCCAACAGTTTTTGGGTGAAATTCTGTCAAACTTGTAATTGCTTTGATGTTAGATTCATCAACTTTATACCCTTCAGATGACACAACATGGCCTAAATATGTAACTTGATTCTTAAATAAGTCACATTTCTTCGGTTTTAGCTTGATTCCATGTTCACGAAGGCGTTGCAGTACAATTTTCAAGTGCTCGATATGTGATTCAAAGTTTTGGCTAAAAACCAGGACATCGTCCAAATATGGGATGCAAATGTTATCCCTTAGGCCATGTAAACAATGTTCCATAAAACGTTGAAAGCCCCCCGGAGCGTTGGAAAGCCCGAAGGGGACCCTCTCCCATTCATAGAGCCCCCAGGGGGTTATGAAGGCTGTCAGGTGCTGGTCTGCTTCTCTAATAAATCCTTGATGATAGGCCTTCCCTTGGTCAAGAAGGGAAAACCATCTATTGCCCCCTAAGCTCTCAAGGGTCTCTTTTACGCGAGGGAGGGGGTGGCGATCGGGCACAGTTCTTTTGTTTAGCTCTCGATAGTCTACACATAACTTTAGTGTACCGTCTTTTTTTCTTACGCAGACGACGGGGCTGGAATAATTCGATGTTGACTTCTTTATAAAGCCTTTGTTGAGTAAATCTTCAATGTGACTTTTAACTTCTGGATAAAGAGGCTTGGGTATCGAGTTATAAGTTTTCTGGACTGGTGTACTGTCCGAAAGATTAAAAGATAACTGAAAACCCTTAGCACATCCTATATCATCGTCTCCAGTGGCAAAAGATTCGTGTTCTTTGATTAGCAAGTTTCTAGCCTGTTGTTGTTGTTCAGGGTTCAGCATACTCAAATCAAATTGTTTCAGAAATTCACAAAATTCACTGTTATCTTCGAGTTTTTCCGCGAAATTTTGACCATTTTGACTTAGCCTCGTTTTGAAATCACTAGACTGGACATCTTCAGATGGAGGTTCCGGTTTCAACTTTACTTCAAGAGGCACTACTGATTGAATTAGCTCAACGCGTCCTAAAACTGTTTTGTTCTTTAATCTGACGGGGTGTTCCGTTGTATTATAAACTGCAATATTTGCTCGAAATGATTTACCCCTCGGAATTGTCAACAAATTTTCCTTTATTTCTAAACCAGACGGCCATTCATTTCTTTCATCGGGAACAAACAGCGCATGAGTTTTAGAACTTATTGTTTCTTGGTTACCCCGGCAAGTCAGGTTAAAACTTTGCTTTGGAGGTATTACAATATGTCGATTTGGTGACTTTATTACAGCAAAATCAGCTTCCTTCTCTTCGACGATAAGGTTAACCAAAGCCTCAATGGTTTTGACGTCAGAATTTTGAAAAGAACTCTGAAGACTTTCAGCAACTTTCGAGTTATTTTCTTCGTGATTGTTATTTAAATCAGTTTCTTGCTTGACAATTTGTTCGATGACATTATAACCAATAATTGGGTTTGTTATGTTAGATTCCGTTACTAAAAAGGGCACAGTCAAAGAGGTCTCTTTATTTGAGTTCAAAAGTTTAAATTCGATTTCAACGAAACCAGAATAGGGCACGGGGGTATTGTTTACCGCACGTAGTTCCAAACTTGTTTTGATTTCTAGCAATTCGCTGAGGTCGTGAACTTGATTGTCAGGAAAGTTTTCCTTAACAAATGAACTTGACAGAATGGATATCTGAGATCCTGTATCCCATAGTACTTTCGTCTGAATTCCGTCTAGTTTACAGTCTACCATACATTTGTTACCAACAAGACGCGAAAGATTTATTTGTGCTTTTGGTGAAAGATGACAGACAAAACTGGTTTTTAGTTCCTCTCCCTGTTTTTCAGCTAACAAATACAAGGCTTCACAAACATTTTTGTGTTCAAACCAGTGTGCTTTCTGACAACTTTTACCACAGTATCGAACAACTCTACATTTACCACAAGATAAATATTCGGCTCCGTGATTATCCCGTTTCCCACAATAATTACAATGGTTTCTTTGGGACTGCGGTTTGTCAGCTACACAGCGTCCCTCGGATGTAGCTGCCCCCGGTTTCCCCGTTGCTTCCTCTTTTTACAACCTCTTGCGAAATGCTCACCTGAACCACAAACAAAACAATGGGTGCACTTGTCACGTGTATCATTCGATACGCAGGCATCACAGGCGGACGGGGGTCGTGTTGGCCTTTTCGACCCGCTCTCGTTTTCAGCTCTGGTGGTGGTCATTGCTTGTTTTAGACTTGCTACATCAGCTCTAACTTCCTGAAGTGAGGCAATCAAGACATCTTGTTTGCCTTTCTTCGTTTCTTGCGTAGCCGGTTTACCTGTGGAGACTTCCGTTGCAGCGACAGCTAGTTGATTGGGTTTTGTGACACGCTTTCTTGCGCTGAGTTTTGAAAGCCTTTCATTTTCTGCTGTCATAGCTGTGTTGATTTCTCTAATCAAAGTCTCATCAGAAACGTTCGGTGACTGAAGAAACGGTCGCATTCTGCTGCGGATGGCATCATCGGCAAGACCTGTCTCCACGGCATTTATGAAAACACTTCTAATTAGATTTTCATCATATCTAATTTTTGAATCTTTTTCTTGGCTGGCCAACAAAACGTGTTGTCGCAATTTTAGGGCACGCATGAGAAAATTTTGAGGCGTCTCGCTGCTTTCCTGCACTACATTTGTAAGCTCTTGATAAGCTTCTGTGGCTGATTTCTCGCAGTAATGGCTGCGAAGAATCTGTCGCAGATCGCTCAAACTTAAGCTTTTTATTCCCTCCAAATACGACCTCAAATGTAAACTCGGTGACACAGCGTTGATAACAGCATCGACTATTTCTGCTTCAGAATAGCCCTTGGCAATTGCACTTTCTATTTGCTTATTAAGATTAGTGTAAGAAATTCGACTTTTCTCATTCGAAATTATTCCTTGCACTTTAAAATCTTTAAATCTCAGCATGTTACGAACTGAGAGATTTCTGTCATCAGCAAATACACTCTCACCTGGTTGTGGGGCCTGCACTGCATGGTGAAACGGGTGGCTTGGCATCTGTCCAGGGACAAAAGGGGGGTTGGGGGTAATGGGGTGTGCTGGTAAACCTAGCACAGGGGGTCGGGATAAGGGGAAACGAGGGTTGGGTGATGGGTTATTGGATAAGGTTGGGGAATGTGCTGGGTGATGGAGCACATTGGATTGGGTATGGGGTGTGGGGTCTTGGGGTACTTGACTGCATAACTTCTGAATGCGTTCCTTGGCTTCAATAATCTTCTTTTCCTGTAACGACATCATTACCAAGAATTCATTCTGCAATTTTTCGTAGTCTTCTTTTGCTTCTGCAAGTGCTCTTGCTGCCATTTCTCCTCCATTCTCATCTCTCGTTGTCTCCATGATTGACAATTCTCCGCTCATGTAAGCTAAAATTTGCTTAAGATAGCGTGATACAGCCAATAAATCGCCTTGACCTTCTGACTCCGACGCTGCGATGTTCTTCTCAAGTTCTTCACGAATTTTCCGAATGATAAACAACTTTGACTTTCCATCCGTGTTTTCAATCAACATATATTCTGCCACGTCTCTCAGTGTGTCGTAGTTTATTTCGTAGAGTTTCGTCTCTATTGACACCTGTAGCTCCTCTATTCCTTCCATTTCTGCATGAGCTCAACTCTGTCTTTAGATCAAAACTCTTCCAATGATGTCACGACGAACTTCAGAATCAGTACATAACAAAAGCCGGGTCTAGGCCTGCAGAGGGAGTCAAAATATAACTACCCTCTGCTACCAAAATGTCAGACCTAGACCTTGTAAAAATGATGAAACGTTTTGCAGTGGAAGCACTTATTCAAAATCCTTTTACGCTCAGTGTCATCAACCAACCTATTCTACGATCACTTAACTGGTTCACACAACACGTGTAATAATAAAAAGATCGTTTTATAAAAAAAACTGTTCATCCCACTTGGACGGGGGTTATCTCGGAATGTTTCCGTGTCTTCCTGCAACCTTATATAACCAAAAAAATTATTAACGATAAATTTACGTTCCTCACACGAACCCCAGTCATCTTCCTATTGAAGTTACCCCCTCCCCCGGGTTTTCGCCACCCAGTGGGGACCAGAGTTAACGCTGAAATACGCGATCAATTCAACTGTCAGTTTTTTCATCAATCTTTACTGATCAGTCTGATCCGTATACGCGATCAGTCTAAATTGATGAACTTGGATCGTTTTCCGCATTTTGACAATGGAGAGTGACTTGGAGTGTGCTACGGCACCTATCGTATTTGGTTTAATTTTAACACGTAGAATGGCAATTTAAACTGCAGAAAAGCATCTCAAGGGTTATTCCTTTGCTTTCATGGCAAACCCAGTTATTTGCAGCACATCATTGCATGATGTTCTTGTTGAAGAGGAAGAATACAACTTGGCAGAAGGATACAACTGTGTTTTGAGAATACTGATCAAATATTCAGTTTGCTTGAGGCATTTTGCCTTGGCAGCCATTTTTCCCCTGGTGTTTCCTCGTACAAACCTTACATTGCGCAAGGATGAATCCGTGTACAATGCATCTATTAGAGAAACTTAGTGACGTTATTAAATTCTAATCATGATTGACGTTCAGTTTAAACTGAAAAGCTGAACAAGTCCAACTTTTAAAAAGACTGATCAGTCTAAACTGATGGTCAGAAAAACGTCAGTTTTTGCCGTTTACACTATCAATTTTCTGGTGTTCAGTTAAAACTGTCAGTTAAAATGGGTCGTGTATTTCAGCCTTTAAGATAACTCAGCAAGGCGGGCCATCCAGGCAGGCAAATATTGACACACCTATTCTATTCGTATCTATTCTCGCTCTTTGTTACGTACAATGACAAGACAAATAATAAACTTTGAAGCTCTATGTGCTCATACTTTACAACGTCTTCACTTCTGTGATGTACACATCTCTTTAACCATAGCTATTCAATCTGACTAACGGAGTGCGAGCACACAAAAATTTAGGGGACATCAAATTTTTCTGAAACAACAAAGAGCTGGTATCTGCATTTCCAAGTGGAGCAATCCGTGAGCAAGAGATAGGAAACATCTATGCATGCCATTGTTTCCCTTGCTAAATAATATCCCCACATATACCAAAATCATCAAATGAGACAGGTTTATCTTATAGGTTTGCAGTGTGTATTCTGTACTCCGCTTATTCCCTTTAAAACCTCGGTGGACAACGTCCACTTAGCTATCAGTTGAGCCAAATTTCCAGTCAGCAGAATCTTCAGAGCGTGCGGAAATTTTGACAATAAAATGCTGCTCAGCCGAAATCATCTATTCAATTTCAGAGCGAAATTTTCTCCCGCGAACTATAGAATTTCCGTCCGCTCGGAAAATTCCAATGACTAGAAATCGGCCTTAAGACAGACATATGTTTATTTGAAATCATTTAATATTGTCTGTAGCTAACAGCCTGTTAACAAACAAGATTCACAAAAATTCAAGGCGAGGAAATTAATATTAAGCCTGACCAGTCTGGTGTGCTCCATTGGTCTGATTCGGCCGACTGACATCATGGTGAGTCAGCATATAGATAAAAAAATTATCAACTGGAAAGCAGACCGTCAAAAATGATAAAAAGATCTCCGGTGAAGCATTCATAAATCATCTAGCCTCAATTACCCTCTTCTACAACATCAAGCCCATTCATTTATTGGGCTAGTCAAACAAATCAGCCTAGCACAATGTCAAGACACCAAAATATTCAATGGCTCGAACAAACCTGCTCCTACTCTCTGGTCTCTAATAGACGTCCCCCCCCCGCTTATTAATTTTTAGAAAATTTTCCACCCAGGACATTCTTATTCCAACCCCCCCCCCCCCGCTTATTAATTCTGGCAACGAGTTCCAAGCAAGACAAAAGCTACACAACAAAATTCTATGCACCCAACTAAGATTAAGACTTTCGAGCGAAATCTGTGATGTCATTGCATTGTATTTTTAAAGTCTTACCGTCACTATATAAAGAAAGTGCGAATCACTGAGATTTTTTCCAACCTCCCCTATTATTCCAACCCCCCGGCTATTAATTTTTGAGATTTTTTCCAACCCCCTACTATTCCAACCCCCCGTCTATTAGAGACCAGAGAGAAGGTTAAATAGAAATCTGATACCTGGGAGGTTTATTGGATTTTCGATACCAGAAACCCATTGAACGATAGACATATGAATTTACATTTTGGTGACGTTCAGTAGCCCGTAACGATATTTGAGATCATGTCGCGAAGAGAAAGCGACTAGTCGACTAGGTACCGGTGAGCTGTGAGCTTGCTACAAGTCTCTTTCTCTTCCTTGTTAAGACAAGACGTGGAATCGAGGAAGCTGAAGAACGAAGGAAAAGAAAGAGAGAGAGAGAGAGAAAGAGAGAGATTGGTCGGATCAGGAAATCGAAATCGAGACCCTAACACAAAGAGATATTTGATAAATTTTATGTCCGTCACACTGCGAGACACACTGCTCATTTGATTAGATTACTGCCTTCACCAAAGGATTTCCCAGTAGATAAAATTAAGTCCAGAGTTTGTCTGTCTGTGTACAAAAGAATCTCGTCTTCAATTTCTTGATCCTGCAAGTCTCCCTCTCTTTCAGCCCCTCTTCTCACCATTGTTCTGCTTTGTGTTAATCTATCACGTGTTATGATGGAATGAGGCAAGAGAGAGACTTGTAGCTAGTGCAGGTGAGCTTCTCTGCAGATTTTTATCGTATTTGTAGTGAAATTCACATCATGCTTTCCAACAGGATCTATTTTCTTTGTATAGCTGGTTTACCATCGGTTAAGGGATACTTTAGTCAGGCTGCACATCCACGCTATCTCGTAAAGGAGTGCCAAAAAGGCTCTGGTATGAAAGGATTTTTATGTTTAAAGAATAATGTTGCTCATCATACTAAGTCTAAAATTATCTCTTCTGATAAATCAAAAACGCAAATAATCAAATTCTCTACAGCTGTGTTTCTTTGGGAATCTTCTCGAGCTCTACCGTTTCAGAAGGCACAAGAAACGTGTTTTGACTTACTTAGTGTGTGTCTAAAACTAAAAATGTTCGTGTGTATCTACCATAATTTCTACTTTTCAAATAGTCCACTTTAATAGTCAATTTGTTCCTATCTAATTCTAATTGCAAGGGAATGTGCAATGGTATCAAACTTTTCCATGAATAGAACAAAGAAAACATTGAAATACAACATTGTTTCTTGGCTATCAATTTTTCACGGGATGTGTGCGACATTGACTTGAAAGGATTGTTTTCAGACTTTTTTGCTCTTTAGAATGGAAACTTCTAACCTTGCACAAACCATTTAACATCAATTTTCATTTCGCTATCAGATATACGATTTCAAAACTATAAAAATCGCTAATCAATAATCACTAATCAATAATCACTAATCATTAATCACTTATCACTCACTGAAGTGGTGGTCAATATTTCTCTAAGAATTAAGCTGTTGCTGGAGAACAAAGGTTGTTACTAAAAAGCCTTTTCACGACAAAACCAGTTGGCAACTGGTCTAAGACAAATCCTACGGGTTAAGCCTTTCAAGTATTTACTTGACGATGGGCGTAGAAAACTACTACGGCTGGGACTCTTTCTACTCAAAAAGTTAAAACAGTCAAGAATTTCTAGATGAGCTCAGCCTTAGTTAACGTTGCACATTCTTCTTCGTCAAACAACCTTTGAGTCAAATTGATGCCCAGTTATGGAAAATTAACTGAATATAATCTCCATTAAACTTTAGAATATTTCACATCCGTTTGAGACAAAAACGGCATGATCTTTCAATCTGGTTAACGTGAAGAAAGAGCCTCTTACACATTGAAGGCTAAAACAGGACTGTTCTTCTTTTTCTATTCATGATAAATTGAACTGAAACCAACCTAAATACGTTTACACTGTACCGCTATTGGTGGAAGAAGACACAAGGTCAGCTAGCCTACATAAAGAATGGCACTTACAATTTCATAAATAGAACTTCAAAACTAGAATCAAAATCAGCAACACAAGAAACAATACGAAGCAAAAACAAAGAACGGAACATCACACAAAAAGTTAAAGAGAAAAAGGACTGGTAATTTCACACCAGACCTAAACCATGATATGGGTCTAGCTCTTTTATGTCTATTCTAGGAATATCTTTTACTAGAACGGTACGCATGCTTGGTGAGTATAAGAAGATTTGGCGGATCTGGCGATCTATGCCTCCAATGGAAACTATGAAGATTGGTCAAACGCCAAACAATAAATGGCTGCTTTACAGTGATAAACCTGGTATGTTTCGTGCTTTTACATAATTTAGAAAACGTTTACACATTTTCATTAAAAAAAAGGGCCACTAAATAACCATGAAAAGGCTGCCCTTTGTTCAAAAATAATACATTTGGGATAAAAACGAAAAAGAGATCATGATTAAGTGTGAAATCTTTGCAGTCTTCCTTAACCACCAGTGTGACTTAAAGCCGACCTACATTGCTGTAGCTTTCGCCGGTAACCAGCATACCTTTCTAGTGCGGATGTTCTCCAACAACAGAGCATGTGCACTGGACAAACCCGCTGGTGGCCGATCAAATCACTACGCCTAAGGCTCAAATCTTTCAAATCCTTAAAAAGGTAGGTGTAAATTGTATCGCATATTTCTAAGAATTGAATAACTTGAAAGGATTTTCGGGTAATTAGCTATAAATAAGGAATGGCAATTTTTCGATATCTTCATCATTTTCAAAATTTTGGCATTTTGTTCATTATGCGAAATTCATCAAAAAGTTTTAAAAACATTGTATTCATCATAAATATTAAATCACTTGAGAAAACATTACACAATCCCCAATGAAGCCAAAGTTTACGAGGGTCTACAATATGGTGCCAAGCAGAAATCTGTAGCTATTCTCGTCAAGGATTTAGAAATTTGATAACATCACAGCTTAAAGATTATTAAAAGCCGCAATTTTGAAACTATTCTATACATCAAAACATTGCCGGGGCAGATTTACAGCAAATTACCCTAAGTCTCCTTCAAAAATTTAATCAAAAGATGAAAGCAATAGAAATTCATATTCATACTTTTAAAAATTTGAGTCCGATGGTCTGCAAATGGAATCCGGCGTATAATTAATCAAACATCGACGGCAAAAATGGAAATAAAAATTATAACAAAGTCAAGATATAAGTCAAAATAAAGTCACGATTAAATAATGCATACCTCAAATCTTTGACTGATCTATAAACCTTCAAAACAAACCTTTCATGTTTCTTTCAACAGATTGTATGGGTCCATTCATGATCCTTTCGACCGTACTAGAAAAGGCAATAATCTCAGATCAACTTTGCTGCATGCAGCATACATGAGAAAGAGAGTTAAGATTCATGGCAATTATGTGTGATGTAAGCAATTAATTCTTTAAGAAACACGCTGTGAACTAGCAAAATGTGTAATGCGTTATGATATAACTGAAATAAGAGAATGCCTGAAAACCATAGCTTATCCTTTGAAGAAAAACCTTAAAAGAGACTGATTTGGAGGCCTAGATCCACATTTCAGAACGCCAGACATAGGAATTTCAAGTGGTGAAATTGAAAAGGACGGTTTCAGAGACTCTCAGGGGAATCAAATTCGAGCAAAAAAACAAAGAATCTTATGAATCTAAAGTACTGAGACAAAAGCAAATTTGCTTTGCAGTTGCCGTTGCCGTCATGGTTTCGTAAACTCCCTTTTAGCTCTCCACGGGGAGCTTTAGGAATCTTCCATACCATATAGTTCTAAGAGGCTGGTGACAAATGCAAATGTCTGGAAGTTTGACCGAAAATATCTGCAGTTCAACAGGAAAGATGCACAGAATCAAGTATACGATACCTTCGCGGAGAAATGGATGTGAAAGGCCACGAGCCCAAAGCCCTATCTCGTCTTTGGGAATGCTAACAACTTTCCTCTTTAAAGACCCATTGCGAACCATGATCCTTCGTGGCGCCAAAGTCGACTTTCGTATTATCTGAAAGTCCTTTTTGGCCTAAATTGCTTTGTCTTGCTTTTCACTCGACGCACAAAGGGTCATGGTTAACAATGGGTTTTAATTTTGATTTCTCAAAATCTGTCCATTACCATAAAATATGACTTGAAATTCATCATTACCTGTATATCGTTGAGTTCTTGATAAAATCGTTTGGTCAAATCGGGGCCATTTTCCATTGTAGGAATATGATATTGCTATAAGAGATTTAAAAACATGCAATATGAGATCAAGCTTAAAGGCAAATGACGGAGATATAAGTCAATCTAAATCAGGAACATGGGCAATCTAAATATAGTCGATTGTTTTCTATTGTATTTGATGATCTTGAGAGGTCAGCAAAACAACTGGACAGATGATTTTAAACCAGACGTTAAACACCCCACGCTTTTTTACTCAGTTGGTACCTAGATCATTTAATCAAAGTAAAGCTGCTCCTAGGAAGTGTAGAGATAAAAATCTAAAGGGAATGTAAGCATACAAAAATTGCTGAAACCACTTGCGTTCAAATTCTAGCCAATCACATAGAACTATTTATCCTTGATGTAGATCAGCTACTAAAATATGGTTTCACAAGTGTCACTGTCCTTTATCTTTGCACGGCTATTTTTATCACAGGCTTATGCATGCCTAGATTCCCTTTAAATTCAAAGATATGATTTTATTACCTCATCTTGGTACAAAATTCTATTCACAGGGCAAACCATACAAGCAGTACCAGAGCCGAAGATTTCTTTAATCTATGGATAAGGAGAAAAAACTGATAAGCTAATACAGCTAGCAAAATGACTAAGCCAACTTTAATTGAAAGAATTGATAATAATGAAGCCAAGGATGGCAATTAAACTAACCAGGCCAGTCACGCCAACCAAACCAACTTAGCAAGAGACTTGCAATGCCAATAGGCCACACAGGGCAACAAAACCAACAGGGCTCATCAATTTGATTGCCTTCATTAGTCCAGATGGTGGATGTGGTGCTAGAAATCTTCTGTAGGAGGGGCTAACTACCACTGTCCCGTCAACAGCTATCTGAATAAATCTCCTGTTCAATTGTTTGTTACAGACGAGATATCACCAAGAAGCAAATCTGCCTCACTTCTATTTATTTTAAGTGAACATGTGCCTCCAACTCCTGCTGCACCTAGTTATATTTTAGTCTTCTTCCCCTTAGCTAATTCTTCCTTCAATAGAACCATCTTATCAGCTATTCTAACACTTTTTCTGAAAATGCTGGCTTCGCATTGCCAGAACCTGTTGTAGGCTCATTACCAGTCACTTCACAAATGCAGCAAGGCATAGCTGCTGACTTGAGAAGTGCATGGTATTGAGAGTACAATAAAACCAATGATAATAATCATAACAATCAATAACTGTTGACGCAAAGAAAATCTCTCTTAACTTTTCAAATTAGATACCTGGTCAAGTTAAACATTAGGCAAGACGTTAATTAGCATTGGGATACCAACTAACTGTCATTCCATTGCAGGTACTTAAATTTTCGGGCTAATTATGGACGATAACGACTGGTAGATCTATAGCTCTGCAGGTACGGTTTTTCTATGACTAAGGCGACAAAACCATCCAAAATGTCAAGTCGCAACACTTCATAAAATTCCATCACCTCAATTTGCTTTCAAAGCCTCGTAGTCCCCGTTTACACAGTAGCGAGTGAATATTCGTAAGGATGAATATCAGCATCTTAGACAAGTTTACATGGTACCGTTGTAAAACTGGTCCACCTATGCATCCCCTTTAAATGAGATCAATTGAGCTGTTTTTCACAACCCACCTACTGCGATTAATTGAGCTGTTTGAAAACATCCCATCTACTGGTTGCTAAGTACTGGTTGCTAAGTATTGGTTGCTAAGGCTTGTAAGAGAAACAGCGCACTAATTAGCACAAGAATAATGATGATGATGATGATGATGATGATGATGATGATGATGATGATGATGATGATGATGATGATGATGATGATGATGATGATGATGATGATGATGATGAAGATGATGATGATGATGATGATGATGATGATGATGATGATGATGATGATGATGATGATGGTATGTCGACCGCCGTTGAGGGAGGTAATTATGCATTCCACTCTGGTGAGCACAGATAATTCTGTCTCCCAATCAGAATTTCATCAATAACAGATAACACTGACAGTGCTTGATCAACACCATGGGAATTTCTTGTCAGTACACTTAGAATCTCTTGCGAGTAAAAAATATTTCTTGTCTCTACGGGCCTGCTTTGTACATTCTGTTCCAGTCCTTGATGAAATAAAAATCATATGATAAATAGCTCGCAATGCATATTGCACAAGTTTGCGTTAATTTCTTCATCTAAAGAAATCAAGGTCATAGAGACTCAATGACGAATGAATTTAGCCCCAGTGACCAGTGAAAATAAACTCAAGGGACAGACTATTACGAGTTCCTTGTCTCCCTGTGCTCTTTGCCTTGATGATGGCGCATCGGTTGACGGAGACTCAGCATTTCTCTGAAAAACCTGACCCCATTTAGGCCCAAGCTCTGAGCTTCCTAGAGTACCGATCAGATGGTGAGATTTTTGAATTACTTTAGCTACGGTACGCATAATAGAATTTTGATTCGATTGAACAACTGATAACATCCAGACGAGATTCGAGATTCGAGGCCATGATTCCAGATGAGAGACAGTGATTTGAGATTCAAGATCGTGATCGCATCACCATTCGAGTGATGAATGCAGAAAATTGGGTCACCTTTATCGCAGTTTCAATTTGAGTCCCTGTTGAGCACGATTTACCGCAGCGATACAAAGGACTCATCGTGATTTACTGACACTATTCAGTAACAACATGGGAATCTTCTGTCACATCATTTCACAAACAAAGATCAAAGGAATTTCTTTCAAATTCACTGTACCAAAGGTATGAAATTCAATCTGAAGAAACATTTTCTGCACAATAATAGTTTTCTTACTTACTCTTCCTTCTTTAGCTGCCTTGGCTAATTGCTGCATTGTGAATTTCGCTTCTGTGACTTTGAAATCACCCTAGCAAGAAATCAGTCATTTAACAGTTGAATAGAAGCTCTATTCTAGATACAGCAAAAACCAGCATAAAAGAAACTAATGATTAAGAACAAACAGGCTAAAATTCTAAATTTAGACCCCCGCTATATAAGAACATATCTAGCCTTGAATTTGAAATAGGTTCTTTTTTTTAGAGATCATCAAATTAGATTAAAGAGCTTAAACAGCCTCATTTCCAACTAAACATCAAATATATCAGAACCGAGTCAGGCTGACTTGAAACATTGTAGGTTCTTATACGAGGGATTTCAATATAATTTAAACTCACGCTACATTGTCATATAGAAGCTTCTTCCTAATATTTGAAAAGAAATCTTAAGCCTAGTGCAAAAAATGGATAAAAAACCAGTTCGTATCAGCAATAAATTTCTTAAATAAACTTTGTCATATTACCACATTTTTCATTCGGCTGCAGGAAATTATTTAGTTGCCATATTCTAAAATCATTTTTGGCGATATCTGATATGGCGATTACTTCAGAATTATAAAATTTCTTTTTGATGAAAAGAATTGTTGTAAAATTGAACACCTTTTAATTCTACTTAAATAAATGAAGTAATTTTCGATTTCCAAAAATACCATACTTCATGACAGTGATTGAGTCCTTCGCTAGCCTAATCAACAATTCTAGGAACTGATTACGTCACGATCTCAAAACTAGTTGAAATATGACTTGGCTGTAATTCTGAAGAAATCTGGATATAAAAAATCGCCACAACTGAATTACAATAAAGCACCTAAAGTTCTTTTCAGGCAATTCAATCTAAAGCAATATTTAATAACTTTTTCAAAATATTTTTGTGAGTAATATTCCGAGTAACAGACCATTTTTACGATGACGTCGGTTCTTTTGAAATACTTCCAAGAACGTCATTTGCGTCGATATAATTTGGATCTAAATCCCAAAAGTGTGCATTGCTCTCAGCAACGCATGAAATAGTTTTGTATGTGTATTTGCAACGTAATAGACATGGTGTAGATTTCTTGCTGTACAGGGAATCACATCTAGTTTACCTCGAACTAAACTGTTATTGTGAAACAGTCTATTTCAACGATCTCTCTTGAACAAAGATAGCATTCATCGTGATTTGTACAGGGAGACAAAGGACTCAGATAATACGAATTTAACTTTCTACAGGCCTAACTCACCCAGCTTCTAGCAAGTTCTAAAATCGACTTTCTGGTTATTCCAGCCAATGTTAAACCATCGAGTGGGGGTGTGACCAGTTCTTCCTCTGTTGATTTATAATGATAATAATAGCAATAGTGATACTCACAATAGCAAAATAACTAAGATGATAGCAGTAAGTAATAATACTATGCGTAATAACAAAATAACATAATATAATATAACACAATATAATATAATATAACACAATATAATATAATATAATATAATATAGTATAATATAATATAATATAACACAATATAATATAATATAATATAATGTTATATAATATAATATAATATGATATAATATAATATTATATAATATAATGTTATATAATATAATATTATATAATATAATGTTATATAATATAATATAAGTAATAACAAGAAAACTAAGATGATAACAGTTTAACAGTTAGTAATAATAATGCAACTGGTAAAATTGACAATAACCGTGGTAGTATAATACGCAAAACGAAACGCTTCATTTTCTCGCCTAGAGTGCGTTCGTGTGCAATGTGCTATTTTGAGTGTCCCCTTAACTAACTGCGCAAAGTGCTTTGCAGAGGTCTGTTTCATCACAGCGGAACAAAAGAACAAATACCCACATAGGCCCTGGTTACAACAGTCCTCTGCGAAGGACCATGTGCAGTCACTTAAGACGGCCGTCATAACAGCACATTGCAGAAAAACAAACTACTGATGAGTAGATTATACGTTTCTTTTAGCACATGGTATTAGAAACAATTGAATTCCTAAGGCATATAAGGCTCTGCATCTTTGTAAGACCTTTGCATTCTATGTGGCAATATTGTGATTCTGACGTCGGAAAAGACTATCGATCGAATTAATGCATACACTATAAATAATGGATTATAAATTTCTCAAAATGACTTATTAGAGTATCATCTCAGGTCTATCAAATCAAGAGATAAGCCGATGTTCACTCAATGAAACATATGCTCAGTCCTGCAGAGATTTGTCTCTAGTGTAGAGTTTTCCACTGCAGAAATGAGACACAAGAGATTCCTTTATACTGCTTAACCCAGTGTTGTTAGAACCACTTCACAGGTCTAGCCATACTCTGCAAAATTTAACATGTCGTCGAATGAACCGAGAAAACTCGGCAGTAGGAACAGTATTTTTCTACAGTACTAAATACCATGTGCAGTATTGCAAAGAACTTATCTGGGGTGATATTACACAAAATAAACATTAAAGTAGGTTGACGGTGATAAAAAGAGAACACAGGTACCGCCCGGGGGGGGGGGGGTGACTTGAGTCCTTCATGGTACGGGTTGTGCCATTTTTAGGGTAATTTTTTATGGAGAGTCCAGATTTATGGGTATGGTTTCCAACAACTTTTTACATTGTGCGGACTAATAGGTATAGTTGTTTTATAGAAATAATTCATTACTGGTGAACGTTTTTGGAATTTTCGGATTTATGGGTACGACCTTCAGGAAATTTGCCGGATACATAAGTATAATTTTCAGAAATTTCTCCGCCTTTATGAGTAGCATTTTTACGATCTTGGAAATTCAAGTGACCAACACAGAAGCCCCACATATCATTTCTAAAATAAACTTATTTCATAGGATGATTTCAACATGTGCGTGGACAGTGTGCACCTAGAGGAACAAGGCATTTTCTTTCTCTTTTCGTAGATTACCCCTACTTAGCCGCGCTAACTAACTTTAATTAATCTAGAAAATTTAGAGATATTGGTACCCCCAGCTTCATTTGTCCAGTACATGAAGAGGTTCATTGTTCCGACTTCAGTGACCTCAAAAGAGATAGAAAAATGGTTGTTAATATTACAGCATACTATTTGTATATTATGAAGCAAATAGCTTGAATAAAAGAGAAAGAAAGAAGTACAGTAAAGTCCCGCCTTTAAGAAACTCGTTACGGGAAGGCAGCCTGATTGGTTTCTTATGTCAAGATATGCTTCTTCAAAACAGGGTGTGTATACCATGGTATAAGAAACACGTTTATACTCCAAACAGCTGTCAACATTGTTAAGAAAACGTTTTTGAAATATGCGCTGTTATGTGTGAATCTAATAGTTTGAGCCAGTACTGTACGTTTCGTAAAACTATAACAATTTGGGCCTAAAACTTTCATTCTTGTTTCTAGAGAATTGAGACCTATGATATCAGAGACATGTTCAAATATACGCCTGATTATATTGCTATGTGCCATTATATAAGAAACTGAAAATGAATCAGCCTGGATAGCTTCTTGTAAAGAGGTATTTTATTCAGCGAAATCAGGCCTGAGTTTCTTATAATGCAGTTTCTTAAAGGTGGGACTTTACTGTAATGAAGTCTAGGACACCAGCCATATATAAAAGCTACCATTCTCCCAGGGGATATCAGCTGAAGAAAATCTGTTTCCCATGTTTTCAAGTTTGAGAGCTTTCAACAGCATCATCAATCAAAATTCAGGACAGCCAGAAATTTTCCTGTAAAGCTAATCCTTCCCCGAACACTGAAGGGCTTATGCAAGGCAAAACTTGCATTTGTAAAATGCATACCAGTTTAAATATATCCCATTCATATCGGGACTGGTATGCACCATGATCAATGGATAACCGAAGAAACAATGGCTGCGGTCATACCAGGTGCTTTGTCCCGTTCTTCCATTCCAAACAACTGGTTTACAACTCTTCTGGTTCACACACGTTGTTACAACGTTTATTACTCCAGTACGAGTCTTTAAAACTATAGTGTCCAAAACAACGGGATAAACAAGGTGCCGACCTGAATTACAACGTTGTTTAGCAAAATTAAGCAATCATGATGTACTAACGGAATCACATGACGATTACTTTCGCACCAAAAACAATTAGCTACGGCATATGCAGTTTTGCAACAGACAGGACGGGCACACTGTGACCGGGTGTCTTTGTATTGTTACAATGCCGTATTTTCTAACATCAAAGATAATTTCAAGAAAGTGAAACAATTCTAATTATAACGGGATTACATCCTAATGTAACCACAGCCGATGTTTTGTCTGACTGTCTCCTCTGTCTTATTTATAGACAAGCCTATTTTCTAATGTAGATTCTTTCTAAATATTTTCTACTCGTTAACAGTGGAGACGTACCTCATCATCAAATAGCCATAAAACCTGGTCACAACCTCGTTTTGCAGCCTGTTCTTGGATATATACAGTTGCACCATAGTTTCTACAGTGGATAAAATAGTTATATACCTATCAAAATCAAATATGTTTCCATTGGATAGCCTCTTGAAGGGAGTACAAAGACCAGCATCCTTTGCCATCGCTTTGCTTTTGTTTTTGTGAATTTTGTGGAGTCAGTTATTCTGGAAGCCTAGCAAAGCAAGTCGCTAGATGCCCGCAAGGCATGCTGGTCCTTGTACTCCCCTTAACAGAGGCTAAATGACGAAAAAGATCTACAGCACTACAGATGAAGGAAAGCCCATCGCACTAAGCAAGCAGCAGATTCGACAACAAGTTACGCACAGCAAATTTTACATTGCGTTGCCATTTCATAGCTGAATCACCTTCATGAACAAACCAAAGCATAGCTCTGTTACCAATAGTACAAATCAAAATCAGTATCAGGTTAGATAGACAGCCACTTGAAAGTCACTATATTATGCAGTTGAATTATACAGTATACTCTTCTGCTCTGTGAAGGGCTAAATTATTTGAGGTTACATTCATTGTCCGCACGATAAACCTATTCGCACAATAAACCTAGCTATTTCGAGCCTTTTAAAAGTCAAGTGAGCAATAGCTTGCAGTTTATGTATACTAGTCAAATGTCTGTGCTATTTAGCTACCTTTTGAAATCGTATTGAACAAGTAACTTGCAACATGTCAGACACTTTACAGTATGATACCTATAATTGTCCGTCAGAACTATTCAACAAGTCTAAACATGAATAAAACGACCCAAAAGATCTTGTATAAGCTGACTCTAAATGAGAACCAGTGATGGATAATGTGATAAATCACGGACATAAGATTATTTAAAGCCTTGAGTATCTGTTTGAGCTACAAAAATCGAGATGATAAGATTATTTAAAGCCTTGAGTATCTGTTTGAGCTACAAAAATCGAGATGCCTGTCTATGTTGAAACAAAAAGAAAGAAGGCATACATGTGTATTCCATTAGCTTACTTAACACCACCCCCCCCCCACCTCCCATATCTACCATGCAACTTTGAGTTCTACGTATCATTTACAGTAAAACAGAGGCATTAACTGCACCCATTTGATGGGATGTACTTATTCCAGCGGGGAGTTGGGTGAATAGAAGGAACATCGTTCTAAGTTTTTTCGGAGCCATTCTTTATCCCTGCCTCCCTGTTATTTGGGTATAAAAGTCAAAAGAACTCCAATGCGTCAAATACCAAGAGTCACAAGAATTTCCAAGGGTAGCATTCTCTACTTACCCTCCAGCTTTGACCTCGCCAACGCCTCCATGCCAAGATCTAATATATTTCTGGTCTGCTAGCAATGAAACCGGACTAAATGTTCCTGACTTGAAATATGGGCCAACTGGACACGTAACAATGAAGAGTAATGCGGACGTTGGGACTTTAACACCGAGGCTAGGCTAAAACGAAAAGAAGACGTAGTGTAGTCGTAGTTACTTGAACGTTGCTTGTCTTTTTATATTGGCCATGGGGTAGTCATTGTCTGCCGCACCCAATGGTAGTGGTGTATAGTAATTGGAAACGTGTAGTTAAATGTAAAATAAATTGTAAACATTTATATTCGAGCAAAAAAAAGAGAAAAGAAAAGAATAGCACAAACTTCTAAGGAAAAAGAAGAGATGAAAACAAAATCAACACAACAACAGAGTTTTAATTTTTTGCCTAGTTAGTCAATCATAATTTTACTATGCTTCCCAAGAAGCAATCAGAATCTTTTAACCTATCTAATTTTCGCAATCAGTTGAGCTGTTCTCAGACTTGCAACGAAAGAAAAATGTGCCCGGTAGAAAAATAACTTCGTCAGAAATCGTAGACCAAATGCAAAGACAACTAACATGTTGGGATATCTTCAGTTACTTTTGGCAATGAGTTAGGCTCTCTTAACAACATAACGGGTGTCCCAAAACAAGTAATCCAGTTTGAAAAGTAACCAAAATTGTACTACAAGGCAGATATCAAATCTTTCTTTATAGGAAGTAAGATCAGTGACCAAATCATTATTCCGGGCATAGCTGATCTTGTGTTTAGTTCAAAAATTAGTAAATTTAGCTCTTTTTAGGGCTACTTGGTTTTGAAGCATACTGCAAAAAAGCACTGATGATACTAGATTAACTTCTTGTTGCATATCAACCTTGCAGTTTGGTCACACGTGTCAGAAAGAAACACAAACTATCATTGTAGCTTACTGCTTAAATCCTACTTATGGCCGCCCCATTGAATCTAATATAATGGAAATTTGAAGATGTTTATCGATCAATCAAACTTAAAGAGAACAACAGAGATCTCTTTCCACAAATGAGGTTTGGTTTCTCAAACCTGGAAACTACACGTGACTGTGGACAGGATTTGCGTCAGAGTCTGTAGGCAGGTTATTGTAAATAGAGATCAAAAAGAAAATTTTATGATACGATTGATGATTGAACTTCGATGAATTTTCAAACGACAGCACATTTCATTGGCACATCCGGCACTTTCTGGACACTGTCCAAAAAGATCCAAACTGCATAGCTGAACCAAAATAGCTGATGCCTAAAGCTGTTATGTTTCAGTCATGAATATAATGAATGGACTCAATGTAAATGACTGTCCGGAATGTTTTAAAATCATTCGCGATTCATCATGAACCCCTGAAAAGGAAGGTGTTCATAATCAACACCCCTTTTTGTATTATCAACATAAATGAAGAAACACTTGTACTGAAACGAGAGGAAATTTACCTCCGTGCCAATTAATGACGGTCGAATATACAGAGAACAGGACTGTGATTGAGGAACCCAGTCTTGGTCTAGTCGTACGAGTTCTACCATGCACTTGTAGAGCTCTTCTTTGTTGAATGTCTAAAACAGAGAGTAATGCTAGCACCGAATAGGTAAAAAAGAATCGATGAATTCAAAAAGATAGCCTCTGGGCAAGCTTCGACAGGCTTCAGGGTGACAAGAAAAGGAGGAAGAGAACCTGTAGGAATAGGCATAATTCTATAAATCCATGTATCGGATCTGATGTACAAACGGCGTTATTCGTCTCAATTTTCAATACGAAAAGTGATGCAAACAGCTTTATTAACAAATCCAACGTGTAACTACTAAAACACATTATTGTGGGACTTTATAATACATCAATGTCAAGGAAAAACTGCCAAAGGAAGCTATATACCTCAAAACTAGTATATGGAATTCGAAAATGCAGCCCATTAGGCCCTTCCCTCTCTTTATCCTCTTCAGCAGTTTATCAGGCCTGTTTAAAGGCTATAAAATTGTATCATCGCTAGATGATATCAAAATTCATTCTTCTTGGTTACGTGTACATCCAAATTGAATTAAGCAATAATAACACCTTTCTCCTGGAAACAAGGGATTAAAAAATGAAACTTTGAAAAGCCTTATCTTGTTAAAGCTTATCGACAGGGTTAGCTACAATGTTAAAGAGAGATCCTGATTTTCTCCCAAGTTGAATGATTTGACATTAACTTTGGACCTGTTGTCACAAAAAATGACTTTCATTGAAGACCTCCAGTTTTGACCAATGACAAACAACACATTCAAAAAAGGGTGAATTCACATTGGGCATGGTATCTAATCAGTGCTCTCACAAATCTTCGCATCATGTTCACCTAAAATACTCCCCCTGTGGTACTTTCCTGTCTTATTTTATGTCCTGGCAGTAACAATGTAATAATGTGGTACCGTAGAAACTCTTTGCATGATAGTATTGCATATTGCAGTACTGTCGTATTGTGTTAACATTGGTTTATAACAAAATATTCTCACACTTGCTTACCATAAGCTAGTTGTTAATTTCAACCTGCTTGGCTTATCAGAAGCAAGGTTTGTCCCCCCAAAACTCGGAGATAGAAAGATGTAAAATACATCAAAGTTTACTTACAGGCAGTGCCATTCGTCGCGCAGAGTTCCAAAATCGATTGATGTTTTCCATCGGTCTGAATAGCCTAATCTTGCCATCAATTCCTCGATAGGCTTTCAGGCCCTCATAGATCTGAAAGAATAAAATAGATCCAATATCAGATGCAGAAAAAGGTTTCATTTGGTATTGATTTCAGTGTCTAAAAATTGTACAACAGGTTGCTTCTGGAGAAACTGTGAGCCCAAATGTAGCAAAATTCATCCACTTCAATTTCTAGACCCTTGAGATTACTGCACTGCATCATGAGTCACTGCATCAAGCAAGGTTGGAATAAGAGAACAATTTCATTAAACCAGAGCAGGTGTTTAACCTTGCGTTCCTAGAGGCTGACAGTGGTCTTAGCCTTTGAATTAATGGTCTCTGTTATAAGGAATAAATTATGCTATAAAAGAAATATTAGTGACAAAGAAATTTAGGCACTTTCAGTCAATAAACTACTTCATCATCTGGAAACAATATCTTCCATGTTCAATGTTGAAATCTCACCAATGTTGCAAATATGGGGAAGTTCTCGGATCTCACCACCAATATTTTTAGTAATCCTTTGATAAAAACAGGGTTCCCTTGTCGAGACTTGATGACCAACAAAAAATTTTACCTCTGCTCCATAATGAAAAACTGATGATTTTGGGTCCAGCAGTAGATCACCATATTGTTTTATTTGAGGGTCTTTCCAGCCAGTTTTCTTGTTCCATTCAAGTATCAGCATATGATCAGACATACTTTGTCCAAACACAAGATCATCATCATTTGGCTTTACCTTTTGATATTCCGTCCTTTCTATGATTGTTTTTGAATGCTATCATCAAATAAATGAATCTTGCATTAAAACCCTTGTCAGTTTGTTCAGAACAGAATTCACCTCCCAGGAGGTGATTTGGGATGCAGCTAAACACATTGCAAATATTATCAAAATCATTATAAACTCTCTCACTTAATTTGCCCTGATCATATTTTTGCACGACAAAACCCTTAATGTTCAGGCTGCATAAAGTGGGGCCACCGTAAGTCTTCTATGGCCACTGAGAAATTTGCAGCCAGTCCATGACTTTGACTAATGCAATATCTTCACCTGCCAAATGTTAGCATTGATTCCAAAACAATGTTATCCTGTTTTGCATATATAAGCATGATATTAAGTAACCTTTCACAGCAGATTATTGATTGGCTTTGTCATGGTAACTCACCTGAATGTCATTGGGAATAGCAGCCTGCACCCCATGACTTAAATACAATCTGCTTCCAACATTGGCCTATGAAAAACAAAACCGCTAAGTCTCTAAGGGAAACAAAGAGTACAGTTGATGATTACAAAGCGAAGTTACAGTAAGTCTCCTTGAATTAACATGAAACTTTATCATCAATATCCATCCATATCAATCTCAATATCCATACCCCATTATTTTCAAGTAAATTTGCATAAACGATGCCAGGAAAGGTAAGAAAAATGATAGAGCAAACAAGGACATTGATGTTGCTTCCTGTTCATTATTTTTTGGATTACTGAATTGAAATAGCATGCACTTGTTAAATGAATGAATTTTTTTACTAAAAGATTATCATAGCTAAAATTTGCTGATGCCAAGATATTAACACAAATTTGATGAGTGAGATATCTCATCACATTCACATCTATTTACAGAATAACTGACATAACATCCTTGTAGTGTAACGGGCCTTTAAAAAGTATTGTGAGCCCTTCTAACAGCAATAAATTCCTCTCCACTTCCAGTATTAAAACCCATTAGAAACTTTTGCAACCAAACTTGCCCTAAGCTTCGAACACATGCCCATTAATTTCTTATATAGAAAAATGAAAGGACATGAATTACAATGAAAAATAGGTTTGACTTCCCATTCAAAACATCGGATCTTATAATCTGGACTTTTTTATCCCAGATCAACTCCACTTTGAAACACAGTGTATCCTTTTAGTGTCCTTCCCTTTTCCCTGCCTGTTAACAAGCTACAATGGCAGAGTCGTCAGGTAAACTTGAGTCTTTGCTGCATTGAGAAGAGAAGCAAGGCAGTAAACAACGTTTTGACAAATGCTCTTTGTTATGCATTATCATGTAAGGTGAGCTGGTAAAACAAGGAAATCCAAACAATGCTGGTGCTCCAACAATGCTATCCTGGCTGGAGTCGTCGTGTCGGACGTTAGAGAGGCCTAACAAACAAGCGAAGCGACTGCCTCCCCTCATATAGGCCCATTAAAATAAGCTGCTTTGAAAACCCTTTCAAAATTGCTAAAACATTCCTACCACATAAGTGCCATTGCTCTTTCGTATCCAACCATGCCGGTCAGTGAGTCTTGCTGTTAACGTTGATAAACATCGACAGGACAGACTTGTCCTGACGGAGAGACAAAGTTGCACTGCAGCCATGTTGAAGCCAATACAAAGCATTGAGCAATCACAGGCTGGTTGTCGTTGTTGTTGTTGAAAGTAAAATCGCTTGCTTCACCCGCAGGGATTAAAATCAAACTTAGCCATGGGGCGAACAATCAAATATAACCTATCGTATTTGATGTTTTCGATCTATGAAACATGAAACAAAAGGAAGGAAGATAAGTGGCGCCTGCGGTTCTTTTGTACTATGTTTAGATTATGTCGCTATACCTCAATTCATTTACTTTAACACAGGGCTGATTGAACAGTAATTTATTATAGTGTTCGTCGCTTCAAATGTAATTGCCACTAAACTATATGGGGAAAAACTGCGGCAAATATAGAAATCTACATAAATCTATTACTACCATTCATTCAAGAGTCAATTCACCTAATCACATAAAATTTCAAAGGCTAATTCAGAAAGATACTTCGACTTTGTAAACGTTTCGACTTTCATCTTGTTCAGGATCACTACCCATTCGTACACATGTACACTTTTGCGACAACTTATTGCAAATAACTACAATTGAATAAAATTGTTAATAGATTACAGGTAAGTGCAAAACAAGCTTTACATCGATCATATTTATGAAATTCTAAAATTTATAATTTAACTACAAAGATAACACTTCAGATCACGCATTTTGAAAGAAATCTGTTCAAAAGCACCTAGATCTTAATGCAAAGCAACAAATCAACAAAGCCCATTTGAGGATTCTGATGTACTGAGTCAACTGAAGCAATCTTGAGATCATAGGGGAGCATAGGGCTCGAATCTTTGCAATACCCTGAAATCAAACGTGTAAATGTCATTGCCTAATTGTTGCAACTCAGTAGATCGAAGCGAACTTTAGGTCATTCGCCATAATCACAGAAAAAGCATTTTCGACATCATCATTATTTTTGGAGTACAGCTTTTTTGCGCTTTACGAAAGGGCGTAGCTTTGGCAATAATCAAAGGCATCTTAAATTGTAAACTAATAGAGGAAAATCAAAATGAACTATGTAACAAATGTTCAGTTTTTGAAGATCTACAAGATGGGAGCAAGCAGAAGTTTCTGGCTATTGTGGTTGCGAGTTAGCAATTTGATCACGTCACAACTTCAAAACTAGCACGAACTTTTTAAATGCCGTAACTCCAAAAACATTGAGGATGTCAAAAGTGCCCTTTCTGGAATCATTGCAGATGGCTCAAAATTTCCTTCGATTCATTCGGCGGAAAAAATTTGGCAATAACATCTTACACATTTGAAGACAGGGAATCCACTGCTAAGATTGCTCTCTGAAAGTAAAATCCGATCGTTTCCTTCGCAAATGATAGATCCAGATCCGTTTTTTCTCTCTTTCATGAATAATCATATGATATGAGCGATTTTGATAATTTTCTCGCAATCTTCACTCTTTTGCCTCCGCACTCCCCGTTCCTCCGCACCGCGCCATCGCAGAGGAAAAACAAAGAAAATTATCAAAATCGCTCATATCATATCATCATTCATGAAAGAGACAAAAAACGGATCTGGATCTATCATTTGCGAAGGAAACGATCGGATTTTACTTTCAGAGGGCAATCTTAGTAGTGATTTGATTAGTAGTGACTTAGTAGTGAGTAGAGATTCCCTGTGATTTGATTTCAAAGTTTTTGTAAAGATTCGAGCCCTATAATTTTACTTAGTAGTTTCATGACAAATAATATCTAGAATAGCTTAACCATAGACCCTTCAGCTTTCTCCAAAAGAGCCTGGATCGAGCGCTATTGTTATAGATTTTCATACAAGGCGTTCGATTGAATAGCGTTAGAGCTTCTATCACCATTGTGCACGTTCGAAGATTCTTCAAAGTGCATCAAAACATCGTTCGATTCAGATTTTTTCTCGGAGTAGCTAAAAGGTCTATTGCTTGATACACTGATATTGTCTTTGAATTTTTTGATTGCGCTTCCTCAATCTCACCTAAAGTCATTTTAATGAGACATGCAATATTTTGAATTTTCTCTACTGAGAACAATCGTTGCCCATTGAAAGTACAAGTCCCAAAGGGTGCAAACATCTGCAAACATGCTTGTCTGAACGATTTTGCCCCATCGTATTACCTCACATGATATCAATTTCAGACGAAGTTTCATTTTCCTAGCCATGGCAGCTGTCGTTCTTAGCGAGTTTAGCAAAAATTTGGTTAGGGTTTTCAAGTAATGTATCTAGCTTTCCTAAAGCATGGCGTTCTTCCTCTCCGTTCAAGGAAGGAATAATATTGACTTTTGGCAAGAAGTAATGAAGAAGCTCCCCACTCTTTACACATCTGAATAGGCGACGTAAAATCTTCATCACTCGCTCTCTGAGACCTGCAGAGTGCCAATGATTGTCAGATTCATGAAGCATAAGGTTGATGATGTGAAAACATCGGAATCCTGCTAGTCCGAGGTCATATATTAATCCTTCGAGTATGAGAAGGACATCTTTTGTATGATCATCTCCAGAGCATAGTAATTTTCTCATCTCTTGGGTAAGATCATATTGCCACGAGTCACTGCGGTAGTTGGTATCACTTGGACATCCTGGGATCAGAAACAGTTGGCTGTCTTCTGTGACTGGCCCATCCACATTAAAAGTAGGCAAACCTGAAGGAAAAATCTGTTTCTTTGACATTGATGACAGTCAATACGGTGCGATGTCAGAGCAAAGACAGGCAAATATTCATCAAGAAGGGATATTGCGAGAATCAATATCTGCAACACTCGTATAGCGATATCATCATGATTTTAGTATCAAAATTTCAAAAAAAATTCATTAGGTATTGATACTATAAGATTATGTGCAAGTTTGCCATGATCTTCGATTTATGACCTGGAGTCACCTCTGTATACTCAAGCCTACTCGATTCCCATTTTAAGTAGTACCTTTAAACAGGCATGCGATGAAAAGTTATCTGAAGCTTTTTACCTGAAAATCCTAGTCCGATGGAAGATTCCTCCATTTGTCAATTCCAAAGAGATACTACTACGAGAAGATCTTTTTTCTAAAGACCATCGAATCCATGGACTTGCTACAAGTCTCTCTCGCGGAAAAAACAGAAGGAAAACAACGAATGAGACTTGTAATACTTGGCATGTTCATTAATATTTATGAGCTATCGAGCCTTACTTCCATTCTAAAAATGACGGAGTTGTTGTCAACTGTTTCATCGAACCTTGAGTCGACCATTGTCAAAGAACATCGCAGAGCCTCGCTCTGTATGATTGGAAATTGGTTTGTTGTAAAAGGATACCGACTGGACAGAATCCTGTCCAGCCAACGACCCAGGCTACCAAGTATTACAAGTCTCTCTCGCTTTCATATCTTCTCCCGTTTTTGCCGCGAGAGAGACTTGTAGCAAGTTTATCGAATCCAATGAAACTTTCAAAAGATTGAGCCATTGAGCTCAGCAATGAGCTCCATAAACAAAATCAATGGCAGTACTGATTAATGGCATTGCGGGGTGAGTGGCCGAGTGGCTTACAGTCTTCGTTAGGTGACTGAAGTTAAGCTTGGTCGAGTGAGGTCAGATTTCGGATGGGTGACCACTGAGGCCTGACCTCGCAACTCACCTCGCCGTCCTTGGGAAGGGACGTTAAACTAGGGGTCCCGTGCCTGGATGCGGCATGCACAGTGGGCCTAAATTAGCTTTCACTAGCTAAAAATCCTGACAAGCCCACTCAAAACAAATTGAAAACAAATAAAAACTGAAACGATTTCAGAAAATAGTAGAAATTTGTCTTCTATCTTTCCAAGACCTAAAACTTCATGGCAGCCACATGCTGTTGCCAAAAGTATTATCAGGCTAAGTGTAGCAAATTTATTATCCTGGAGCTACGTACCATTCTGTTGAAGCTGTTTCATGCGAGTTTTCAGCTCAATTGGCCAGCATTCTACCTCAATTAGAGGCCTGACATCAACTTTACAAAACAAGGATCCATTCCTTTTAAACAGCAGCGACACACAGCTGTGATTTTCTCGAGAAGTTATCCTGAAATTGGGAAGAATAAATGACCGAAATTGCTCAGTGATCAAAAGTTGAGTAGGTGCAGAAGAATTGACAGATGCTTAAAGTCACTGTACACTATACCGATAGAGACTTAAAGTCCGTCTCAAAATTAGATTTCATGTTGAAATTTGCGCAAATAATTACATTTGACGTGTTCGGCATGAGTAATGTCTCGTTATCGCGTAAATTTGTGAACTTGTCTCCATAATGCTCACTTCAGAGGCTCTGCCACAAAGAAGTTTGTAAGAAAATTGACGCAAAAGATAAATAAGTTCAAAAGGATTTTGCTTCAAAAACTAAGAGAATGTACTTATTGTGCATAAAGTTGAACGAGGTTTCCAGTTAGCAACTTCAGCAGCAAAGGTTTCTGTCAAAAGAATTTCAAATAAATTTGAAAAGTTTTAACAAAGTATGCAATGCTTGACACTTACAGGTAACCAGAATTGTTTCCATTACTAGTCACTTCTTCGATGGCATCCTTAACTAAAATTGAAAATTTCCGAACAACCCTTGACGAAAACAATTTATTGCTTTCAGTACAATCATGCCATGCTGCTTGATTCTCTGGAGTTGATGAAACGGTCACACAACCTTGAAAAGACAATATATTATTCATATTTAGCCCTTGTTAGACAGTTACCACTAATTCTGAAATCATGCAGTTCTTTTCGGTTATGAACTTAACCAAAAAAACAAGTTTGGATGAGAAGGCCTGCCTGTTGAAAACTCAAAACGAAAGTATTTATATAGCTAGGCATCCTCGATTGTTGCAAAAGTAGCAAGTTCATGCTGCCAATACTCAGTAAATTCCTCATGCAAAACTGGTGTGACACGTAAGTTGGCAAATACTGCCAATGACTGTAGGAAAAGGAAACTTTGAAAAAACATTTATGTATGATACATCGAGTTGTTCCAATCTTAATATATCGCTTCTTTCGTGATATATCAACTTGGTTGCGTCTCTTTGTACTTAGGACGATTGACATTATTTCTTGGGCCATGGAGAAATCATGCCACTCGAACTTGAGTGGCAGGACACTTGAGGTCATGTCAATCTGCCGCCATGCGTGTGGATTAAAATGGTATCTTCGCTGGAGATACATGAGATACAAGCAGAATGAAAACAATTCGATACATCACGAACAAAATGATAAATCAGGATAGGGATAACGCGATGTTGATGTATCATACAAAAATCTCTTTCAACATTCTGCATTTCCCACAGCCCGAGATACTGCTATAGTTGTGGAATGGATGATGCAAAAAGATTTACGAAATAGATTTACTGCCTTAAAACCCAAGCGTAAAATTGTGATCATACGTATTCCAAGATATAAATTTTACTGAATGGTTAGAATATGATTTTGGCTCCTAGCAAGTATAATCCTAAACTATGAATGATGAATAAGGAAAATTACGGTTGAAATTAAAGACTTTTTGTGAAGTTTTTCCATAATGCAACCTTCTCAGGCTCTGTCCAAAAGAAATTTTGAATGCATTGTGAATAACGTTGGACGAGTTTGTCAGTTAGAAGTTTCAGCAACAGAGCAGCTTTGAACTAGAAACCCAAAGGAGCTACAGTATTTTCATCAACTCAACAGCCGAAGGTATACTTAGGACAATGATAAGAAAAGATGACCCCAGCAGTGACCTGGTTCTTTTTCTTGATGTGACCATGTCTCGTGATATTTAACTTATGGCTGTCAGGGAGTTGACGATTCGCCTCATTCTGCGACACGTAGTAGATTAGGCAAGATGGGAATACACGTTTTTTTACATAAGAAACTAGGATCAGGCCATAGTACTAAAAGTTTCTTAATTTCACATGAAATTTTGTCCATTTTAGTACTAAAAGTTTCTTGATTAGTTTCTTATTTTTTGAATGCAGAATTATCAATGTGATCGCTAACACTGTGGCAGATATGATTCTTGACATTTGAAACATCATAAAGGAATAAACAGTGTTCTGTTATGTCGAAAACACAAATTTAGATAGTATTGCTCAAGAATCTAGGATCAGGCCATAGTACTAAAAGTTTCTTAATTTCACATGAAATTTTGTCCATTTCAGTACTAAAAGTTTCTTGATTAGTTTCTTATTTTTTGAATGCAGAATTATCAATGTGATCGCTAACACTGTGGCAGATATGATTCTTGACATTTAAAACATCATAAAGGAATAAACAGTGTTCTGTTATGTCGAAAACACAAATTTAGATAGTATTGCTCAAGAATAAACAAAAACAATCTATTTGCTATGTAATACAGTAAGACCCTGCATTTAAGAAACTACTTTTTCACACCGTAGCCTAAAATGTTTCTTATATCTCTGATACCTCTCATGTTTTAGGCTCAAGTTTCTTAAGTTTCTAATTTAATTTCTTTAAGTCCTAGGCAAAAAAGTTAAACCAAAATGGGACCATCTATGGGTATATCATCCATATTCAGCAAATGTCAACAATGATTGTAAAGGACATGAATTAAAATTTAGGCAAAAATATGTTAAATCCAAAATATCTCGCTAGTAATTTCTGAACGAAACATGTATAAACATCATACCTAGGGTTAGGGTTAGGGTTAGGGTTAGGGTTAGGGCGTAATGCTCTCACTCTATCAGACCAGCAATCAATGTTACTCACAATACAAGAAACTTTATTTTGGGTGCGAGCCTCAAGAGTTTCTTATAGGCAGGGGGGCTGATCATTTTTTAGTAGCCTAAAAGTTTCTTTTACGTGGTTTCTTAAATGCGAGACCTTACTGTACCCATGCTTTAAATTTGAAAAATTTCTTAGTACTTCTCAGACATAGTACTAGAGTTGCTTAAAATTTTGGCCATATTAGTACTAGTTTCTTATAAACCAGTTTCTTATAAAAAAACGTGTAGCGCAGCAAAGCAGCTACTACTTTGAAGCAAAAAATTAATAGACCTTTCAGCTATTCTGCAAAAGAGCCTGGATCGAGCGTTATTTTTATACATTTTTATACGCGAGGTCGATCGAGTGGCGTTAGAGCTTATATCTCTATTATGCACATTCGAAAATTCTACAAAATGTAGCAAAGTATCATTCGATTGAGATTCTTTTTCAGAATAGCTAAAAGATCTATTGTACATACCTACTGAGTCCAACTTTGATGACATACACTCAGAATTTGAAACTTTTAGGGCGTTGATGGACATATCTACAACAAGTTGATGCCCTTCATGATGTATACCACGAAGACTTTCCTTGCAGAATACATCACCGACAAACCTTGGATCTTCTCTCGTTATAACCTTCGTGATATCATCGATAACTTGAAGAATGCATTTTTTCTTCAGTTGCAAGTTACTTTCAAACTCACGACATCTGTCCAGATACTGGTGAAGTTCATCGTTGTATACTTCCATAGTTAGGCCAAATAATTCAAAATATTTGAGTTGATTAGCTGACAAGATGCCATACACAGATTGCAAGATTATCTCAAGTTTTGTTGCCTTGATGAGGTGAAGCTCTCCCTTTTATATTCATTAAAGGTTAGGTCCGTTTTATTATTTGTCCAATTTAACCGACTGTAGCGTCCCCTTGCACAGCCCTTCGATAACATTTCGTAATTTTTCTATTTTTAGAACATTTGTTTATAAACCTTCGCAGCCAATAAAAACGATGCTGCTTCTTGGAAATTGTGGAATTCTTAGAAATGAAATGCAACAGTTGAAGCGCAGTTGACAGGTACCGTAAATGCTGTAAATCTTCGAATAAGCGCCCGGGCGCTTATTTTTTTTAGCCACCAAGGGATGCGCAAGTTCAAGCGGGGCGTTTATTTGCTTTTTCTGGATGTCAAAGCAATTCAAGAAGAGACAAATAAGTAAAAGAGGTATCTCCGAAGACACTCTTTCTTTGTTCTCCTAATGAATATATTTGAGAGCGTGTTAAAAAAGCCCCCTTGGCATGTAAAATTGAAAAATAGATACTAACGGGAATGAAAACTAGAACAGACTGTGTTGTTATTTCTACTCTCTTTCGTTAACTACCTCCCCCGTTCCTGCAAGACTAAAACTTACGTCTCAGAAACTCGTTATGGCTAAGATTTCCAATAAACGCCCCTTTCATAAGGTGGAGAAGGTATGCGATTATTAATGCGGGCCGCATATTCGGGGATTTACAATATTGTCCTGGCCCTGTTTTCTGCATTAATCTGTCGAATGATGAATCTCGAATCCCGTCTGAATTTTATCAGTTGCGCAAAAGAATCGAAAGTTCCATCATATTCGCCGTCATAATGACAGAGCAGAAACTATGTGAAATGACAACATCTACCAATCCGAGATGGGGAAGTGTTTGAATAGAAATGATAAATCATCATTTTCAGGCCCTAGGAAGAGAATATCACGTATTTCCTAATTTCGGGATCTGTTGCAAGGAGCTAGAGGGCTCAAAGTTACGAGTTTTCGCGCATGCATGTGCATTTTCTGCTCTGTCCATCACCATAGTAATTCACAGATCCAGAAAATCTGATTGGTGCTCTAGGAAGCTCAGAATTTCGGCCTAAATAGGGTCAGGTTTTCAGAGTAAAGTAAAAAAGCACAGGGAAACATGGGACTCCCGGTCATAAGTCTAGTAATGTCATGGCCATTCTCTACAAAGACCCTCGGCTTACGCTCATCTGATCTCATAAAATTGATTTTGTTCGTTTTCACTTTAGTTTAAGGGCCTGTTTCAGAGCTGTAAAACTGGACAAAAAATCAATTGGCCGCAAGTTATTGTCTCTCTTGTGGACCACAGAGAAAGGAAAATCTGAACAACCGTATTTCGTAATTATTGCTTGAAGAGACATTCATTTACGTAATGACAGCTAGTTGTTTTGTAGAGCAATTCTGCAAAACTGCTTTCTGTGGTGTTAAGAAAATTTAAGCAAGGAAATTCAAAGTCAGGATGCAACATTTTAGAAAAAGTCATCGGTCTTTCAATGTGCTTCATCTACAAAGCAAGATGTCTCTAATTGTTTACATGTGTAAAACTGCTAAATCAATTATGGTGAGGAAGCAATCAATGCTTAATGGTACAAACTAAAATAACAACTAATTGATTACATTCATACAGTAATGGGCTATGTTACAAATTCTAGACAAATGCTTTACCATGGTGAACAGGCCCTAGAATAAAAAAATCTTACAACTGCACATTTTGGGAAGTTGGGTGTGGTCTGCACTTAAGATTGAAAATTTGGTGTGGCTTTACTTTATCTAAAAGAAACACGTTTAAATGTTTTGCTGCAGTTTTCTTCAGGGCTTCCCTTCTTGCATTCCTACGCCTTCAAACACTCCCTTGAACCAATCTTACTTCCCAACCTTTTCAGTGGCATGACTGAAACGTCTTCGTTTTTTTTTCTAACCATAACTTTCCAGGTGAGCGGCAATGGAAGTTTGCAAGATCAGGCATATCTATTGCAATAAACGTGTATTTGCAAAGTGTATCTGGTGAAATGCTGCTTCTCCCATCAGTTTTGATCTTGTTGCCTTTTTTAAATTCACACTTTCCCTAATAGACCTTTTAGCTATTCTACAAAAGAGCCTGGATCGAGCGATATTTTTATACAATTTCATACGCGAAGTTCGATCGAGTGGCGTTAGAGCTTCGATTGCAATTGTGCACGTTCGAAAATTCTACAAATTGTAATGAAATATCGTTCGATCCACATTCGTTTTCAGAATAGCTAAAAGGTCTATTACAGAACTACAGTTTTAATTTACAAAGCCACAAAATGAGTCAGAACCACACTTATTTTAGGGCTTGAGTGAAAGTTGTAAAGTAACCAAAAATCTGCTCAATCTGAAGTGACTCAAGATGCACAGATTTCCACTTCAAAATTACTCTCGAGTACCGAATAATCGTCCCCCCCCGCTTATTAATTTTTGAAAAATTTTCCAACCCCCCGCTCTTATTCCAACCCCCCTTTTATTAATTTTTGGAAAAATGAAATGATATTAGACATAATTTCTGAATAAACGCAAGAAAAAGTCTCAAGAAGTGCATTCAACAGAACCAGAGTTCAAAAGTAAATGTATCAGTAACATCACTGTTCACATAAATATATAACAGATAGGTGTTTACCTAAGAAAAGGGCTGTTTTCTATTTCTCCATGCAGCCTCCCCCCCGATTATTCCAACCCCCCGATTATTGTTATGTCAAACCATTTCCAGCCCCCCCCCGATTATTCCCACCCCCCCGTTTATTCGGTACTTGAGAGTAACCAAAGAATGCCCATAAACAAGTTGAGCCATGTTACATGTATCCGCAATATGCAGTGTAGAATATTTAACTGAATAAAATCATACAGCACAGACTTGATCTGTCACGTATCATGTGCTACATGTTATAAAGACCAGGGACCGCTCCTTACTAACAAAACAGAACAGTGGAATATCTTAAGTAAGATAGATTCCTTGTACTGTTCCCTCTAAGATCAGAAACAAGGCCATGAAAGGAGCTATGGCGGGATAAGTTAAGAATTCAGAACTACAATATGTTAATGCAACAAATTATAGCTACAAGATTGCTATCAAACGCTTATTTCTTTGTCTTGGAATGTTACAAGCTTTTGTTCCAGAAGTTCCAGAAAAATCGACGAGGACCTTTCTTTCTCTGATTTCACAGGAAAGAAGGCTCTTATCCTGCTAGATGCATTCCCTCTTCATTATGTGTGTTACCAACTCCTCCACCACGAAGTCTCCCCATCAGTTCAATTGTTTTCTCTTTTGGAAATGACAAGGTAAATTTTAGTAGCTAAAGATCAAAGCAAGTACGTTTGTAAATCTGTATAAAACACAACAAAACTAGTTAAGCCAGGTTCACACAAAGCCTTTTCGGACATTAGGGTCGCTCAGGACGACCCTGAACCACACTAATGAGTAACGACACAAAAGACGTAGTTTGAGCCAGGCTTGACACAAACAAATTCCTTCCAACAATAAGGAAGGAAAAGCCAACACCAACCAGTTACGTAGTGCAGCACAATGGCTAACATGATAGAATGAAATTAACTGGCGACAATATTGACTGTGTCCCGGGGGGGGGTAACTTGAGTTTCCAAGATACGGGGTTGTGCCATTCAAATCGTAAAAGTACCACCCATAAATCCGGAGAAATTTCTCAAAAGTATACCCATAAATCCGGAGAAATTTCTCAAAAGTATACCCATAAATCTATAGAATTTCTGAAAAATCATACCCATAAATCCGGGAATGCCAAAACAGCTCACCAATAAATGAATTCTGACAGAAAACTATACCCATAAATCCGGAAGATGCAAAAAATTGTTGAAAACGATACCCATAAATCCGGAAACTCTCATGAAAAAGGTACCCTAAAAAATGGCACAACCCCGTACCATAGACAAGTTAAGTTACCCCCCCCCCCGGGAACTGTGTACAGAAAAACAGAAGTCCTGTTTAAATAAAGCCATACACAGCACAGGGCAGTAGGGGCAGTTGCCTCCTAAAACTTGTCAACACATACAATATCAAAACTTAGAAATTACAGAGATTTTGGTCAGTTTGAGGATTTTTGCCTGCACTGTCCACCCGAATTTTGAGCTGTGTACGGCCATATTTTGAAACAAGTCTATTTAAACGGCTCAAGTCAATCAGTGGAGTGTATGGCAGAAGCCATATCGAGTTCCACAGTTTCTCTAATCAAGCCTCTAACCGTACATACATGTATTTCGTTTTATGGGAAACTGCTTAAAAGGGAACTAAACACTCAGATCACCAAGACATTGAGATATTCCAGCACCGGGAAAATATAACTTACGAAACTATTGATTCCGATAAAGGAAATCTTTGACATTCTTTACTTTATTTTCACTTGTTTCCTGTATCATATTAATCAAAAAATACTTAAGTCATATATAAGCACCAACAACTTGCTTTGAAATGTTCACGAGGCAAAGGCAGTGAACATGTACATTGTTATGAAACATATAAAAAACTTGTAAGAAACTCTGAGTACTAAAATTCTGATAATTTGAAGAAACCTTCAGTACTAGCTAAAATTTTCAGCACTGGTTCTTAGTTCCTTAATAAATATGTGAAGTGCCCCTAAAGGAAGATTTTGGCAAGCAAACAACAGGGAATTTTGCTAACGATGTTTCCAATCACTGCAGAAGAGCTTGCAAAAATTCCACTGAAAAATCATAACTTTTCAAGGACCATCACGGAAATAAAGTAAGTTTGACTATTCAATACTATCTCTACCACTGTAATTGAGCATTCTTTTTTAACTTAATACATTTTATTGTCTCTTATTCTTTGATGTAAAACTGGTAGATGGTTTGATTGTAGCTAATGATACGTGCATAGAAATAAGACCTTTCAAACCAGCTTAAAATTTCTGAAAATGATGCATTAGATGACAGCCAATAGATCAATTAAAGAATCCATATCAAACTAGAGTATGATAAAATTTCAACAGTTAAAAACTCATATTACCAGCTTGGATGCCATTGCTCTGAATTGTTCCATTTTCCAGATTTTTGCCTTCAAATACAAGACGCATCTGTGACACGCTCATCCCTGGAACAACAATAACATTTCTTAGCCCTTTCACTTCCAAACAACTTTCTTGATTTCAGCAAAGTGGATTATCTCTCAAGCTACTCTTAAAAGGGATGGTCCTTTTCATTCTTTGTTGGGGATATGAAGAAGCCAAGTTGTGAGCCTCGAGGAATCCCCCTAAAAGGGCTCCAGATCGCATGCGTAGTAACGATTTACTTCGATTATGTGACATGCAAATCAGCTTGACCGTTGAAAACAAGAGATCAAAACCAGATCAAAACAAAGGAAAGACGCGCGTGACAACGTGAGCCCCAACGTTGATTCGCTCTCAACAAAGCTGAAACAACAATGTGTCTGAACAATAGGGTCAGTACTTCATCTCCCCAACAATTCTGTTTTAATGTTTCGCTCTTCATCTGACTACAACTTGAACCAAGTTAGATGTAATAAAAAGCAAGGCGAACGTTAAATTTCTGTTAAGTTTTCGACAGCGAAGGAAAGAAACCATGGTAAAGCCACCTCAGAAATGGTTCTTCAGTAGAATACAATAGACCTTTTAGCTATTCTGAAAAAGAATTTGGATCGAACGATATTTCATTACATTCTGTAGAATTTTCGAATGTGCACAATTGCGATCGAAGCTCTAACGCCACTCGATCGAACTTCGCGTATAAAATTGTATAAAAATATCGCTCGATCCAGGCTCTTTTTTAGAATAGCTAAAAGGTCTATTAAGGGATCAAGGAACAATATTAAGTCTAAAATTGGTCTTCGGTGATTCACATACCAGTCTTCCCTGACACCAACTCCTTCAGCTTCTGAATTGTGTAGTCGTTTCTAACAAGCAAAGTAATGATCTTCCCATCAAGATTTCTGACAAAAACTTGAAAGTCTGTAAGATAAAAAAGGGAGAATCACTTCAGTTGGGAATTATTTGAAATAATTTTCTTATGCAGGTAATGCGAACGGTTATTTACATTTAAAAAAGTATAGTAGATTTCGCCACGGCTACAGTAAATCCCTGCATATAAGAACCTACCGAGATAAGAACCTAGAGGCTGTTTTTTCTAAATTATGTACCTTGCAATTAAGAACCTGTTTCAGTCTGATGAAACATAGGTTCTTATTGCAGAAGTTGAAAAAGTTGATATTTGATTGCTGTTATCAAGGTCATTGTGGTCCCAATTGGGTTTTGAAAGATCTGATCTTGAAAGATTTGCCATCGATTTTGATTAGTTCGCTTGTACATATGTATATAGCTGACTAGAAAAACAAAAAATAAATCGATGTAAAATAAAGTCACAACAACAACAACAACAAAAGATTGTTGTCCTCCCCAATTACATATCATGTCCATAAGAACGCTTCTAAAACAAATAATAGGGCTGAACATCTTTGTGAGGCTCTCAAGGGGACAACATGAGGTACCCCTCAAATAAGAACCTTTATACCTTGAAATTAATCTACGTATCTTTGCAATAAGAACCAATTTCAGCCTGGCTCTCAAAAACGTAGGTTCTTATATGCGGGGATTTACTGTAGCAGATATCGCAACCTATCTCAAACATGATACAGAGACATAGAAAGATAGGGGCCAGTATCTTGTGATGAAATAAAGTACTTGTAAGCACAATATTTCCTAGTACAGGCAAGGAAGGACCGGTCGAGCAAAGACATAGCAAAATAAGAACCTGTAGACTGATTCTGTGGAAAAAGACACCCAAAGATAAGAACCAAAAACAGACCGATTTACTTCAATGTTCTAATGAGATGGTACACTTAATTAAGAAATCTCGTCATATCAGTGTAGACAAACTCCCAACTTTTGATAACTGAACACCTCTAACAGTTTTCAAGGATATGCAAATTGTTTTATGGATCTGTATGATAAAAACTGATTTGTCAACAACAAAAATACAATGCTCTCAAAAATTTAAATGCAATCATTATACCCTCAAGTTTATTAAACACATACTGCACACTGTAGCTATATATTCATCACAGTAACAAGCGTCCTTGCAACAAGAACCACACCCTGAAAATGTCATAAGTACCTCCCTTATAAGAACCTAGCCAGTATGTTTTTCAGAAAAGTATGTTCTTGTTTGCGGGGTTTTACAGTACAGCTTTTAAATCTACTCAAGATTCACGTCAAGATTTGAAAGTAGCGTTATCTACAATATGCTAAAAATAAGGGCACTTACATTGTGTTATTTATCAAGAGAACTCACTATTGACAGACATGGTATATACTGCATTCACACTGACACAATTATACCAGTTTTATTTAAACCAGTTTAAATTTCAACCAATTAAATGACTGCTTTATTAAATGAATGAATTAAATGCTTTATTCGAAAACCTGGTTGCATTCAAGCTGGCTGAGCGTGCAGTATGAATGGGGCAATAGAAATATCCTACAATCTACAAAGGTGTGTCATTTTATACGTATTTTAAATGCTACATTAACTTTTTTAGTATATACAGTAATAGCCTTTATGCCGGGTGAGTCAGAAAAAACGTGGCGCATTTAGTGGATTGTGACGTCGAATTTAGCCATCCGATTGCCATGAACAAAATTTTTCTTTGAAACCAAGGTCTAACATAGATCACAAACCTTTCCAGATCGAAGTCGGTGTTTTGGCGCATTTTGTAAAAAAGATTTTCTTTCGTAAGACTTTGTATGGGAGTCTTGCAAAATGGTGAGATCTTTTGCTAAGCCCCTTCCGTATTTTATCTTTGGCACTGGTTGCAGGTACACGTGGTATTATCAGAGGATGATGAAATAGCCAGGCAATACTATTTTCTCCCATGGAATGTCTTATCATAACTTGCCCGAGGGAAGAATATTTCTGAAAGACATTAATAATGCACCCTTCTTTGTCTTGCGAAGAGGTTTCTTCAAGCAGATCAACGGTCTGTACATCGCAATGGACTTCTTGCAGACAGCACTTTTCCTGGTGCACACTAAGTCTTTTGAGTCCTGAGAGTCATACAGAAAGATGCAAAAGACAAAGGACTCAAACTCCAAGTCTTTGTTTGTTGGGTCACTTTGCACGAGGATTTGCACCTTAATTTTAATAATACCTAGATAGCTACATACTAACTATAACCTCTTGATAAACAACAACACACCGACACTGGCTAACAGTTGCAGAATAATATTTCACACCACAGTGACCATCATTGGTTGTGGGCTCTTGGGGGGAGGGGTTGGCATTACCCTCTCTAATTTTTCCTGTTATTTTAATCATTTATTTTTCTTATTATCAATTTTTCATTTTGTATCATTTTATCTTCTGCTCTATCAAAAAGTTTATCAGTGATAAACTAGGTTTATCAGGTTTTTGTGATTTTCGCGTGCCATAAGCGCAATTACCCAAACAACCTACAGCCTAGTAGTCTGAACCAGGTCTAACTATTTCAGTATCCCCTGATAATACCACAGCTAAAGATTTAATCAGTTTACAAAGTCTTGCAAAACATATTTATAAGGTATCTGAAGCTACAAACTGTCACCTGAGGAACTCTAAAACTGACCTTAGATTACCACTATTAAGAATATCTACTGGTGAGAAATAATTTGCTTACAGAGGGGCTAAAGTTTGGAGTGACCTAGATAGTTTTGTCAAAGCGTCCTCGTCATTCTGCTCCTTTCGAAGAAATTATAAAGCCAAACTATGACTCATCTCGTTTTCCTTTCCTTTTTTTTGTCTTAGATTATTGTTAATAGGGTTGTATATTTTAGTTATCTTTAGGTTTTTGTTTTGCATGGCTCCCTGTAAAACAGTGTAACTGAGTGGATTACCATAGATAAAAGAGCTAAAATGAAAAAATGAAAAAAAAAATGAAGCGAAGAAAATCTTTTTTAAAAAATGCATCAAATAACTGATTTCGATGGAGAAAGGCTTATGATCTTAGTCAGACTCTATGTTCCACGGAAAAAGTTTGTTCATGTCAATCGGATGGCTAAATGCAGCGTCACAGTCCGCCGAACGCACCACGTTTTCTCCAACTCAACCGGTATATATATTTCTTGCGCTATAAATCTGCTGATCTGATAAGTATTAATTTTTCTTGCAGCTGAGAATTCATGTTAGAACAAAAAAACTGAAATTGCTAATAAATTTGATTATCATATTTTGCCCAGGACTTCTCAGAAGCGATGGTTTTAATATAAAGATTTAGGCCCTGGTCAAACAGGGCTCTAGCCATGTATATTGGATCAAATGTGCAACAATCTGAAAAATATTCTATTGATTCACAAATTTCGAATTAAAGTCGGAGCAACGAAAAACTTAACGACATTGAGTCATGGTAAATACATTTTCATCATGTTGTCGATGTGATAGAGCTCATGTATCATTCGTATCAAACAAAGGATTCATTGTATCCCAATACATGGGGAGGGGAGCCAGAAAAAATTGCCCACTTTTGAAAATTCACAGCACCAAGAGCTCGTCGCAGATCTGAATGATTCAAATTCCACTTAGAGGCCGAAAGATTGAGGTATTTTTGCGATTTTTCTCGGTGTCATACCAGCACTCGGAGTATCAGCATATTTAACTTTGTAAAATTTCATGGATGCAAAATGACCGAAAAAGGACATTGCTCAAGTTCTAAAGATGCCACAATATCAAGGCAACTCAACGTTTCCAGTAAATTTCAAATATAACTTGCAGCAGCCCACCCTCTTTCGTTTTAATTTTGATATACTTGAAATGGTTAGTTTGTTGTAAGTGTCTCTCGTAGTAGGAACTCGATAACTTTAAGTCTTTTCTTGCCACGAGGGGCACACTTTAATGTAAGTAGTAGCTGTGTTTACTTTTAGATTTCGATAAAAAGAAGTTTAAAAAAATTCTAAGGACTCTCTTCACGCAGAGAAATGCGCATTTGGTGTCTCACCTCTCTCAAGAGTTATACCACATCAGTTATCAAATAAATACTAAGTGAAATAATAAGTTTTTCAATCCCATGACAATAATTGTGCAGTGAATAGCTCTCATCCATGAGAAAGAAACGGCATTTTCTTTATTGTTTTGCTATGATTTGATCAATGCTCAACGCTATGATTTGATCAATTTTCTGTTCTTTTCCAGTCATTTTGCAACCATTAAATCTTTGAAAACTTGAATTTACCTTTATTTCCATTGCTCGTAAGAAGGCGAGAAAAGTCACAAAAATACTTCGATCTCTTGTCTTTTAACTAGAATTTAGAAATTGAAAAGTGTGAAGTATGCTATAGATGTTTAGAATTTTCCAAGTGGTTACTTCTTTGTGACTCACCCGGTGGATTTCATGCTATCAGTTTTAACGGAGTTAAGCTTATCAATGCACAACTGAAAGATTTGATGCAGCAGATTTCTAAGTTTTAGGTATATGCAGACTATTAAGCATAGCCCAATACCTTTAACATTCCTTGGTAGAATTATTTTTGAAAATTCTTGTGATTTCTTAAAAGGTAAAGAAATACTTTGTTTCATAAATGACATTTAATGAAGGGCTATTCAGGCTGTTTTCAATTGACTTTCAATGGAAATTGACATGGTTAAATTAGTGAATGGTATTATCTCTTCAAATCATCTCTGTTTTATTAAACTCATGTGTCTTACCAGAGGAGCACTTTGGAGTTTCAAGTGTTTCGGGTTTTGCCAATTTTAGCCCTCAGGTTTAGGGATTTACGTTTAAATCTTGCGGGTTTTCGGGTTTTGCGATGTGTCGCGGGTTGCTGGTTGGCCAAATCCCTATTTTGTCGGGTTGTCGATGTCATAGAGTCCGTGTAGTTAACTGGGATTAAAAAACCAGCTTTCGAATGCTGAAAATGAGGCGCAGGGAGTCGGTGACAACGAGAATGCGGGAAATAATCGAAGATTACCAACGAAACTTAGAGATATTTGTTCAGAAGTGCAATGCAATTCCGGGCTTCAACTTTTTTGCTTGCGGGATTTCTGGTTTTGCTAATAGTGGTCCGGGTTTGTGGGTTCTAGAAGCCCCAAACCCTCGCCCCCCCCTTACCAGTGTCTTTTCCCTTTAATGTATTGTATCAATGGTTTACCGTTGGTGCCACCAGTCAATGCATTTATGATAGCATTTGGGTTGCCAAGAAATTTGTCCAGCTTGACTCTGAGCTGCATCTTCTGTTCCTGGCTTAACTTTGACAGAATATTGCAATCAGACAGGAAATAATGCTCAAGGTAGCCATTTGAGATGCAATCTCGCAGACGTGTCACTGCGTCAATGACTCGTTGGCCAAGATCAGTTATTTTCCAATCACCTCTTTCACGTGATTCAAACTCATGAAGCATCAAAGTTTTGAGATAGTATGTCTTCAAACCAGGCCATTTCAGATCTACAAGCAGCCCCTTCAGAACGCGAAGGACATCTTTTCGGCAATTGTTGGCAATTACAGTGTCTGGGCTATTCAAGATTCGGTGCTCTGCCTTGTTAAAAGCATATCTCCACAACATATCTCGCCGTTCATCACCGTCTTTTGACAGCTTCGGTACAAGATATACCGGGATATTCTCAACGATTGATCTGACAACGTCCTGAGTCGGCCAGCCTAAAATGTGCAGAGAGCTGATTGAGCGAAGAAAACTTTTAATCGTTTGTTTGGAGTGAAACCCCATAAAGGAGCCTGTGATTTTCTGTAATAAAGTAGAATGGCAACTATACGTGTATGTAATGGTTCTCGTGTGAGGGGGTACAGGGTAGTGGTACCATGGTACCAGAGGGGTGGTAACTGGTACAATATTGCGAAAATGTGGTGGAACGTGGTACCAAAGGTAGGGGTACCGGTGCCAAGCTTATATGAGTAGGTACCAATAAAAATTTCGTCCATGGATTTTTTTGGAATTCCTAGAACGAATTTTAGCCTTTAACAGAGCAGACAGTGACACAGATGCCACGGGGACGTGATAAGAAGTGATTTGGTCTTGCATATTGATCTCATGAGCAACTGACGTAGACCTCCTTTCAGAATTCTCCATATTCATGATTAACTGTACTATATTAATTATCAGTTATAAGCTCCTTCCCCCAAAATTGGTGGTACCAATACATTCAATTTGGTTGGAACCTGGTACTTATCAGTTGGTACCGGTACCAAAGACTCCCCTTGTCACCCCCCTCTCGTGTGAGCTGATCAGTCAAAAATCAGCCTGGGGGTTGCATTTGCATTTGCAATAGTCATTTGGGGGTTGCAATTGCATTTGCAGATTGCATTTGTAGTTTCTTGTCGGTCTTTTCCTGTATGAATGGTTTTCCTAAAATTACGCACTTTAATGCTTCTGTTCACTCAAGTTTGAAGATAGACCTGTTGATCGGTTTGGCCTAAGCTGAGCCCTTTAACAGCCAAGCCCCAATTCCGGAAATAAAGTGGCATCAAAATGCACTCACCAATTGGTGAAAGGATGATAAGATAGCTAAATAATCCAGAGGAAATACTTAACCTGTCCCAACAACTATAAGGTGTAAACAAATCGAAAACAACTCAAGTTTGAAGGAAAGGTAACCGAGCCGCAAGGAGGAGATATTTCCTACTGTTGCCAAGGTTGTCAGAATGGACCGTGCTCTCCCTGGTCTCTGTCTCCAAATTGCAAAAAGGTCTATTAATCGATTAATCCATTGATCGATTCTGTATTTAATCATCTGTTTATTGATTGAGTGATTTGCAAAATACATGCATTGCATCATGCTTACTTCAGTACATAAGACTAGTAGTCAAATCATTTGCTTTGCTCGTGCATCAACATTCCGTGAAACTACAGATCGATATCGACGTTACTAAAACACAGAACAAGCGGAACAAGCCAGTAACAAGCGGAACAAGCAAGGAACGGGCCAGTAACAAGCGGAACAAGCCAGGAACAGGCCAGTAACAGGCTAGTAACAAGCAGAACAAGCCAGGAACGGGCCAGTAACAAGCCGAGCAAGCCAGTAACGCATTGAACAAAGCGTGGAATTAGCATGGGTACATGGCTGAACCTCACGAGAAAACGTTAACATTGCCGCAACAATAAGAAGAAAAGGGCCGTCCATTCCAACGGAAATTTCGAAATACGTTGCGATGTTAAATGAACAAGTAAGGGCAAATGGTAATCATATAAGCAGAAGGTACCAAGAAAGCAGGAATCACGCAGTGGCGGCGCCAGCTCTGAAAAAGCGGAAAAGTGGTGGGGGGCAGATTTTAGATTTTGACGCAATTTTTCAACCTAAAGGTATACCCAACTAAGTTTATGCCATTTTTTTGATAATTTTTGTCGAAATAAAATAGAGTGATAAAATAGACAAGCCCCCCCCAGTCTCGCCCCTGCCAAAAGTGTAACAATGGGTAGGCATACCTGAAATAGTTTGACCATTGAAGATGTCCCGTGAAAAGCGTACACCTTTTCCTTGGGTATTGTCTGCACGCAGGCTACAATTAGGCTAGATAATTTTAAACTTTATCTGGCAACTTGACAGCGTCCTTTATGATGAAAATTAGCTGTTAACAAAGTTAAGTTAATGCAGCTCAGAACAGTAAGCTAGAAAAGACAATCGTCTGCCAACCTGTACCCACTACCATTCACCAGGAAAGGAATTTGAATGATTTTCTCACTTGGAGTGATGTGTATGTGCAATCGTTTTCCTTCCACATTCATTAAGAGCTTTAACAAAGAAAGTACTTGAAAATTCGACCACTCCTTTCAGCCTTTACCCTTGCAAAAGCGGAAATTTATCTGCGGGAGGAAATTGCTTATAAGTTGATCGAGGGGGCTTAGGTCGCTTTTTGAAGCATGTCGGAAAAAAGAATTCTCTGGAAATTTTATGTTTACTAAAACCGATATTTTGGGGTAGAAGTTTAATTCCAAACCTCTCCCTCGATTATCAAAAGAATATAAAATACAACAGCAACAAACAAGTAGTGTCCTCTTTGACAACACTACTCTATGGACAACACAGAAATTCATTCTCACTCGATTCTCGCCCCAATATTTTACATGCGCCGGAATTCTTCGCACATCCCCATACGGTTCTTATTTTCTAAATATCCCGTTCAACTTCGGCAAAAACCCTTCTCTTTTCAAGAAAAATCCACAAGTCGCTTCCTTACGTTATATTTTTGCCAGTGCTGGAGTTTCTTAACTTTACATGGCGATCTGTTTCTCATAACCAGTTGCTTCTAACAAGAAAATACGGTTACTTGTTCATTTCACACCGCAACAAGTTTTGGAAATTTTTTACGTTGGAATGAACGGCCCCGTTATCTCGTGGGGTTCAGCCATGTACCCATGCTAATTCCACGCTTTGTTCGATGCGTTACTGGCTTGTTACTGGCCCATTCCTGGCTTGTTCCGCTTGTTACTGGCCTGTTACTTGCCTGTTCCTGGCTTGTTCCGCTTGTTACTGACCTGTTCCTTGCTTGTTCCGCTTGTTACTGGCCTGTTCCGCTTGTTCCGTGTTTTAGTAACGTCGGATCGATATTCTACTGGAAAAAGTTTTAAACATTGCCAATTTTCCTCATAATTCCCTAAAGGAAAAGGGGGAATCAATCTGCTTTATCTTCATTTTCTTCAGAAAATGGTTTGTTCCCCATGCATTTCCACGCAGAAACTATTAAGGCTGATTTGCACTCAGTAGAATTTTCCGATTGGAAAGGAAAGACTTCGTTTATGTGTTTGTTTTCAATTTATTTGTTTTCAATTTATTTTGAGTGGGCTTGTCAGGATTTCTAGCTACTGAAAGCTAATTTAGGCCCACTGTGCATGCCGCATCCAGGCACGGGACCCCTAGTTTAACGTCCCTTCCGAAGGACGGCGAGGTGAGTTGCGAGGTCAGGCCTCAGTGGTCACCCATCCGAAATCTGACCTCACTCGGCCAAGCTTAACTTCAGTCACCTGACGAAGACTGTATAAGCCACTCGGCCACTCACCCCATAATGCTGCTTTGAATTTTAATAGAATATTACGCGTGATTAAGATTTTATTGTGTCAAATTCAGTCTGGTCCGAAAATTCTAATGGGTGGAAATCAGCCTCTAGGAAATGCCAGTAAACTGTGCTTGATCTGAACAATAGACTTCTATCCTTTTGGTATTGAAATAACGAGTAAAGCTCAGGACGGAGAGCAGTCATGAACTTTCAATACAGGGTCCATGACAATATTTCTTTGCTGTACCCCAAATATTGAGTCGAACGTTTTGGAGTTCCAATATTGTCATTAATCTCTAGGGCCTCTATGCAGAACGACATTTATTGAAAGGGTCACTGCAAATTTGATTAATTCTAAGATGTTCCTTTCTTCCAATTTTTGGACCCCAAATATTGACTTTATGTCTTGTTGTTATTCACAAACCCAAATATTGATTTAACTTAAGATTTGGGACCCCAAATATTGGCATGGATCCCCCCTCCCGTATTGAAAGTTAATCTAATTCCAATTTCTTCGAGAATTTTCTGCATCAACTTTTAAACCAATAACAATCAATTGAAATTCAAGACGCTGTTCAATTACGAAAAAGTAGTTCCAATTAAAATGTAGGATCAGGATTGAGAGCATGAGCAATAGGACACCCAGTGTGTAGCAGTCTGAAATCTATATCGCAAGCGAGCCACCTTAACTTAGTATTTTTTGTGTTTTGAACTAATTTTACTTGGTATGACAGAGTAGAAACTGCGCTCGCATGCGCCAAAATTCGTAACTTTGAGTTCCCCTAGCTCTCTGCAACTGATCCCAAATTCGAGAACACTTGATATTTTGCTCTTTGGGCTTTAAAGTATTGGTTTATCATTTCAAAAGGCTTATCTATCCTAGCACTTCCTTATCTCAGATTGCTCGATGACGTCATTTCAAGTTTCTTGTCTGCCACTTGGTATACAACCACATCTCAATGTTTCTCCCGTTTGGAGCTCTGAGTGGATCTGCACTTAACGTGGTTCACTACAGAAAATTTCAGAATTACGAAACAGTGAGAGGTAGTTGTATACCAAGTAAAAATGATTTCAAAACACAAAAAAAAATCAAGCTACGGTGGCTCGCTTCCGACATAAATTCCAAACTTCTAGACACTGCGGGTTTCCTATCGCTCATGTACAGAGAGGTAAGAAAGTTTGAAATTGCAGATACTCTCGAGAATAATCGGGGGGATTGGAAATGGTTCGATATAACAATAATCGGAGGGCTGGAATAATGGGGGGTGCTTGGAGAAATAGAAAATAGACCTTTTCTTATGTAAACACGTATCTGTTATATATTTATGTGAACAGTGATGTTACTGATACATTTACATTTGAACTCTTGTTCTGTTGAATGCACTTCTTGAGACTTTTCCTGGCGTCTATACAGAAATTATGTCTAATATCATTTTATTTTCCCAAAAATTAATAAAGGGGGGCTGGAATAAGAGTGGGGGGGGGGGGGTTGGAAAATTTTTCAAAAATTAATAAGCGGGGGGGCGATTATTCGGTACTCGAGAGTACAGACAAACCTCTTCTGCGACACTGCCACTCCCTTGTTAGATTTATTGGCCAATTTCCCACTTAAATTGCTGGTACCAGATCAATACTGTAGACAATTTGGCCATATCTTTGGAATGTTAACATTACTGATGGATTGTTGGTGGAAAACTGGACCCTACGGTTTGAAAAGAAGCACCCTGATGAATGGTAGACTTCGTTGCAAATTGCATAGTATTCAAAATTTCGTGAAATTCCTGCAAGGAGGGCAGTTGAAGTAAATAACACATGTTTTTCACAAGGGTAAATACCTTGCGGTATCAACTTTCCTATTGCAATTATTTCATGAGTATAAAATCGTTCTGGCCTAAGCAAATTAGAAAGAGGTGCAGCAAACAAGTCAAGGATGATAAGCGATAATTTTTATATAGAAAATATAGAAAAATTAGATCATATTTTATTGTATCACCAAGTTTTCAATTCATGTCTATTTCAATTTCAATTTTAATTTTCTTAAGGCGTATGCTTATAAGGCCATATTTCCAACCTTTTCTCTAGTTAGAATCGTAGACAAACTTGAGCTTTCATAATTGATATTTCAAGACCATTAAAGACAAGAAGCTGTAGCAGAAGAATTTTACGATGCTTTGCATCAATCACTTGTTCAAGGACACTTATTGTCCTCCAATTAATATTCACTTTAACTGAAACAATTGTCTGAATCTGCTCATTCTGAAAAGCTTACAAACCAACTAAAAATATCTTAATTAAGAATTCTTACAAAGAAGCTTTGCTTGCAACACAGTCAATTTTGTCAAGCAAACAGCTATTAATCAAATAAAAATTTCCTAATCAAGAATACTTGCCAAGAAGTTTTCAATCACCACACGGTGAAGGAAAAAAGTGTTTGTTTCAAGAGATTTTGTTCTTGTAACTGGTATTTCAATCCTCAATTTGAGAATCAGCAATTTGCAGTGTACGCGCTGGGGACGCGCTGCTGAGATGCAAGCCAAGAACAGAATGTTGCGTTAAATAGTCACCTCCGAGCTCATCAAAAGTAAAATTAACTGTTATGTCGCAAGAAAATGATCAAGTTACATTGCTTACAGATCGAAAACTGAAGAACAATACCACACATATACGACAAATATGCCATAGTCATTAGCATAGTCAAGGGCCATATGTTTCGAGCTATGGCGCAGCGGAAAACCGGTCCCCAATCCCCCAAGCAACGGTCAGCCTCGTAGACACGAATAAAGTCCTTACGTAAATCCACCATTTCTTCTCGCACTATTTATCTGCTCAACAGCAACTTTCACAAGATTGGAGAATCTCTGAAAGAACTTTTCTGAAGAGACCAAGTCACCATTTACCAAATCATTCCATTGTGGTTGAGAACTTGGTACCAAAGCATACGTTGTATATACTAAAACAGAATTATGAAAAGTTTTCTTAAAACCCGTGAATAGCAAACTTTAATTTCCTGGTCATAGCGTGACTTCTAGATCGTCCCAGTGGATCGTTTTCTGTGTGGCCCAATTTACGAGGGTAATCTATCTACAACTTAAAAGGTTTTGCAAGGCTTGATCTAAAAGCAGTTTAAAAGTTTGAAATTGTAACGAGCCAAAAAATTCTAAAACTCGCTCCTTCAAATCGATGTCTCACAGTTGCTGTGAATAAACTGGTAGCCAAAGAAGCAGTGTCTGAGTGTTCCCTTCGCTCTTTTTATAAAGAAGCCTAGATACCATACCACACACCCTTGAAGTCACTGGATACTGCAAAGTTTGAAATATTTACACGGCTTATTTTACTAATGTTGGTAATGCAGTTTTAGGGACATTCAAATACCTCAAGATTTCGAAAAATGGCAGCGACCTGAAATTGCAGTGAAATGCTGAATTTGACACTTTTTCATGTTGATTATGCAGATTCTTCTGGTAGTCATCGTTATTCATACCCAAATTGATGATGCTCTATTTATTGTGCACTCCAAACTTTTTCAGCTTGGCGGTGTTTCACGTACATCCTGCAATATCCACCGGGAGTAAGAATATGTTCAGTCTTCGGCCATCTTGGTCAACTGCACTGCAAATAGTTTGCCATGCACTTCACCTTACTACAATTTCAAACCGCCTGAACATCAAATTTGTCCTTAGCGGAAAATTATTAGAATAGTTTGACTTTAAGGGGGCTTTCAACTAGATCAGCTAATGCAGAGTGGATGCATATTTCCGCAAGGCCCAATTTGATTTTCAGACGTTCTGAAACTACACCGTGCCTGCAAAGGAACCTGGGTGACAATGACTCGTTATGTGAAACAAACTATCTCAAAATACTCTGTAACATGAAATCAAAGAATGAATAGTGATCCTTCCTCCTTGCAGTGTGCAATCTTCTCTACCTAGTCTTGGACGGAAGAAATGCTTACCTGATGAGGTAACTGGCAGTTTGCAATGCGGCGCATCCGTGATCCGCAAGGACGGGATAGGTAGTTCGAAATCGAATTCATCTGCACTCTTTATTTTTGCTTTCTCGTAGATACTTCCTTTGAAAACCAAGCCACTTTCAAACCTTGGATCTTTCCCCGCAATGATCTTTCGAATTTCATCAACCACTGGTAGAATATCTTTTTTGGCTGTCTCCGTATCTGAAACTTTGAGCTGATCTAAATATTTTCGAAGGCCTGCGTTTAATAACATTTCCATGTTGATAAAGTGTATTTTGAGTGAAGCAACACTACTTTTCAGTGATCATTTTCAGGGATGAAGCTAGCAGAAAAATTTCTCAGATCGTCTTGAATACCTTCTCTTCTTCCAAGAAATCGTCTTTACTTACACGAAGTTGATATCCAAGGGACTTTCCCTCGGCTGTTCTCTCTTGTGACTATGGCTTAAGTAACCTCTGTAATAATTATGCAGCCATGTGACCTAAATCGACCAATGGCTACGCGACGAGATAGAGAGGTCATCACCTTCGCATTTCTTGAACATTTCAAAGAAAACATTCGAATGGTCAATCGATAATAGCATATTGCGTAATCAAATTTTATGACTTGGTTGTTTGGAGCACTGGTTGCAAGATGTCGCAGTTGTGCTGAATTTCCGCAGCTTTGTTATTTTGCGGAGGAAATTCTCATTTGCTACTGCGGGGGAACTAGCGTAAGAGAATGAAGAGGCCCTTTTCCTGATAATAGGAACCTATTCGGGGGCTTCCACCACCCAAACACATGAGTTTTTTGCAAATACATGTCAGAGGTTGTCAGTGTGTCATTTTCTTTTCGAGGAAAACGGTTGAATTTCCTCATCGTTTTCACTAGATTTTGCAAGTTGTTTAAGGCCCCGTTTACACGGGATCGGATCCAAATGGGATCGGATCCATTTGGATCCGATCCACTTTTTGAGCGGCGTTTACACGGGTTCGGATCCAGAACTGTTCGCGTTTACACGGGATCGGATCCATTTGAATTTTATGGATTCTCAGCAGCGCTCTAGTAAACCTTTTCTCTTATTTTAATCAGATCCATTGAAATTTTTCACTCCAATAGACTCTGTCTCATCTCTGATTCCCCTCTTTGAAATTTCAACAAAGGATTTTCAGTTTAATCGTGTCACTTCCCATCCGTACAAGTTTGGATCCGATCCCACCCATTTACACGAGACCCTTTTGGGATCGGATCCAACGGGATCACCTTCGAAAGTGATCCCGTTTGGGTACGGATAGCAGATCCAAATGGGTTCGGATGCGTCGAGTCCCGTGTAAACGCAAGGCCTATCCGTTACACTTTGGGTAAGGATCCATTTGGATCCGATCCCGTGTAAACGGGGCCTAAGGGCTTTCTGCAATCTCCCATATCAAGAAAGAGAAGACTGACTAAAGCAAGGTAAATATGGGATTTGATCAAATATTTCAGACACATTGATAGGTGGAGAGCTGGATGTTTCCAAAATGGCTTCCTGTTTTTACTCATAAAGTACCCAGGTGGCCTGTCACTTGTTGTGTAAGGGGGATGGGTCACTTGGGGTACCCAATTCCACATTGTTTTCCCCTATTTCCGCAAATCCACTGACAGAAATTGGCTATTTCCGCTACCCGTTAGAGCATTTGAGCAAAGTCTTCTTGCTTCATATCAAGGAACACAATCAACGTAAACAAGTTTCTTTCTGTTTTTACATGGGTGATCATTTCGAGTGAAATTTTGTCGTTATTCTCGTTGTCGTGGCTGATGCCTTCGGACATTCCTTATATTTATTTTTTTTCGTTTGTTCTAGTGCCTTTAAGTGGATACTTTGATTGAATTAACATCAAATCTCAATATGCTATTTTCTAGCCAGTAATATTAACTTTACAGAAATAATCGCATGCCGCGAGGATGCAGCAAATATCCGCGATCCGCAGAAATGATGATTGATTTCGGCATTTCCACCCGCCCAGAGCAGCCGCATTTCCAATATCGGCAAAACCCCAACGGTACTCCCTGTAAGCTGGCCCAGGAATAAACAGTCTTCCGAAATAAACAAATCACCTAGATGTCAACTACTACAATATTAATCCAAATCCATACAATATTATCAACTACAATATCAGTCAACTACAATATTAATCCAAAACCCATCTGAAGTCCGTCTCAAATTAGATGTTATCCATAACATAAAATTCCTTTGTAAATACTTGTGCTATTGTTTTTATTCGCAGACATTTGCAGGTGACATCTAATGTGAGACAGATTGTAAACCACGCCAAAAGTGTCTTGTGCTCTAAGTATAATGCAATGTCCTTACATTGACAACTAATTAACCGCGTGCAGGTTATTTCAGGTAAGTGGGTAACTGCAGCAAACACGCTCCCTGTTGCAAGTTGCAACCTCCAAAGTACACCACGATTCGATACAGAAAGATGAAATGCGAAAAATTATCATGATATAGGCCGTTATCACGACGAGAAGCTCCTTTTCTGTATCCATAAATTCAAACTCAAACTCCAAGTCAATTCATGAGTGTCAGGACACATTTTAGGTGAATCAGAAGGTAGCATTAATTTCTTTGCCTACCTTGAGATTCCATTCAATTCTCTTCCTTGCCATCAGCAGCCTTTCTCGGCCAAACTTCCTTGCCTTGAACTGAAGAGCTCTATCACATGTGCTTTCAAAATGTTTGGGCCTAAACGACCATTGTCATCTCCTGTGCATTGATGTGCCAACGTGCTACCTTCTGATTCACCTAACAAGTGTCCTGATACTCATGGTCAATTTCAAGTTCAAATTCACTACGTACATAGCGCAACATTTATTATCAAATGACCTTGAAGTTCAATAGAAATATCAACTAAAATATTTTACAGCGCAACATACACCCGTCTTCATACTTATTGAATCATTGGGAAACTGATAGCAATTTTTGCAAAGCAATACTACGTGCAACTGCTCTGCCTCTTTTGTCATCCGTTATTACAGTAGATTCATTTCTCATGAAAATTCCAGACTTTGAAGTTATTTTTGAAATTCTGCATCATGGTGTTATGACGTTACACAAGCTAACGAGTATCGTTTTAAACAATAATAGTCTCACCAACAGATAAAGCATCACAGAAAAGATTCTTTTGGTAGACTCTCTAGCGGATTTTGGATATGATTTCGAGAAAGCAATTCTGCGTCGATTGATGAGAAATAGCAACGTCGTACCATTCTTTCTAGCATAGGCCATTATCTATGCATAGGCAGATAGAGCAGAAAATGCGCACGCATGCGCTAAAGCTCGCAACTTTGAGTCCCTAGCTACCTGCAACAGATCCCAAAAGTCGGCAACACTTCATATTTTCTTCCTTAATATCTTGACTTAGCATTTCAAAAAGTTTATTTATCCAAACACTTCCTTATCTCAGATTTCTTGATAACGTCATTTTGCGCAGTTCCTGCTCGGTCGCATAGGAATAATGTGCTTGATGCTTGCTGACGATACTGTAATTGCTTAAAACCATTCTAATTAATTTCCTCATGACGTCGCAACAAAGTGATGCAGACTTTCGAAAAATAACACCAAAATTTGGAATATACAAGAAAAATGGGTTTAGGTTAACTGCGGATGACAAATCAAGAAGAGCATTCTGTGCATCATTGTGAATTCAATTAATACGAACAGGTGTCTCCATGCCAACTATCACTACAATGGAACTGGGGAACTGCCGCAAAAGCTCCATATTAAGCCCCTTGAGGGCTAATTTAATTTTGGACACTCAAGGGGGGGGGGCTTATTCGCAAAGGCATATGACAAGGATATATATGACAGCTATATCAATTCTTTTATCCCATATTTTTCGGATTCAACATGTAATTTTATGATTTAGATTTGACTTGCCACAAGCCTTCGTTTCCGTCATTTTAATGTTCGTACCGCGATGACGGAAACGAAGACTTGTGGCAAGTCAAGATTTAGATACATGCAGTTGGCACAATTTAGTCCCAGACCATATCAAAATTAACATGTAAGCTTGTTTAAGCGTAGTAAAGAGAAAATACTGGGTAGCTGCTTGAGGTTTAGAGAACTTGGGGGGGGGCTTAGTAGGGGAAGACTTATTCAAATTTTGGCTCAGAGAGGGAAGGGTTTTTTTGCTAGGAGGCTTAATAGAGAGGGGAGCATATAAGAGCTTTTACGCTATGTTACCAGCAGTAAAGGTGAATTTCTAGATAAAAAATTCCTCTTGTAAAACATTCCATTGTCATGTCTACATGGGTGACTGCTTCATCTCACTTTGAGAATGGGAGAGAGAACTATTAAAATGATAAATTTAGAGTGAGTAATATATCATTTTCAATCAATTATACCATACTTTGTCGCTGAAAGGAATAAATCTGAAGGCGAGAAGCAAAATCTATAAATATAAGCTGTTAGAAACTAAGGATTATAACAAAACCAAACAGAAGTCTTAACAAACAAGATTTGAAGTGACTGAATAAACACGATTCAAGATCATAGTTACAACTATCAGGCTAGGTCTCTACGAGATTAGAGCGCCCTATACCTGCGTACTGAATCATATCATTATACAAGCATGAGAAAAATTACAACAATAAGCATAACAATTGCGTCATTATTGCAAGCATCAGAGCAGTGACAATCAGCGTTAGTGCTATTATCATTAAACCTACCATTGTTACTATCTACAAGGCTGGAGGGTCCTATACCTGCGTAATGAATTATATTATCATTGAAAGCATTAGTAGGATAACGAAAATCGTCATTAGTGCAATTATCATTATAACTGGCATAAACGTTAGAGGGCCCTAAGCCTGCGTAATGCCTTATACTATCATTAACATTATTAGTGATGTAACGGCAATCATTTGCATCAGTACTACAACAATAACCATGATTATGGTGACAAGTATAACGATAATAATGATTATCATTATCATAGTAACAATGGTCATGATAATATTGATAATTATCAATGTTATAATAATGGTAATGATTATTATAATGATAATAGATTTCAATGCTATTATCTAGATTTGAAATTGGATGTTGACTTGGATCTGGATCAGGATCTAGATGTGGATTTGAGTCTTGATCTTGATTTGGTTCTACATTTGGATCTGGATCTGGATCAGGATCTTGATTGGGAATTTGAATTGGATCTTGAGTTATTAGAAGTAGGTCAGGATTTGGATTTTGATCATGATCTGAATTTGCCTCTCGACTTGGATTTGGATAGGGATATGTGAGCATGCTTCCTGAAAAATGGTTAAGACACATTTGGTTGGTGTTCACTTTGATCACTAGAGTAGGCCGTCCGTTCCATAAACTTTAATGAATGTTGGACCCCTGAGCCATTTCGCGTAAAAAACTAAAGATAGTCGGAACCTATGTGGTATAAAGTAGGTCACAGTGTAGACTCATGACGATGAATCTCTTGTTTCCCTGTGCTATTGGACTTGATGATGGCACTTCAGACAACAGAGACTCATAATATTACTCCGAAAAGCCTGGCCCTATTTAGGCCCAAACTTCGCGATTCCTAAAGTACCACTCAGATTGCAAGATCTTTGAATTATCATTGTTACGGTGTAAATGTGATAGAATTTTCATTCAAGTGAAGAATTGAAACCACTCCCACGGGACTGAGATTCGAACCCGTGATTCCATCATAATTCCATTGAAGAATGAAGAAAATAGGGCCAGGTTTTTCACTGTTTCATTATGAGTCCCTCTTGAGCAAGGTTTACCACAGGGATACAAGAGACTCATTGTCATAAGTCTAGTCACAATGCTCCACCAAAATAAGCCTCTGGCTTCACACATACAGCCATAAACCCGGAAATCATTAAAGGTGATCTGAAGCGAAATTTTTTATTGATGCAAATGGATAGCACTTTTGAACGATAAAGACTGTCGTTTACCATTTTTTGATACCTAGTTTCATTTTTAAATTATACACTATTTTGTATGATTGGCTGATGACGTCATTTTGTTTGCAAAAAGTAATGAAAATGTCCGAGGCTGGCTATGTTTCCGAAAGGAAATTGATTCCAAGAACAATTCTTAAATTGGCATACCTTTCTAAACATCATTTCAGTCCATGAAACAATTTCTTTTATATTCAATCAACTGAAACTTAATATCAGCGGATAACTTGAAAACAAAAGAGATATCAAAGAAATTTAAACAGGAGTCCGTACCATTTGACAGTTCCATTAATTTGAATCAACAAAAATTTTCGCTTCAGATCACCTTTGAGACTGTTCATGAAAGAGCTACCCTTTTGAGGTAACATATTACAGGCAATTTGGACTTCACACAGCTCATTCAACTGGCCATGCATTTTACCTGAAAACTACTAAATCTGCATTACACAGCAAAAAATTTGGCCTTTAGTAATGTCTGATTTCCTCATTTTCTGGCGTATAGCGTACTATTCTTAAATATTTTAAGTCTCATATATGGCCATAACTGCTCTGGTTTCATGCCGAATCGAATGGGGTCTAGTTTATAAACATTTACTGTACGTTGCTTTTGAGACAACGAAGATAGAAAGCATCAACAGTGGTCACTGAAAGAGTACAATAACGAGTACAATAACTGCGCAGGATGTAAGAATATTAAAAGTGCGAGTGAAGCGAGCACTTTTACTTCCTAGTCTTCAAGAACGATCATCATGAAGATTCATAATTGTCTTGAATCGTAATAGCAAAAAAAATTGCAAGAAGGAAGCACAAGTTGAATTAAAATATCAATCACATTTTCTGCGATACACGTATGTCAGAAACCGCTCATAATAATATCAGACTTTTAGACTGCAAAAACAATAAGAGACTGTAGCATCTTTTTCCTAATTCTCACTTGATTCCTGCAAAATGCAGCCTGCGCGGGAGTTGAGGCTGCGCGCAGGCTAGTAAAATGTGACTTGGACAGTGCTTGGGTAATGTGTATACGTTGCAAATGCTTAAATAAATATCGCTTTAAGGTTTTCAGGAGGGCACAGACCTTATAGTTTTGGGAAACATTAAGTACTAGCCCAAATTCTTAGGTTCTCTTAAGAAAACGCGCGTAACTCAGATTAGTGAAATAAAAATCATCATCGCTGTTTGATTAAGTCAGTAGGTGATGGGTTGATAAACATCGTGCAGAAAATCATCAATGTCAATGTAACCAAACCGAACCAAACCAAACCTCAGTTTGACATGTTCTCATTCAAAAAATAAGTTCTAAACCTCAATTCGTCATTTAGTTCTGGCGTTTTCAAGTAGGAAGAGATTGGATAAAATGAAGTAGAGACACAAAGCAAAAGATTACTTGAACGAAAGATAGATTGTAAATTTCTGAGTTTCATTTGACACACCAAACTGATGCCGACAATCCACCTTTTCGACGCAAAATCCACGTGTTAGTGATAGTCACGTGACCTATAAAATAGCGTGCTATGATTGGCTGATGTCTACTTTGTAAACAGAGCGCCAAAACTAGGACAGGATTCTCCAGCAAGAACAGCAAGTAGTCGAAATGGTGAAACACTGCTATTGCAAGTGGAATCACAAGGACTCTAGGCGACCAAACGCTCCTACGATGTAGAACTGGTATGAAGAAGATGTCAGTTTCTTCATTTTCCTGGCTGGAAAAGTAAGAAACAAAGCCAAAGCAAGATGGTGAATAAGGGCAGGGAGCGCCGAAGGCGCGGGAGGGGAAACGGCCAGTGATGCGCATTGTTCCAATGTTTGATGCAAATTCGAAACGAGGCGCGCTAATTTGTGGGTGAAACTAGGAATGGAGCACATGTGAGCTTGGAGGACTAACTTTGGAGAAAGCATCATTCTTCACAATCTTGGCTGACTTTGGTATGTAATTCCAACAATTATTTCTTCGTTGATATATTATCTTCGTTTATGAGCTTTTGTTGCAGCAATCACTCCATTGTAATAGCTGCGAGGGTATTTCTTACTGGGGAGGTGTGTCTGATAAACATTGGACTCTGTCCATTCCAACAACGGCGGCTTTTATTTTGTTCTTTCATGCAGCGTTACCCGTTGATTTTTTTGCTTGATTTCATTCAGTGAAATCTCAGTCTAACTGATGGAGTTGAAAATTTTGTTTTATTTTGTTACACTCTTCAGTTTCAAGCAGATTTATGTCGAGTGGTCACCGACGGGCCTAAGCGTTTTCCTATTGAAATGTATAGGCCAAATCGCTGATAAGCCAATGTGATGGCGGCTTTCAATTTTCTGCCAGGTTCCCAGTTACCCGTTGAATTTCTTTTTTGATTTCATTCAGTGAAATCTCAGTCTAACTGATGGAGTTGAAAATTTTGTTTTATTTTGTTACACTTTTCAGTTTCAAGCAGATTTATGCCGAGTGGTCACCGTCGGGCCTAAGCGTTTTCCTATTGAAATGTATAGGCCGAATCGCTGATAAGCCAATGTGATGACGGCTTTCAATTTTCTGCCAGGTTCCCGGTTACCCGTTGAATTTCTTTTTTGATTTCATTCAGTGAAATCTCAGTCTAACTGATGGAGTTGAAAATTTTGTTTTATTTTGTTACACTTTTCAGTTTCAAGCAGATTTATGCCGAGTGGTCACCGTCGGGCCTAAGCGTTTTCCTATTGAAATGTATAGGCCGAATCGCTGATAAGCCAATGTGATGGCGGCTTTCAATTTTCTGCCAGGTTCCCGGTTACCCGTTGAATTTCTTTTTTGATTTGATTCAGTGAAATTTCAATCTAACTGATGGAGTTGAAAATTTTGTTTTATTTTGTTACACTTTTCAGTTTCAAGCAGATTTATGCCGAGTGGTCACCGACGGGCCTAAGCGTTTTCCTATTGAAATGTATAGGCCAAATCGCTGATAAGCCAATGTGATGGCGGCTTTCAATTTTCTGCCAGGTTCCCGGTTACCCGTTGAATTTCTTTTTTGATTTGATTCAGTGAAATCTCAGTCTAACTGATGGAGTTGAAAATTTTGTTTTATTTTGTTACACTTTTCAGTTTCAAGTAGATTTATGTCAAGTGGTCACCGTCGGGCCTAAGCGTTTTCCTATTGAAATGTATAGGCCAAATCGCTGATAAGCCAATGTGATGGCGGCTTTCAATTTTCTGCAAGGTTCCCGGTTACCCGTTGAATTTCTTGCTTGATTTCATTTGGCAAAGCACTTATCTGCTGTAGAAGCCAAAATTTTCATTTTATTTTTGCTACTGTTTTCTGTCTAAAGCAGATTTACTTTGGGCAGTTTTGCCTGTGGGTCTTCTTTGTTGATGATCTCACTGGCTTGGTCTTATTAGGTTGATCAATGGAAATGCAATGGCGGCCTTCCATTTTCTGCAAAATACACCGTTACCTTTTGAATGTTTGGTTTGATCAATGAAGCTTGTGTCTGCTTAATAAAGCTGGTCTTTGCATTTTATTTTGTTACTTTTTCTGGTTTAAAGATGATTTGTTTGGAGTGGTTCAACTTTTGGTCTTGTGGTTTGCTATTGAAATGTTAGGCCAAAACCACAGGTCACAGCGGTGAGCTGCCTTTCTGTTTTCTAAAAAGTTCACTGCTACCCATTGAATTTGTTATTTCCTGTAACTCAAGCAAAACCCTAATCTGTCTAATGATACTAAAAATTTTATTTTATTTTGTTACACTAAAGGAAATGCAATGTTGGTCTTTAATTTTTGAAAAAATCACTCCTACTTTCTGCATTCTGATTCCAATTTAACAATTTGAAGCAATGATAAAGATAGAGAAGGTTGAGTTACACAGCAATAACGATTTTACAATTGCATGTTTTCAACGTTTTTATTGCCAACTATATTGCCATTTATATACAGTACAATGTGCTTTTTGTATCTTGGTTGCAGTATGTCCAAAGGTAGATCAATAAATCACTTTCCTGTGGTCATGTAATCAATGTTGTAAAAGTCAGTTTGAAATAATACTCTTCATTTTGTTTCAGGGGAAGGATTCACTTGATAATTGAGGATTGCATATTTCTTGCAGATGGCAGGTTAATGAGATACCTAACAGCAAGAGACCGCATTCATTGTGAACAATTTAAAAGAGCTGTTAGCACAGATAAATTCCACATGGACACCCTTTGAACATGTAACATGAATGGCATAATTCCCTATGCAAGATGGAAGATTTAATGGAAGATCAAAGAGTTTAGATTTTTGAAACTGCTTAATCTTCTGCAACTAGACACACTTGTGAGCCATAAGACATCAAACCCCATGTTCAGCTCAATATCATGTAGACTACTTATTGTATAATCTTAAACCAAGAAGTTTTATGTGAATTGTTTACCATTCAATAGCAAAATTTGTTCCTCATTAGTTTTTAACTTGGGTCAGTGATGTGCTGTTTGTTTAAATACTTTGCATCCCATAGCCAAAAATCAAAATGAGTTTCTTAACGTTGAATTGACCCCTAATTGCTTCCAAAAGAGTTTCTTAATTTTTAGAGGAGGCTACTCAAATTGGTGTTTATTTCATATAAGCTGTTTTCATATAAAACAACTATCAGTTCAAAAATTGTTGTAGTGTATCAAATCTTTCAAGTGTATCAGTTCCAATGCACCAGTAGATGATTACGCTAAAAATGGCTGACAGGAATTTCTTACCATGATGCTTTGTATCCTTTGAACTTTCACTAATTTGATTGGCGGATTTCTTCAGTACCTCAAAGGATCTTGGTTCAAAATTCCTTGATGCTATCTTTAGCGCAACCATCTGTGGGGACCTTGATGAATGGATTCTTGTTATCTGTTCTACTGTATCTGCTCATGAATCTTCATCTTAAAAAACACAGTTCTGTAATACAGAACTGTGTGAATTTTTATTATCAATTTAACACTCACAATGAAAAGCAGAGTAGGTGTGGTACTTGGCAATGCAACAACACTGTCCTTTCTTTTGAAAAAGAAGAAAGACAACAAATAGAAATAAGCAAAATGTATCTTGCTGAAAGGCAATGGAACCAATATTCTGATGTATAAAATTGTGTGCTCAAAAAGTCCTTTTGCAACCCTCTGTCAATTTTCAAAGTTTCCAAATTTTTATCATACATTCAAAATGTGAATAGAAATGTAGTCTCGCAAAAACTTGCCAAATGAATTGACTATTACAGTGTTAGCTAGAATATGAATAAACCATATTTCTTCTGTCTTCATTTTATCAATCACAGACCAGATTATAACAATGAAAACCCACACACCATCCCACAAATGAAGAAGAGCAAATTCCATAAGCGTATGAGATGAGGGGCCAGAAGGCAGTAGCCTCCCAACTTGGAGAAATTTTCAAAAATCAGCCAAGTCAGGCAAAAGCTTGCCCTTAGTAGGGGAAAAATGTTGGTAAACAATTGGCTTTATGTCAGGCAGCCCCCTAGACTTTTTCTTCCCGTACGCTTTTACAAATTCAAATGTTAAGGAACACATTTTGGCAGTCACAGAGACTTTGCCAAAACTTTTGCCCCAAATAGTAAAAACTTATTCAGAAACTTTCAGTAGTAAATTATGAAATTATCCTTCCAATTTGGAGTGCTTTGGTACTCCAATTTGGACTACTCAAAATTTCTTGCAAAAGATGGATACAGTCGAGGGGCAAATCACTGATTTTTTTCATACACCTTCCTTGAAACCACAAAAAATCACATACAAAAATCACAAAAAAATCACATACAGAAAGCACCAAAAATCACAATTCACTGAAAAATTACTGAAAAATCACATCAAAAAATCACTAGAAAGCATTAAAATCACAAAAAAATCACAGAAGAAAATCATGTGATTTCAAAATCACAAAAATCATGTACACTTTTTTGAGAAGTGATTTGCCCCTCGGATACAGTATCATGGATACCACTTTTGCCTACAAGAATGGTGTCAGTTTTTCAGTACAAATTGAAACAAACACCAAGTCTTTTTATGACTGAGGGACTGTGATATCTAAAGAACTTTCACTCAGCATGTTTCATCAACAAAGAATTGTTCAACTGGAAGTTTCTCCTGATATCAAGAAGGCATAATATTTGATCAGTTCATATCAATGTGAAAATGACATTGGAGTTACAGAAGACCTAATCAAGTCTGCAACCCTTTCCATGATGCTCAAGGTGGTGCTGGGGCACTAATGTGAAGGCTATGCCAGTTGTGGATAACACTGCTGCACCATAGTGCTTTCAAGCAGGACCTCTTTGAAGAGCCGGGACTTGGGGGCAATCAATCATTGCATGGGCATGACATCTTGAGACCAGTCAACTTCAACTTTTTGAATCAATAAATTAATGTTTTAGTTGTTGCTTGTTTGGCTTGCTCTCTCCTTTGCTTCATCGAAAACGTTTCGTCAAAAGTGCTGTATTACTCATGTCGACTTGAACTGCTATGCAATGAAACCATCCTAGTGTAAGACTCCGTATCTCCCAAAAAATTCTGTCATAAACTAGGCCTAGCCCGCATTTTTTGATAAACAAAACTAAACATGCCACAAGAATCTTCATCAAATTCTTCTTCTCCTTTGCTGCAAATACCTCAAACGACTTCTTTATTCAAGGCTACAATTCCTTGAACTCTCGATCAACAAACGATCGTGCTGTTTTCCGTTGTAAAAAAAGCAGTAGCTGCAGGAAATATAGCGCTTTTCTCATTCTTCCCAACCAACGCTCTGTGGACTCTCGCAGCGCAAGTCGCCATTAACCAGAGCCTCGTTTTCAAATCCGCATCATACATCGGAAATCAATTGAATGGCCGTTTCCCCTCCCGCGCCTTCGGCGCTCCCTGATAAGGGCATGCGGTAGGCCTCGCAAGTCACTTTGTTTGCAAAAGCTGATCTACATACGCACTTACCGTCTTCTTGTACTTGGAGACTGTAATAACTTGTATGCATTAATCTGAAGACTGATTCGAAGAGGCGTACTAATCAAATCGCAGAGTGATCTTCAGTAAAAAGACTGTTGTACTAAATCTCGAAAATCATCACAAAATCAGAGACTGCGCTCCTACTCTCACGAAGTCTCGTTAACTCTCTAACTCAAAATTATAACTCATGTCAATAAATGCTCAATACAATAGTAAATTTTAGCCAATCAGATCCAAGAATAACAGGATACAGTATAATGTTCAATACATGTTAACTCATTGATCCCCAAACAACAGTTGTGTGTGTGATCTTTCAGTCCTCGTGAACAATGCTGTCTTCAAGGCCTCTGTCCCCACGACAATTTAACTTTTATCATCAAAGTTTGATTTCTATTTTTTAAACTGGCATATTTAAAAAACTACTTGAGTTGCAAGAAAACTTTCTAGAGATGAAATATCAAGAAATTATTGAATTGTTAGAAAATGAAGTTTTTGTCCACACACTCTTTTTCAATAAATTGTACAAACATCGCAAGATAAGAAGTCGAAAAGAGATTTAATGTTACAAGCAAATACTGATATGAATGTTGATCCGAAAATCTTTATTTCTCACACAGATAAATAATTATTTTGCTGTATTTACAGTTACGTTTCAGTGTCTCCAATGTTTATACATTTCAAATGTCTATTCGCGAATGGAATTGCTCAAAGCATTCAGGGCAAAGGTTTACTGCAGCACCGTCGGTGCTGCACTGTTTACATTTCAAGCGAGATTCGCGTCGGACCGAATTGGCTGTACAGTTCCTGCACTTTCTCTTTGTTGGTGTCTTCATTGGCCAATGCAGACCAACTCTGTCGGGATCCTGGCTCCTTCTCTTTCCAACTCGTCGATAATTTTGGACCAACTGTTTAACCAGCGCCATACGAAATTCCAGCATCGTACGTTCCTTGTCCTTTCCCGTTTTAGTTTTGATTGCATGGTTATACGACTCTCTGAACAGCGCAAATGCATTAGCAATCGCAAGATCAACCAGGAAATAGAATATGTACAACCACCATCTTTTGGACATTCTGGTTGTAACATACTCTGTCCTCATTTGATCTGTACGATCAACGCCATTCATCGAGCCGTTATAATCTTTCACTGGCAAAGGGCAAGGAACATCGATGCGGCTACCATCTTTCTGCTTCCTCGGCACAACTTCTTGCGGGGAATCGGGGCTTGAGTTTGTGCAGGCGATTAGGACTGGCTTTCTCGACTTCTTTTCCAACCACGCTAAGGCAGTTATGCTTCCATTTTGAAGTACAACGCTATCACCGGGTTTTTTCAAAACGTTTTTTATCGTTTTTGCCAAGTTCTTATTTTTGTTGTTCTTCGTTTTTGGGCGCAGCTCGTCGGGGAGTCCCTTTCTGTTCGAACGGATTGTTCCACAGCCGTACAGCCCTTTTGCCAACAGCTCTTCAAGCAGCTCTGTACTGGTAAAAAAGTTGTCAAAATAAACATGGTTGTGGTTTCCAACCAGATCTTTACTCATCTCTAAAACAACTTTCTTCCCTAAATTATTCTCTCTTTCACCACCAGTCGGCTTTCCAAGGTATACGGAGAAGTTAGAGCAATAACCATTTCTTGCGACGCTCAGCTGCCACACCTTTATCCCATACTTCGTAGGCTTGTTTGGCATGTACTGCTTGAGGCCGTGTCTTCCTCTGAACGCGATCATTGCTTCGTCTACAGTGACATCTCGGTCTGGTACATAGTTTTCTTTGCAGGCCGCCTTTACTATTTCAAGAATAGGACGAATCAAAAACAGTTTATCTCTTGGTCTTCCATTTGGGTCCAGCTCCATGGCTTCTCTGTCGTTCGCGTGAAAATACTGCGAGAGTTTGTCGAACCGGTTTCATGCCATCACGTTTGCTGGAAAGAAATTGCCGAAAGCAAAATCCTTGGCCCAATACATTTTCAACGAAGGCAAATTCACGATGCTCATGAATATACGAAGTCCAATAAATACCCTGATTTCCTCAGTATTCGTTTCTCGCCACGCCTTATCTGGTCGCTGTCGCTCTGCAATTTTTTGCCTTGCATATCGGTTTGTTTCTCTCGCTATAATCTGGTAAATTTCAGGTGGAAATGCCAGGGCGAAAAAGTCTCTTTCTTCTTTGTCTGCGTCAAGAATGTTTACAGGGCCAGCAGTTTCTTCGTCAAACGGTAAAATTTCCACTTCAGTCAGGTGGGTAGTCCAAGGCGTAATTTCCCTTTCAACGTCGTTTCCTTCTTCTCCGTCCGTTTCCTCTTCAACCTCTTCTCGCTCATCCCCATCACTCTCATCTGACGAATACTCCTCAACTTCGATGTCCGAATTTACTCCACCTTCATTTTCTTCAAACCCCCAAAATTCTTCTTCATCCCCTGAACTCTCCCTAAAGATATCGTCGACTAATTCTAATAAGTTTTCTTCCATTGTCTGCTACTAAAATTTTTCCGTGACCAACAATTTTCCGTAATTGCAGAAATGTAAACACAGATATTCGACACGCCTTATCTCAAAAACTTTGACCTGACCCCTATAGAACCTTTGTAACCAAAAGAATGCTTGAAATCTCCTCTACACAATAGTACTAATCTCATATAGAAAGGCCCTCTTGTTTGGGCACTGTTACGCGGTTTCTAAGAGACGCTTTTGAAACGCCATATGGCGTCTTCGGGGGAATGAAGCTGAACTGCGGAGGACGCCATATGGCGTCTTCGGGGAAATGAGGCTGAACTGCGGAGGACGCCATATGGCGTCTTCGGGGATCAATGAGTTAATAGCTGGATACCTTTCCTGTGTAAACTTGTAAATGTCTCATTTTAATCTACTCTGGAGCTACATTAATGAACATAATGACAAATTCCTAATGGGCACATAGGGCCCCGCAATTCTAATTTAGGAGAATGCGTCTGCTGCGGAAACATAAGACCGCCTAATGATAATGGATGCAATGTAAAAAAGAACAGATGTGTCACGAACTATGAGCGCGCCCACGCAGGGTTCCCCACATTCCCCCCTCCTTGAGCCTGGCTAGGGGTCAAGCATTAGTTGGGTCTTCCAGCGCGCGTCCCTAGCTGCTGCCCTCAGCAACTGACTCCTCCGACCATTCTCAGATTCCGTTCCAATTTTCTCTTCACTCACCTCTTGACTTCCATTTTCCATCCTCATTTCTCCCTTTTCTTCTATAATCTCAGCATTTCTCACTTCTTTGTCATTGTCTCTACTGGAAGAAATTTCTAAGGGAACAAGTTTTTGTAAAGGTCTTGTAATAAATTCAGACTTACCCTTACCAGCTTTACGCACAGTTGCCCCACGTGTCTTACCATCTTTTCCTGTAATGAGTTCCTCAATAACTCCCATTTTCCAAAGACCACGCTTTACATTGTCTTCATGTATCAGAACTAAGTCACCTTTTGCTACACAGACTGATTTATTGCTGCTCTCCTTGTGATATTCTCTCAGATCCGTGATGTACTCTTTCCTCCACCTGTTCCAAAAATGAGAAAGTCTATTAGTCAAGTATAAAAACCTCTTTGTAAGCTTATCATGATCTTCATCATACTCAATGTTGGAACTTATACTTTCTGGAAGGCTGGACATCCTGTAACCACACAATAAATGAGAAGGTGTTAATGCATCTCCAAGCTCATCATATAAACATGTGAGGGGTCTCGAATTCAATGTGCTTTCCACTTCTGTCAACACAGTGCTAAGCTCATCCTGACTCAATTTAGCTGTTCCAAGTACCTTTCTGAGACAACGCTTGACACACCCAACCATCCGCTCAAAGTACCCGCCCCACCAGCTGGCACGAGGTAAATTGAATTTCCAAATTATCCTGCGGGTCTCTAAAAAATTGCAGAATGTCTCATCCTTGAACAGCTTTGTCAACAGTTTAGCTGCAGCCTTAAAAGTTTTAGCATTATCTGAATTGACAAGTCTAGGGGTACCTCTTCTAGCACAAAATTTCCTGAAACAATTCATAAAAGTGGAAGTATTCAAGTCTTGAACAAGTTCCAAGTGTATTGCCCTTGTAGAACTGCATGTAAATAAGGCAATGTATGTCTTCTTCATCTTACCTTCATCACTCTTGACAAACAATGGACCTGCAAAATCAACCCCTACATTAGCAAAGGGTTTTGATTCAGTTACTCTAAAGTCTGGTAGTGGCGCTGCTGGTGGTGCCTTGAACAGAGGTCCTTCTAATTTTCTGCAAATATGGCATCTGTTTATGACTCGTTTCACCTGTTGTCTACCTTGCAACACCCAAAATCTAGACCTAAGTTCTGCAAGTGTAGATCTAAGCTTATTGTGATGAACTTTAACGTGACAATCATTGATGATAAGATCTGTAAAGGGACTTTCTCTGGGAAGTAAGATGGGGTACTTGGCCTGAAATTCTAAATCTGAGTTAGCAAGTCTTCCCTTGCAGACCAATAATCCATTCTCATTCTCTATACCTAGTTGTCTTGACAACTTTTCAAAATCTGCTCTCCCCTTCAAAGTTTTCTGTGCATCTTCTATCCACACTCTCTCTGCTTCTTCAATTTCTTCAACCTTAAGTTTTCCTATGTCTGTTTCTCTCTTTGCTTTCTTCTCCTTCAAGTTCTTGATAAATCTCATGACATAAGCTGTAACTCTCAGTACCTTCACTAAGCTTCCATATCTCTCTATTTGCACAATATTGCTAACACCATGCTTCTCCTTTTGCACTGCTATCATAACATTCATCTTTCTTCTTTCACTTCCCACATCTGGGGAATCTTCTAGGGGGAAAAATTTAGGCCATTTCTCTTCATCTTCCTGCAACCAATTGGGCCCTTCCCACCATAACCTACTGTCCTTCAAGTGGCTGGCAGATACCCCCCGGGAACCTAGATCTGCTGGATTCTCTACACCTGGTACATGTCCCCAGTCTTCCTTTCTAGTTAGGCCTAAGATTTCATTCACCCTGTGTTGTACGAACTGCTTCCATTCCCCATTGTTTTGAATCCAATAAAGGGCAGTTTTGCTGTCCAGCCAGAACTTGATACAATCTACTTTTACCTGTTGACCTAAGGCTTCTATGACTGTGTTCATCAAGTTAGCTAGAATTCTTGCAGACATAAGTTCTAGCCTGGGAATGCTAAGTCGTTTAAGGGGTGCTACCCTAGTCTTTGCACTCAAGAGCCTAACATAGGTTCCTGTTGTGGTCTTGAAAACAATAAAGATCATTGCGCAGTATGCTGCCTTACTGGCATCAGCAAATCCATGAAGCTCTGTGCTCAAAATCTCACCTTTGGATTCATCAATTATGCACCTGGGAACAGAAATGATGTTAGTTTCCTGCAAATCCTGAATCCAAGCCCTCCATCTCTCATATTTGTCTGCAGGGAGGGGATCATCCCATCCTAAGTTCTCCACACACAGCTCTTGAAAAAGAATTTTTGCTGACACAGCTACTGGGCTCACTAATCCATGAGGGTCAAAAACTGAGGCCAAAGTACTAAGGATACCCCTCTTAGTGGCTGTGGAACTCTTGCCAATTTCCTTGCCCACCTTTCCTAAGTTGAACTCTAGGGTGTCTCTTTTGTTATCCCAAGTAATGCCTAATACCTTTGGCTTGCCCCCCTCATTAACTTCTGGGCTAAGGGTTTCTTGTGCAAATGATTGTTCTTCATTGGATGTGTTCTCTTCCTTTCTTATTTCACATTCTCTATGGGCTATTTCCTTAGCTAATTCTTCCTTGTTGGTTTTCCATTTTCTCAGGGTGAATCCGCCATCTTTCAGCCTAGTCTTAGCTTTCTCATAAAGGGTCAAGGCCTCTTGTATATCCCTGCTACCCGTTACAAGGTCATCAACAAAGAATCCTCCTAGTAACTTATCAACAAATTCTGGGTCTTCTTCCTTGTACCGCTCAATGTGGTGCCTGAGAACACAGTTTAAAAGGAATGGACTGGAGGTACAGCCAAAACAGACTCTCCGGAATTTATACGCTACAATTCCAGGGTTCTCAGCATGAATGTTGTCTAACCAAAGAAATCTAAGGCAATCCCTATCCTGTGGATGAATTTCAATGTTTAGGAAAGCCTTCTCAATGTCACCTACAAGTACAACAGGATTAGTTCTGAATCTAAGAAGAACATCAAATATCATAGGCGTAAGAGATGGGCCTACATGCAAGCAGTCGTTCAAAGACACTCCTGATTTCCTTTCCTTGCATGAAGCATCATATACGACTCGAACCTTTGTACTTTCCGCATTTTCTCTTACGACTGCTCTGTGCGGAAGGTAATGTGTCTTATCTGCAGGCTCCATTTCAGAAACCTGTTCTATTATGCCATCCTGTACCTGCTGGGAGATAATTTCATCATATTTCTCAAAAATTTCAGGATTCTGCCTCAGTTTCTTAACCTGACTTTTCAAACGCAACAAACTAACATTGTAATTAGGAGGCAGAGGCTTGTGGCCTATCTTCCATGGTAGGCCGACTGAATACCGTTCTCCTGTAAAAGAAATGTCATCAAGAACATGTTCATGGACTTTATCAGGTTCTCTAATACCAATGCTATCCAGGTCCCAAAGTTTCTGCAATTTCCTGTCAGTTTCTTGTTTCTCTTCAATGTTATTAGACCTGGGATCCACACAAACATTCGCATTACAAAAGGTATTAGAATCAAGAGTCTTACCTTTAAGAGGTCCGGACAAAACCCAGCCTAGACTGGTTTTCACCGCGACTGGCTCTTTTGGCCCCCCTCGTATTGTCTCCCCTTCTTGGAAAGACCAGAGCCAATCAGAGCCAACAAGGCAATCCACTTGTAGCATGTCATCTTCCCTAGAAACATCTGAAAACCATACATTGGTTAAGTGCAAGAAATCTTTTTTAACTCTTTCTACATGAACATTGGGGATAGTAGAGATATCCTTAACAACAAAAGCTTCAATTTTGACACTTCTTTCATCATTCAAGGCACTTAAAGAAATTTCTACTACATCTCTCATCTCAGTAACAGCTTCCTTGCCTCCAAAAACCTTAATCCCGAGCTCCTGTCTCCTCACCGGCCTTAAACCAAGTTTGCCCACAGCCTCAGCAGTGATAAACGATTTATGGCTTCCAGTATCAAACAATACTCTTACCTTGCACTCTTTTTTGCCATTAATCACTGCTAAGGCTGTTTGCAAGGCCACTTTTCCTTCTGAAGAGTCAGTACTTCCCACCCAGGAGGTCGCACTAGGATTTAGGGATGACGCAGGGTTTAGGGGTGGTGCACTAGGATTGGGTTGAACTTGCTGCACCGCACTAGGGGCACTTAAGCTGGGACAAATAGACACATGATGGCCTGGCTTCTTGCAAAGCTTGCAATCAACGCGTGACCTACATTTAAACACCCTATGCCCAGATCTTAAACAAGAGAAACATTTAGCATGGCGTAAAAGAACATTCTTACGTTCAGTGATGTCCTTTACTTCCTGACAGTTCTCTTCTTCATGATCTTTTGAACAGTAAGTGCACTTCCTGTCTTGTTTCTTTCCTATCAACAATGCTGAAGCTGTTCCTGTAGTCTGGGTCTGCCTAGGCCGATTCTGGGTATTCTGCTCGAACTTGTTTGGCTGTTTTACCATTTGCAAAATGGGCACATGTCCCTCCAACACCGCCAGCTCTTTTTCCAAGGCAGCTAGGAATTCATCTAGGAGCCATTCCATGTGGTTCTCGTTGAATCTTATCATGTTGTTCCTCAGGGCCTCCGGTATCTTTGACATAAGCATGGGCACAACGACGCTTGAATATGTTTGTTTATCCACTCCCTGAGCCTCCATTGCGCGGAAATGAGTCTCGGTTTCGTCGTGAAATGCTCGAAGACGTTGCACATTTCTTTCGCTGTACACTGGGGCAAGGTTGATGAGTTCATTGATGTGTGTTATCCTTATCACCTCTGGTCGGGCAAATCGTTTTCTCAGTAAGGCTACCGCTTCATCGTAATCGACATCAGTGAGTGAGAACCCTTTTATTGCATTTCTCGCTGGCCCTTCCAGGTAGCTGCGAAGGTATTTAAATTTATCTACCTTAGCCAATTGGTCATCGTTGTGTATGGCACTACAAAAACTGTCCCAAAATTCAGGCCAGTTTTCAACCTTTCCACTAAACTTCCTGAGCTCAAGTTTTGGCAGTTTAACCTTCCGTGATGACGCTTGGGGCTGTCCGTTGTCTGAGGTCACAGAGATCAAACTGTCCTTCGAGTCGCTTCGATGTAAACTCCCTGATGCTCTTGATTCCGCTGATCTCTCTGATTTCCTAGTCGACGCTTTTGAGTGTCCTGAAGCAATCGATTCATTTTCTTCCTTCAGCGTGTCTTCCAGAGTTAAAATGCTGTACGCGACCTTTTCCTTATATTCTTCTGATTCTTCGGCTTCCTTTTCGCATGCTTCGTCATCTCCATGATCAATCGTTAACGCGAAGATTTCTTCGTCTAAACTCTTTAAAGTTGTTGCTTTCTGTTTTAAGTCCGTCTCGAATAAACGTAGTCTTCTATGATCAACGTCATCTGGTTCCTTCTCAAGTTCGGCTTGTATCTTATTCAACAATCTTGTAGTAACTCCGCGGTGATACTTTCTTGTTTTCTTTCTTTTGTCGAGATCTTCCATCTTAGTCAAACTCGTGCGATTTTACTCTCATCCTCGGCTGCGGTGGACCAGCATGTAATAACTTGTATGCATTAATCTGAAGACTGATTCGAAGAGGCGTACTAATCAAATCGCAGAGTGATCTTCAGTAAAAAGACTGTTGTACTAAATCTCGAAAATCATCACAAAATCAGAGACTGCGCTCCTACTCTCACGAAGTCTCGTTAACTCTCTAACTCAAAATTATAACTCATGTCAATAAATGCTCAATACAATAGTAAATTTTAGCCAATCAGATCCAAGAATAACAGGATACAGTATAATGTTCAATACATGTTAATAGCTGGATACCTTTCCTGTGTAAACTTGTAAATGTCTCATTTTAATCTACTCTGGAGCTACATTAATGAACATAATGACAAATTCCTAATGGGCACATAGGGCCCCGCAATTCTAATCTAGGAGAATGCGTCTGCTGCGGAAACATAAGACCGCCTAATGATAATGGATGCAATGTAAAAAAGAACAGATGTGTCACGAACTATGAGCGCGCCCACGCAGGGTTCCCCACAGAGACAGTGACTCCTCTCGCTAGCAGGAGATTTCGTAAGTTGTATACGTTCATTTTACCTATCTCATTTATTAGCAGGTTCACTGAGATGAAGTCGCCAAAACTATCCATGTTTGCAAATTATCGAAAGATTTCTAAACGCTCAAAGCAAATTTGTCCTGGTTTTTTGGCGTTATGTTTACAAAGATTAGACCTCAGCCAATCATGGCGCGCTATTCTAGAGGCTACGTGACCATCAGAAGCACGAGGATTTTGCGTCGAAAAGGTGGATTGTAATTCAACAGTGAAAGAATTGACATTTGGAATAGCTATTTCTAATACAAACATGACGAATTGGAGATAGAATATGTGCTTTGAATAAGAACATGTCGAATTCAGTTGCATTCATGCTGGCCTAAATAACGCTTGATAGAACAAATCATAATTCACAATTACACTAACCTTGATAATCTGTTCTGCTTCTTCTTTCTCTGCACCTAGCTACAAATCTACTAGCAACTTCCATCGCACTTAATCGGCGATTACTTTCGGAAACTAATACAATCTCTTCCAGGTAGCGAGAAACATCGGTTACCTCCATTCTCATTTGAACTCAGCACTCAGCAGCTTGATGTAAATGCTACCCACAAAATTGAGTACTGATGATCCTGAGTAAAGTTCTTGTTGCATGCAGGAATTATTGACTGAGAGTTAAGGCTGTGACAAAGAGCTCGACAATTGAACGATATCTTGGCGGCAACTTATCAACAGCTTCACTAAGCAGCAGTCGTCCTTTTACTGCGCAGTTGAGTAAAATATCATATATAGTAAGGCCAGGGGATTTCCCTTTTTCAATTTCATAGTTTATCAAATTCCACTGCACATAATTCATAACTTACAATGCTGGCAATAAAACTAAACTCCAAGGTAACGAAACGATGTCGCAGGAAATTGATACATTTATGCCCAAAATAAAACAGTATACAGATGCAGAGATACAGGATAAATTGTATATGTTCGTGAATTACTTAAAGGGTTTGTGCAAGGTTAAAAGCTTGCATTTGCACAGAGCAGAAATTCTAAAAAATATCTCATTCAAATCGAACTTGCACTTGCACACAGAGTCAACAAAGGATAGTGCAACAATAAGATTTTTATCTCGCCACGAAACAATGCTGTGTCGGAGTAATTTCTTTGTTCTATTTATAGAGGAGCCTATTTACCATTGCACATTAGCTTTAATTGAGGAGCTCTTTCAATAGGTAAACTAATCGAGGAGAGCCCATCCCCCCCCATCCTGCGATAATTCTATCCCTAATCCATATGGGCTTTTTCGAGCTACCATTTATACGAGGGGATGTGCTTTCCAACCCCCCCCTGAAAACTGCCTTAGACTAATCAAAATTCAATACAACTTGGGTCAGTAACAAAGCAAGTAATTTGAAGCTTGTTGCATGATGTGGGTGTGGCTGTCGCGCCTAATAACGTTACTGTGACGTCATGAAGTTGAAGATCTTTGAAAATCAAGCTTCCAAGTTAAATTTGAATCTAAAAAAAGTTTTGCATAAACTTTGGAAACATCCAGTCTTTGTTTCAATTTAGCTACACACAAGATGTGAAAATGTCTTTTCAATGAAATTAACGATATTGGAGTGACATTTTAGCAGAAATAAGCCAATCCTTACGATGTCCTTTGTGCTATTGATTTGTTGTTTGTCAAACGAGACAAAAAGAAGCCGCAAAATAGTAATACTCTATTACAAACGTATTATTGGAGTGTTTTCAATTGAAATATTTCAAATCAATTCAAAAATTTGCTAAATGACCCAAAATGGCGCCCATAATGATGTCATCATAAAAATGCTGATGTCATTAATTTCCTGAAATTCTGGTATCAAATCAAAGCCCTTCATTTACTGATTCATTTGGTATGTAACACTTCATAATCTAATTAAATCTTTCCATTGAGATCATCAAAAACAATAATTTTTCTGCACCTGATTCCAAATGTGGGCATGTCACATGACCTGTGGGCTCCATTGTTTGAAATTTTTTGGCCAAACTGTGGCTAATAGATATTTACTAAAAGCCCGAGAAGTTTGGATAACATAGTTGACGCCCTTTAAAAAAACGGCAATAAAAGCCTTGAGGGGGTGGAAAACACGCCCCCTCCCCCATGTAGATTAGGGTTAAATGATGTTGGTCTGACTTGAGTGATTCCAAGATTTAAAAGCATTTGGCCTACATACAATTGACAGGAATCGTGCAAATGTAAATCCTGTTGGATCCAACGTCCTTTTGATTCGTGGCCAGGGCTTGAACTCAACACTAGTTTATTGTGATAAATAGATGGGCGGAAATTATGGGGTGCTTGGGGGGCCACTTCCCCTCCAATTCCACATACTTAGAAATTTTTCTTAAGCAGTCATAGTTAAGAATTTGAAGACTTTTTATAAAAGAAGAGCATAAACAAGCTAAAGAAACACATCTTAACCCTAATCCATATGGGCTTTTTTCGAGCTACCATTTATGGGGGGGGGGGCTCTTTCCACCCCCCTCATCTGAAAACAGCCTTGTCCTCTTCAGAATTCAATACAACTTGGCACTGTTATAGATCAGGTAGTTTCTAGTATGTAGCGTAATTTGGGTGCGGCTCCCACACCTTATGACGTCACAGTGACGTCATGAAGTTGAAAATCTGTGAAAATCAGGTTTCCAAGTTAAATTTGAATTTAAGAAGGTTGTGCATAAACATTTAGCAGTTTTTGGTTCAATTTAGCCACAAATTTGATATGAAAATATAATTTCATTGAAATTAATGACTTTGGAGTGATATTTTGGCAGAAATTAACCAATGTTAATGACATCATTTATGCAATTAATTTGTTCTCTGTAGAAATAGACAAAAAGAAGATGCAAAGTGGTAATACTCCATTACAAACGTATCATTGGAGTGTTTTCAATTGAAAAATTTTGAAAACATTCAAAAAATTTGCTAATTAGCCCAAAATGGTGGCCAAAATGACGTCATTATAAAAAAATGCTGATGTCACCAAATTTCAGAAATTCTGGTATCAAATTAAAGCTCTTTCTTTACTGATTAAGTAATTTGGTGTATAATACTTTATAATTTGATCAAATTTTTCCACTGATTTCATCAAAAACAATGATTTGTATGCTACCTGCCTCCAAATATGGGCATGTCACGTGACCTGTAGGCTTTATTGTTTGAAAATTTTTTGGTTAAAATGTGGCGAATGGATAATTAGTAAAAGTCAGAGGGGTTTGGGGGACATAGTTGATGTCTTTTAAAAACGCTGCAAGAAAAACCTTGAGGGGGGGGGGTGGAAAACACCCCCATGTGGATTAGGGTTAAAGTATCTGTACACTTTGTTTCTTTTAAAAACAACGGGGAAAGAAAGTAGTTTGGCAAAAATTAAATAGGGTATCAATATTTCCGAGTGATGTTGGGACACTGTTAGTAGAGTCATTCTAAGTGATGTGGGGACACTATCAGTAGAGTCATCAAAATTTTTCTTGGAATGCTACGTTAAGGTCAACTTTCAAGGATTTTTCACAGCAATTATTTCATATTGAGACCAAATAAAATTGGGTTGTGAGAAGTGTTCTGGGACAAAGTAGGGGTCCCTTTTTGCCAAAATTTTTTCAACTGTCAAGCACTCAAATCTGGTACTTGAAAACATGCCATCAAAATTCTGATTGAAAGAGGCCTTCTGAGACAAGTAAACAATGTATACAAAAAAGATTTCAGAGCGATGCTAATTTACAAAAAATTGTCTCAAAATTTTCCAGAATTCCAAGTTAAACAGCTCGCAAGCATGGGGTCGCAAAAGACATTCTAAGAAAAGTAGAGGGCATTCTCTCAAAGTTACCCTGGGTGGGTGCACATGGGTTAAGTCTGAAGAGAATGAGGAGGCAAGGAGGCTACTTTTTAACCCCGAGGAGTGAGGGTTTGCCTTTTTTGTGAAAGGGAGGAGCCTCAAAAAATTTGAAAACACAGCGAGGTGCGAGGAAAATATAAGAGAAAGCGCTGAAAACTGAGGAGCTCAGGTTTCCCTGCATTAAACAGCAAGGAGGAATAACAGTCTAAACAAAATGAATCATATGATTAAATATATAATATATATCTACAGACCACATCATCTGACTTGATTATCTGGCGAAATTTCATAATCAAATCTGGTATATTCAGTTGGAAAAGAACAGTTCAATTCTATCTAACTACTACGCCTATGCCAGAAAATGAGGAATGAAGGTGCTACTGGCTTGGTTGAAAACAAATTGCAATGAGCACTGACCACTTGAAAAGGTTTGTGCATTCAAGATGCAAAACTGTTTCACATATATTCAAAACTAAGAACAGAAATTGATAATATGCCTAGCATTCCTCTTTGTCTCAACCATCAGCAAAATGTTACAGTTTGAAATTATGACCTCACCGGTGTTTCTTTCTCCCTCCTCTTGACCCTTCCTGATGTCAGCAATTGATCTGGAATGCTATCATGAAAGACAAGAAGAGAAAAAGTCACATTTTCTGAAAAATACAACAAAATCTTGAAATATATATGGCAGCTTTTCACTTTAAAACTTACAATCATTCCAAGTTATGATGTGGGAAAGGCAAGCTGAGTTGTATATTCCAGCCTGATGGTTCCAAAAGTTGATCTTTGTCACAATCATATAAAGACTTACTTCCCAAAATTTTATTCCCAATTTATGATACATACATACACATGTATTTTTTCAAAAACGACAAAGAATTTTTTTTCTATCAATCAACAGTTTAAAAACAACTTGATGCAAGATACTAGAGTTTATGCTAGATACTGTGGCATTGATAGCGAGGAAAGACGCAGGGTCACAGAGTCCTCACTAACAAAGAATTTCATCCAATACCATAAGCTTCTGAAAAACATCAGACCTGTGCCCTCCTGAATGTTTCAAAACAAGGTGTGTCTAAAGCCTTTTCAATGATTAGACAACTACTTTTCAAGTAATATGAGCAGTGGCGGACACTTGGGGGGTGAGGAGGCGGCCGCCCTCCCAATAATTTTCAAGAAAAGTGAAACCTTGAGTTTACATTTTAGGCTCTTCGTTTATACAGCGTAAATGTACAGAGAAATAGTGCTATCGTCACATAAATATTCAACTTACAGTAATATCATCAAAATCAAGTCTCAGACCAACTATTTGCGTACAGAAATTGCAATTCTAATTAAACGGAACTAATCCGTCCTTTTTATGCACCCAGTGGTCTAGCACTTTATCTAAATCTAAAGAATTTAAAATCTTTGTTCAACGACAGTACCATTAAGTCACTTGCCTTGGAAAAGTCCAGGCTATTGCAACTCCAGCTCAACACCCGATTCATTGCACAGAAGCTGCGTTCAACTGTTGAAGTACCAACAGGAAGAGTTTTTGATATTTTAATAAGTTGTTCTAAATTGCAGTACAAATTCATGTCCATACTCTTTCTAGCTTTTATCACAATAGGTGCGCGTTCACACTCTGATTTCACCAATCCAACATCTATGGTTAGGCAATCGTCAAATCGTGAAACTAGGGGGCACATAGCTTGGTAATCCAAGTAAAGTTCTTTTGACGCATCTAGTGAATCCATTGCAGCCAAAACTTCGACATTTTCGTTGTTAAAACGTTGGTCAAGCTCTTCAAGGATGAGTGGAATGGAGCTCTCCTTTAGATCTTCGCATTACTGGATTTGGCTAGCAGGGTCTTCTGAAGTTTCTCTTTGAATGTGGATAGGATCCTCAAAAGTGGTTGGTATGCCAAACTAGAATATATTCCAAACTAGATCAAACATTCATAACTATCCCACCCGCAACAGCGATAACTTCCAAGTACCAAAAACTAAAAATCGCTTTGGGGATCGAGCGATAACCGTCAAAGGTCCCAGGTTATGGAACTCCCAACCCTCAGAACTTAACAAGACAGCTCCCCTTAAAGAATACGTCAACAGGCTCTAAAAGGATACAAACTTGGTTCCTATATAAAACACATTCATTGGACTAATATTGAGATTATCACTGCTCTACGTACCTTTCCTACATATGTTTTATCAGATTAGTTGTTTTGTAAATAGTTTAGCATGTACGTGAGTATTTCATATATTTTTATATTTCATATTTCATATTTCATTTGTTTAGGGAGGGTTGCCCTTCAACCGAAGTTGTTTTTCAAGGGGCCCTCCAATTAAGAACTAATTACAATATACAATTAGAATGCCAAAAAATAAGAACCCATGATATTAAAAACCTATTTACAACTATATGATATTTACAATAAAAAAGGAAATAATCAACCCTGTATTGATTTTTTGAAACTACCCAAGGAGGATGCCGTCTTAGACTCAGCGGGAAGGCTATTCCATAGTTTAGCTCCCCGGAAAGAAACGCATTTTTGTCCATTTGCTGATCTTTTCTTTGGCAACCTCAAATCAGTCTCAGTGTTCTGGAGGATGCGGGAGGAGCATGCTGAGTTTTTGGTAAAGAGATTACACAAGTATTGAGGAGCCAAATCATTGAGCGACTTGAAGACCATTGTTTTGGACTCATTTCCAATTAGTTCTTCAACGGTCTTCCAGCCCAACTCTGTAATAAGTGGTCTGCTTGGGGTATCAAAGCTGCTGTTTGTTATGATCCTAGCAGCACGATTTTGAAGTTTTTGCAACTGGTAGTTATTCTGAGTAGTTATTCTTGTATCGTAGTCTTTTGACTTCATATTGCATAACCTTACATTGTATAATCAACAGTTCTGTTTTGTTTGTAAGCGCCCCAGACTCGATAAGCTCTGCTTCCTCTGGGGCGTATGAAATCATATGTAGTTAGTTTTAACTAATATGTTATTTCATGAATCATCATCATCATCATGCCAACGGAAGAGCACAGTGACTTGGCAGCATCAAGAATGTCATGTACGTTTAGATCTTGCAACAGCGGTCGCACAGCCAGCATTTCACTTGCAATTGCAATCCATTTGATGTTGCTCTCTTGCATTGCCTTACTCAACCCATTCATGATGGCCAAGACACGATGAAGAAAACAAAGAGAAATGATGAATCTACCGGACAGCATTTTATGGTACAAGCCAGCAGCGACATCTGATTGGTTTGAACTGGAAGCTGCAATCGTTTGAAGGCTGACCAGAATCGCTTTAAACTGTCTAACTATCGTGTTGACTCCCTCAAACTTGCAGGCCCATCGAACTTCCATCAGTGAAGAAGCTGCCATCAATGGTTCCTTTGGGTACTGTTCCTTTTGACATTCCTCGAAGACTTCCTTGCGCTTTGCAAGCTTGAAAACCTTCTGTAAGGCTTTGTATGCCTCAATGACCTTCTTTGCTGCTTTGACGTTACTGAAGTAAGTTGCGACAATCAGGTTTAGGCGATGAGCGGCACAGTGAATATAAATCAGCCGATGATACTGCCGTGCAAGTCTTGCAGCAACTCCCTTGTAGCATCCACTCATGACAGAAGCACCATCTGCCCCTACAGCAAGCAGACAGGCTGAAGTGTTCATTCTTTCAAAAGCAGGCAATATTCCTGTGTTGACAATTGTTGCAGCATCTGTTTCTTTAAGCCTAGCAAATTCGTAGAAACGCTCCTCAATCTCCTCCGAATCATTGACAAACCTAAAGCATATTGCCAGCTCCTCATGTCCAGCATTATCCTTGCACTCGTCAATCAGCATTGAATACATGCCTGCCTCGTCGATCTGTTCTTTCATGGTTCTTCTCACCTCAGAGGCCATTGATTTGACCAATTCATTGGAAGAACGGATGAACAGAACAATTGAAAAGCTCAAATATCATAACAAGCTACCAATTCCATTTGTAATACCATGGTGATACAAATTTTCATTCAAAATAAATAGCACTGTGTCACAGAAAACAGAAACATTATCCTTTTCTGTATTCACTTAACAGGGACACTTCTATCGTAATGTAGTTGCGTATGATGGGCTACATTTGATGATTTTAAATAAACGATGAATACATCAAAAAGGGCATTTCCCATGTTTCCGAGAGTTTGAAGGGCGTGGTCACCAAAAATTTTCCTGGGCCCCATTGCATTTTTGCCCCCCTCCCCCCAATAAATTGCATAGCGTCCGCCACTGAATATGAGACAGGAAGGAAGTGGGAATAAAGGCCAACATGCTGAATCTTCTTCATTTTTGGCAATCTGAGAATACTTACAATTTGTAGCCTCACATCACCAAACTGGTTCAACTTTTTGCAGTTTTGCATATGAGGATAACTTTTTTGGCGTTAGTCACCTTCACATAAAATGAGTATAGCTTCTATTCACTATAAATGAATCAGTTGGCTGATCATAATCCTACCAAATAAAAAATTACAGGATCTCTGCCATAACAATTCCAATCAAATTTTTCAAAGTGTTTCTTTCCTTTCTGTGCCCTGCTAGCTTTCAAGAGGCTTTACAAGAAGAGGTGCTCAAGCTTGTGCCTCCAAACACACCAGGAAAGGTCTAGGGGCTTAGTAAGTGAGCACTTGGGTGGATTAACAACCTCTTAACATTATGACAAATCTGTTTTACTATAAACGTTTATATAATCGTTGCCTGTTGTAACGTTTCCATGTTTTTTTATTGCCGTGTCATATGCCAATGATTAACTTTCTGGTGTTCTGGAATCAAGTTCTTTTCAAAGTGCTCAGTCAGCCACCTGGAGTTTCTTGTTAAGCATCTGTATTCTCCTTCTTCACTCACATGGCCTGCTTGCAAGATCATTCAGATCAATTAATAAATGCCCATGATTAGGTATATATAAATATATATATACTTCAATGCTTCAACACCAAAATGTTTGAAGAAAAGTAAAGGGAATTGTGAACTAACCAGTTTCATCCTTGCTTTGTAATTACAACTTGACAGGAGCTTCTTGGAGGAATGAAAAAGAACAGTTTTTTTGTAACTAACTCAAGAATGGCCGAAAATATAGTAGGGAATGAATATGCTACTTGCATGGTTGACAACAAAATTGATTTGATCACTGGCCATTTGGACAAGTATGCATTCAAGACACAGAAGTGTCTCACATATATTCAAAACTAAGAGCAGAAATTGATAATATGCTGGTCTAGCATTCCACTCTTTGTGTCAACCATCAACAAAGATTTAGAGTTTGAAATTACTTGCCTTGTTAAAAACATTTTGCTACGGGCGCTGAACATTTGAACAAGTCCATGCATTTAAGAAGCAGAACTGTTTCACATATAGTCAAATCTAAGAATAGAAATTGAGAATAAGATGGTCTGGCATTCCGCTCTTTGTCTCAACAATCAACAAAGTGCCACATTTGAAATTATCATCTCACCCGCTTTTCTCCTTCCTTCTCTTGCAGCCTTGAGTGTCTTGGCCAGACTGTTGATGTCACCATCAAGCTGGAGTTCTATGATAAAAGAGATAGTTCCAGAATCTCACATTTGAGACAAAATCCTGACAAAATGGAAAACTTTGAAAGACTAACATAAAAATTTCAATTTCAACAATGAAGGAGGGGTAGTTTCTTGTGCTAATTTTTGAATAAGAAGTTCATAAATTTGTTTCTTGTTCGAGTGACCAGGTCATCTTCCACAACCCTATACAGGAATACATGAATACATATATCTGTCGCCGGGCCTAAAGGCACTTCTCTATGTTTTAGTTTCAGGGAGGTAAGCTTAGATCATTGCACCTCATCCATTCACACCCCAGCAATCATAAGTTACTAATCGTTTTGAAAGCAAGGTAGAATGGCAAAATCTTCTCGTAGGAACAGTATTGTAGCTGAATACTGGAACAGCATTCCTACAACTATTAAAGAATCTGTATCCTTGCTTTGCTTTCACTATTTGCATTTTTAACAGCAATTGGCCATTATGGGGGGAGGGGGCCTTACCCTTAGGCCGTTAAGGAAATGTAAAATCGTAGCTAAACCCTTACCATACAAATAACATATGTATAGAGTGTAGAATAAAACAGTTTTATGCTTCCTGATATGGCGCATCTTCGGTTGAAGTCTGGTGTGTTCCACAGGACATCTATTTGCTGCTCTCCAAGTCTTACTGAGAGCCCCCCCCCCATAGTACCCCTGGATAACGGATTCATGTGCTGATCTTTCATTTTTCATGCCATCACTTTCACGATCACGTTGCAGAAATCTTATGAATGTTCCAGAAAGACATCTCTAACACAACAGGGCACACAGACTGGTTTTATCATGGATTTTTTTAAAGTTTTGCAGCTAAGGTTGCAAGTCAAATGAGATAAATGGGAATCAGGAGGCTAGCCTTAGAAAATTTTTCGAGTACTCTGAGAATAGAACGTTGAAAAACGACCTACTTTAGGAACTGAAAGCTGGCAACCTACCATTTGCTTCTGAGGAAAAGTTGACTTTCATTCAAATTGCAATTGACTGCATTTTATACTTGGCTAGTGGTAATTTGAGTAACACCATGTATTATGTTCAGGTAACCTAGAAATTCTTTGTGTAACATCATGCTCTATTTTCAGTTTTACAGACTTCACATCTACGTATTCTCCAACAGCCAAAATTCCTCCAGAAGGACTAGATTGCGAGGGAAGCGATGGGAAATGGGGATCCGGGGATTTTGAGAACCCTCCACAATGTTGGAAAACGGCATTTTTTTCAGACTTCAAGGGGTAATCATGTGCTTTAGATGAACATTTCACGAAATAACAACCAAATTTTAGGCAAATCACGCTGCACAACAGAGTCCTTAATCACAAATTCACAAGTCAAAAATATCAAAATCACAAAATCACGCACCTAAATTAGCAAAATAACGATTCACGTACAAATATGGGGGGCCTCTACTGAGGCAAAAAAATTTAGGCTGATCCGAGGCGCTTTTAGAAGGTCGTTAATGGTGAGGCGGGGGAGGGGGCTCCAATCTTAATGGCCAAATGCCGTTAAAAATATGAACATCGAAAGTTGATCGCCCCTAACCTAAAGTCAGATCTACTTGCAAAAAGCATTGACAACTAGCCTTGAAGTTTCCCACTATCCCTGAATAATCAAATTGGGGACTCTTATTCAAGTAATTTACTCTGATCTCTGTGAAATATCAAATATTTCTGTGAGCAGGGGGGGGGCCTCTCTCCTCGACTAGCTTTGTTAATGAGGGAGTTCCTCCTTTAATTGATACCATACAACAATGGCAAAGATACTTTTTGCTTCATAATCATATCAACTTTTCATTTTACTGTGTGTTTGGTTTGCAAATTTTATTATCTAAATTTGTTGGAAAATGTATGTTGTGTTGAATATAAAATGGCTAGAGTGCAGTTTAGCGGGCGGCAATCGAATTTCTTGTCATTGTATGTCATGCAGTAAGGGTTAGGGTTTGTTTCAAGATGGATTTATGGGGATAATTAGGGTAAGTTAGGGTTAGTTAGGGGAAGGTAGGGTTAGTTAGGCTAAGTAAGCGCGAGTTATGGTTAGGTTTTGTTCAGTTCAATATTTTTCAAAGGAATATGAAACCTGGCGCCGGCCGCTAAAATGCACTCGTCCCTATAAAATATAAACCTGGACCCGAAGGGGCAAACCTAACACTTCGCCTGCCATCTTTTGCAGTACGTTGATGGCCAAGGTAGCAGAACAGTTAAAAAAGATAGGCCTAGGCCAGCCTTCCCTAGGCATGCAAATAAAAGACTCAACAAACCTGATCTCATAATTTCTGTAGAGACTCTTTAATGCTTGACTTGCAGCTCTTTCTAAGGAAATTCTTGATTTCATATACTTTCTTGGCTTTTGTGTACGCGGCTTGGAGCGAAACCCTCCATTATCGCTGATCGTTAAGAAAAGAATAAATTTGAGCGCCAAAATGTCAAACAACGTTCGGAACAAAGGACAGAGGACTGGGAACGAGTAGGAGGATTTCTTCCCATTGGAAATGGAAATGCCTCTCTGGAGGTGGAAATGTTAAGAAATATTGCGTCCGCGTCGACGCGTCGTGTACACTACATTCGACTACATTCGTGTGAATTTTAGCTTCGGAAACTAATTAGAAATGCAACTTTCCATAGTTTTTGCCGTGATACGAAGAGGTAAGTCTGATATTTTGGGCTTGAACTTCGAAGATTGCCAAAAGTGATGCATTCCTGCCTTCCGTTCTTTGTTTCATTTTTGAGGTATCCCTTATTGTGTAGGATTGGCTGATGACATCATTTTGCTTGCAAAAGAGCGACAAAACAGGCAAGATTGACCATGACAGACTTATTACAGATGCCAAAAAATGGACTTGATTTCTTTTTTTAAGGTAGGCCACCGGTCGAAATTCTAAAATTGTCATTATTGCAGATAAAGATTTGAAACTAACGCCACATTGACATGTGAAAAAGCTGATTCCAAAAATGAAATCTATTTTTAGAAATTCTAATCCGTTTCCATGGAAACTGAAGAACAAAAGAAAATTGTTGCCTTCGTTAGTGAGCATAGATTTTCTAAAGTACAGGTTGCATTGATAGCCTGTGTGTGTCAATTTGTTTCTGAGAGGTTGGAGAGTGATGTAGGGTCATTAGTTTATGAATATCTACAAAATCTTTTAAAATATCTCTAAAAATGTCAAAATTGTGTTTTTGCAGAATTATTGTTAATTTTTTGATTGACACACACTCACAATCACTCATCATATAGAAACACTAACCACCCTACATCACTCTCCATTTTCTTAGAATCACAATGCTATATAGGTTAAGCATTTTGTAATTACAATCATAATAATCTTTGTTCACTAAGGGCTGTATGTATCGCAAAGAACAAGTTTTGAGAAAAAAGCATTTGAAAATTTGGATTTATATTATTTTTATTTGACAGGATACAAAAGAGCTATAAAACCTAAATATGGTTTCCGCAGGTCTCCAAAACGTCCTTCATAGCTTCAGGTTTGATTAGAAGGTTAGGCAGGAATGCATCACTATTGGTATCAATGATATTTAATTACCGTGCCTTTTCAAAACTTTAGATTAACTTCAGAATCTTCTTGCTGGAGTGCCATAATACAAATATAAATAAGTGAATAACGTAAAATATAAGCACTTTGGTAACGGGCTATGCTCGAAACGTCATTTCTTTCAATTCTCATCGCAATTTTACGTTATTTCCTTGTTTATGTTCAGATCAACTTGCTGAAGAATTCAAATATCCATGTATTTTCCAACTAAAACCTTTCAAAGATAAATGAGGTTATGCTCTCAAACATAAGCTCGAATACAAAATAATGTGTTTAGCTAATACTCTATGAAAGTTGATAACTCAAAATGGAATATAGAAACATTTATACAGAACTTCTTGTCATTCCAAAGTACCATTAGTTTGCATCAATAAAAGATTTCGTCTCATGTAACCTTTAAAGACCAGTCTGAACCTTTTTGAATTAAGGAAAAGAGATGCAAGAGTCATTCATGAAATGCAAGGAGTCATTCATGATCAATTTTGTTTCTTTGTTATACATTCAAATAAAATACTCAACCATAGAAATACAAATACTTGTATGCTGAGTCTAATGGAAACAAAAAGACAATGACTACCCAATGACTATTAACGAAGAAAGATGCAAATAAATAAAGAATAAACAAACAACTACAAAATGCCACATAAAAGATTAAATATCGATAAAAGCAAGAATCCATTTTACAATGGATATCAGGCTGGCATAGGCATGCAAAGCAATAGGGACGCAGGGCGAATGAACAACAACGACAACAATTTCTGCCAACACTGATCACCCTTCCAGGGTCTCCACCGCTCACGGGGGGGGGGGGGGGTTCTCGGCTAAATTTCGGGTAGGGGTGTGCCGCCCACGGTTTCAAAATGGGACCGTTGGCTAGACCAATTTTTGTGAAAATGATACCCTTGGCTAGACTAATTTCTCAATCAAAAGTGCCCTGAATTGGCGTTTTCTAGACAAAACTTGCCAAATTTTCTCATTCTCAGGACAAAAATTTTTAAAAAATTAGATTTTTTGCAGAAATTACCAAATTTTTACAGTGCTTTGACCAAAATTGCCACAAAGCATACCCTTGCCTAGACTAAATTCTACTAAAATTGCCAAAAAGTATACCCTTGGCTAGACTAGAAGTCCAAAAAAGTATACCCTTGCAGGCGGCACATCCCCAGGTACCTTTACTATGGAAGAACCCTCCTCCCCCCGTGCCGCCGCTCAACACACTGCGAAATTAATTAAAAAAAATGCAGAATGTAATATATTAACAAGGTGATATGATATAATAATATGATAAATGAACATGAATGATGAGCCTCTATGCAGGATAAAAATTTTAACGATATATGATGCTGCCATCAACATTTGGCCTGTTACTTTTTCTGCAGATGTTAACCACCTCGGAGTCTTGCAAACATTTTTATGACACTCCCTAAAAGACAAAGATTGTTAGAATAAACAGATGAAAAATACCTTAAGCAAATGCTATGACGTAGCAACACAGAAGAGAGAGAAAGAGAGAGAACGTGTTGGCTTTGTCTATTGGTAGCAATAAGTGTACGGTTAAAAGGCTAGAAAGAAACAATCAAATTACGGGGCAAAAGCCCTATTTTGGGAAACTGATATTCGAGTTATCCACTGTTTTGTACAATTGGCAGATGACGTCCTTTTGTTCGTAAAGAGTAATGAAAGTATACAAGATTTACTGCATTTTCAAAGGGAAATTCACTCAAAGAATTTCCTTCAATTGATATGCCTTTCTAAACATCATATTATATCATGAAATTATTCATAGTATAATCAGCATTCAGCAAAGCTGAAATGTTTTCGTCCACTGTTTACTTTCAAAGATCAGAAACAGCTATGTTTCCATATGTTGTCATAGTGATTTGCAAACAAAATGACGTCATCAGCTGACACTCAAAATTAGTGGATAAAGTGAAAGCGAAATGAGATTTCAAAGAAATGTGCAGAAGATTCCCCATCATTCGACAGCGCTGATCGTTTACGACAGTAAAATTTTCGCTTCAGGTCACCTTTAAGATTTTTGAGAAATTCAAGATTTTAGAGATTTTGAGGATTTTTGAAGATGTTTTGGTATTCCTTTTACAAAAAGTTTATCGGATTTTCTGGAGTGATTAATCCTTCAGCAGTTTACTAGACATGGATATGGTATCGAACTTTAAAGGCAGTGTGTCCATGTAAATAGAAGGCTTTGAGGGGGGTATCTCGGAAACATGTGATCCTTTGTCGTATTTTCATGTGACCAGTTGTTTAGGCTTAGGCCCTGACTTTGTTCTCGAATGGCTACACGCCCTGAGTCCATCACTTTTGTCTGCCGGTGTTGTCATTGGGAATAGTTTCGTTAGCTTGAAATTGCTTTACTTTCTCTGTTCATCCTTCCTGCGATAATATTTTTAAAAGTAACTGTGTATCGTCACTATCATTGCCAAGCATCCAAGACGTTCGCTTGGTCGAAGCTTGTTTTGCCGACATTCTGCCATTGCTCGTATGGTTTGACAGTGAGGCTCTCATTTTCATGTGATCACTTTAAAACAGCTGGCTCCTAGCCAATCAAATTCTCGAACAGCTACATGCATGTCAGCAGTGAGTCAGCAGTTTCATGGTTTGGACATGAATGTTTTGATCCTTGAGTCATGTTTTCTTGACTTGTTTTCTTTCGCCTTTGTCTCGTCTTCAACTGATGCGTGCAACTGAGCATGGTGCAGACCCAATCGCTCTCAAGTTGTTCGAATGTAATTCCTTTGTATTTCTGCATCTTAGTGCGCCTTCGCAAAAAAGCTTCAAACCTTTGCGGTTTGAAACTTTCTTCTTTTTTTTTTCTATTCATAATAAATTAAAATTAAACTTAAATACATTAATACTGTACCGCCCTTGGTGTAAGAAGACACAAGGTCATCTGGCCTACACCAAGAACGGCACTTACAATTTTCAAATACAACTTCAAAAGTAACGAAAACTACTGGGAACAGGAAAAGAAAACAGGTAAATGAAGCAAAAATTAAAGGAGAGAGAGAGACTTGCAGTTCCAGACCAAACTCAAACCATGCTATGTGTCTAATCCTTATATCGTAGGTCTAACATCAATTTTGTACTGTTAAATCACTCGTTGCTGTGTGACTTAACTAAAGTGCGTGAGTAAATACGACTAAGAAACTAGAATAATAATATTGTGAAAAGAGGACAAACTTACGACCTTCAAAGACAGGACTCTGGATTGAAGACACAGACTTTGGCGGCAGCTTCACTTTTCCACTTCACCGTTTTTCATACACCAAACGCTATAACGGCAAACCTACCTATGTTAACTAATACAAAGCAAATCCTAGAGTCTTTCTCGGCTTCGACTTCGACAACTAACGGCTTTAACGACTTTAACGGCTTTGACGACTTTAACGGCTTTGGAGACGTTAACGGCTAACGACAACTTTACGACTTGTTCTTCGACTTTTAACGGCAATTTTCGACTGTTAAGACTCTTCGACTTTTCGACTCTTCAACTCAACTTTGATTTGAACTCCACTCAACTCAACTCTTCGCGAAGCCACCAACCTAATTTTGTATGAAACTTGAACAAAGCAAAACCTAATAAGGATAAAAATTTACATTAACCAATCAAAAGTTTGTCCCAAAAATATCGTCCAATCATAGTTCGCATTGCATCACTTTGTGCCACGTAAACAGTTCTTGCATCATCTTCGCAGGAAGTTCTGCAATGTTCGGTGACAAAACTGCAACGTAATGTTTAATCAAATGTTCCAGAATATTCAGCGAAAATAGTCAGCAAAATTGTTAATTGAACGTAATGTTTATCAAGTGGGAGGCCCTGTATCACAACAGTACCATCACATCGAAACTGATGGTACAATGACAATGGACGTAAAGCACTATTAGAGCATTTGGATGGTTTGGTGTGGAACTGTATAGAAGATAGAAAAGAGAGCTGCTAGATGATTGTGTTGTGCCAAATTAATTTCGTGCTAATCCACAGATACTAACATGCCACCCAAGCGATAGGACAAAGAAAACCCGTCCCCTCACTTAGGCAACACGCCAGCACCCACAATCAATTTAACCTGTTTGTTTTTTCGATGTACTCAATCGTTGCTTCAATTATTATCCTGTTGTCAATCATATTCATATAAGGACTGCCATAAAGAAGCAAGTTGCACAAGGTTTCTGAATCCAGGTTTGCGATATCAATACCGGACACTTCAGTGACAGTGCCAAAGAGATCCTCTCGCAATTGATTAAAGCGGGGGCAATGCAGGAGATAGTGCTCATTGTCCTCATTAGCCGCACCACAATCACATATAGGCCTAAGGCACTCAAAATTGTGATGAAATTTGTGCGCATTAAGATCACTGAATTGTACGCGAAGCTTGGTTATATTTCTAATACCCTTTAAGTCAGATACTCCATAAATAGTATTTCTGACCGGTCTCATTAACGCAATCAGTTTCCGTTTAAATTCAGCAATGGTTTTAGAAGCGCGTATTTCAGTTGGTAGTTTGTTCCATTCATGTAACGTGTTATGAAAATAGGAATTGGAAAAGCGATCGGTTCTGGCTCTATTTTGGGCATAGGCTTGAGGATTACGCAGATCATAAGATATCTGCCGTTCAGGAGGAATTAGAGAAAAAAGATATGCTGGGTACTGTGTCAACTTTAGCTTGAAGAAATGGCATAGTCTTCTATACCATCGTCTCTGGTACAAAGATTCCCAACCAAGTTCATCGTAAAGCTTTTGCTTACTTGTACCTCTCCATGCCCCAGTCACAGCCAAAGATGCTGCATACTGCGTTTGTTCAAGACGCTTTGTAATAACTGATGACAAGTCAGGGTCATATTTGTGGTAAACAATATCACCGTAATCAAGGTGGGGGCGTACATACAGTTTGTACATTTGATCAAGTACATCCCTTGATACGTATTGTGACAGGTGTCTTATCAACCCAATCCCCCGCCTGGCTTTCGAAATAGCTTCACTCACATGACTTTTAAAACTCAATTTGGAGTAAAGAATCATTCCAAGATGTTTGTGCTCTGTTTTGCTTGTAATTTCTTCATTTCCGAGTCTCAAAGGAGGGTGCACTGGGCGCAACTTTTTAACGGAAAAAAGTACCTCTTCCGTCTTGTCAGCATTGAAGTGCTTTTTCCATTGCCACGCCCACAGGGAAACTTTTTCTAGATCTCTATTCATATTTTGGGCAGAGACGGTTTCATTTTCAACCACTGTAAATAGAGAAGTATCATCAGCAAATAATTTGACGTCGCACTGTAAGTTATCTGTTAAATCGTTAATATAAATAAGAAAAAATAATGGACCTAATACCGAGCCCTGGGGTACACCAGCAGAAACTTCCCGCCACTCAGAGGATTGCCCATTTAAAGTCACCCGCTGCTGTCGATGTGAAAGAAAGCTTCTGATTAGTTCCAGAAGATTGCCCGAAATACCATTACTTTCAAGTTTATAGAGTAGACCTGCATGCCACACCCTGTCAAAAGCCTTGGACAAATCTAGAACTTTCTTCTGCGAAGGCGCACAAAGATATAGGTATGCAAGGGAACTTTACTCGAATAATTTGAGAGCGCTTGGGCCTAAACCTTTCAGACGAAACAATCTGTGTCCTAATACCTTTGCTTTTAAGGCATAAGAGGGAAGTTTCATGATCTGCTGTATGATCGAAATGGTTAGATATAATTTTCAAAAGATGCTGGTATTACCTGTTATTATTCTGTTACTTTGGATAGTTCCATTATCCAAGTTATGGCCATTGAATATAAGTCGAAACTGTCCTGCGCTTATTTCTAGAAGGAGAATCAATACACTGGTCGATAAGTTGTAGACCAGAATGAAACATCGAATTCTCATTTCATAACAGACAGCTTGCTATCATTTTCCTATTTTCCTAATTTCTACGATGAGTGATTACCAAACGAAATTTTTACATCATAGTCATCGTTTGACTGATGATAGAATAACGTTTCAGTTTAAATCACTGCAAAAAATGATAAAATTTCACCACATTTTTTGCCGGGGAAGTTGCGGGGAAACGGACTCATTTCCCATAATTTCCCAAAGAAGAAATGGAAATTTCCGTTTTCCATAAATTTCCCATAGAAACTGGCCCATTTCCCATAAATTTCCATCCAAGAACTATGGGGAAATTTTGATATTTTTTGCTGTGAATATCCAGCCGCATTCATTTATTCCATAGTCCGCCGACCGTGTTAGCTTTGTCTAGCTAAACCGGCATGTGTTTGATTCAAAAAGCACAAACAACAGAGCACAGGGCTCCAATCTTTAACCCTATCTGACCAGGGTGATTTGAAACATTCAATGCTTGGGGGGGGCGGATTCCGCCCCTTTGTTTATTTCTGTTGTTGCATGAGATATGGCGACCAAATTTGGCACAAAGATTGTTCATTATGGAAACAACGAATTTTTGAAACAATCGTTTAATTAGCTTTGTCGTTGTTGTTGCTAGAGCATAATCAATATTAAGACGTCGTATGACCTCATAAAATTTAAAGTGTGTTAAAAGGTCGTAAAACATTAACATTTGTTTAGAAATGAAATTTGTGGATCAAAATAGATGTAAATTTATAGTTTCGACTTAATTGGACCAATTAAAAAGGATTAAGAGAGATACAATGTATCTTTTTCACAGAGTGGTGCACGAAAACTTGGTTACCATGGAGACACAGCTAAAATAGAGCACCAAAATTGTTACAGTTTCATTGCTATGTGATAGAAAGTTAAACTTGCTAAATCTCAGAGGCATCTAGCAACTAGTGAAAAGGTATAAATGAAAATGTACGAGGGGGGATAGGGTTAAAACGGCGAATGAAGTCTTGCTATTACTACACTAGTGTTACTGTTAGTACACTATTACTTGTTACTATTACTACACGACAATGTTACTATTACCACACTATTGATTAACACAGTTTTCTTTGACTTAATAGTTTGAATGGAACTTGAGATGGTTTTTGCAGGTTTGCATCAGAAACTTTTGACATCTTCAATAATTGGAACAATAGACCTTTTAGCTATTCTAAAAAAGAATCTGGATCGAACGATATTTCATTACATTTAGTAGAATTTTCGAATGTGCACAATACTGATAGAAGCTCTAACGCCACTCAGTTGAACCTCGTGTATAAAAATGTATAAAAATAACGCTCGATCCAGGCTCTTTTGTAGAATAGCTAAAAGGTCTATGGCATAACAGACTAGATTCAAAAATGAAAGGCTGGTAAAAAGTCAGCGTAAAATTACTTACTTCTTTCATCAGCAATTAGCTTTTTCAGCTTTTCAATTGTATAATCATCTCTGACGTTGAATGGCCATCTTTTCCCATCAGTATCATCAACATATATTATGAGACCTACGAAAGTGTTCAAAAATTAAAACACTTCATAACGGTTGTGCCAAAAAGCTAGCCCCAGTTTGATAAAAATTTGGTACAAAATGTTCTTAATGGAATTTGTTGATGAAATTAATTTCACACTTTATGAAAAACATAACATAGCCTCTTCAGCAAAATTCAATCCATTGCCGGCTGTAATTGCAGAAAAATGGGGTCTCAAATGGAAACACAAAAATTAGACCGAGCATGGTTAATACCTCGACTCCCTTGACTTGTCTGTACGCCAGCCAACAAGGCAAGTACAGATTCAGGGGCTTGACAAAAGCGCTCAAGTTCTACCAGGAGCTGTTTCTTCTCCTCTTGGCTCAAGCTTGAGAGAATGTTTACACCGGCAATGAAGTAATGCTGCAGGGACCCTTTTCTGACACATTCCATTAAACGCTTGACAGCATCTACGAGTCGCTGACCTATCTGCTCTTTACGCCAGTCGTTTGTCTTCTCAAATTCATGAAGCATTAGAGTTTTGAGATGGTAGGATCGCAAACCACACCAATCTCTGTCTTGAAGGAGGCCCTTGAGCACACGTAAAACATCTTTTCTGCAGTTGTTCGGAGTCGTTGAATCAGGATCATTCAACAACTTCTTCTCTGCATTGTTGAAAGCAAACCGCCAGAGGCGCTGGCTTCGATCATATGGTGGTCTTCTGGGAAACTTTGGAACCAAGTACACCGGCAGCTCGCTGATGATTGAATGAATCAAGGATGGAGATGGCCAGCCTGAGAAAGTCAGAAAAGAAATGTGAAGTACCATGGACAATCCCGGGGGGGGGGGTGGTTCTTTGCTATTGGGTAAGACGGGGATGTGCGCCAGTTTTGGGTAGTTTTTGGTCTGAAAATTCTGGGATTGGGATATACTTTTACTGGAAAATATCTGTGATTGGGGTATACTTTCAATTGGAATTTTCTGGGATTATGGGTGCTGAATGAAAGTACAACTGGATAATTCTTCGAGCAACACGTGGTCAGTTCCAGGTGAACAGATTTCAAGTATCTTTTGTGTTTAAAAAGGTGCTCAGATCAGAACTTCGTTCCAATGGCCACTTGGGACAAAAATTGTCGTTCCCAGCCCTCGATCCCTTATCCCTTTGCTGTCGAATTGTTTTTGTTACTTTTACAAAATTCTGGAATTGGGATCAATATCTGACAAAAATTCTGGGATTGGGCATCAATATCGGACCAAATTTCTGGGATTGGGTCAAAGCAGAAATCCTTGCAGCGCACCCCCGTATGAATTTATAGTGAAGTACCTCCCCCGGGTGGTCAAAAATCAGAATATCATAACGAGTTGATTTTGAATTTGAACGAAAACAAAAGGACCGTCATACAAAGCAAAAGAAAGCAATAAAAACAATAGAAAACTATAGGAAACCAAGTCAGACGAAAGAAGACAAAATATAACAAAAAGGAAACGAAATGAAAAGAGAGAAAGGAGCAAGCAAACAGAGAAAAACAGAGCGAAGCAAAATAATAATCATACTACAAAGTACCGAATGAGCAAAATTTAAGCAAGATTCGAACGATCTGAAAAATTTTGTTCTTTTGAAGTACTTTCTATCATCATGATTATGATCATCATGATCATGATCATGATCATCATGATGATGATCATCATCATCATCATCATCATCATCATCATCATCACATCATCATCATCATCATCATCATCATCATCATCATCATCATCATCATCATCATCATCATCATCATCATCATCATCATCATCATTTCTTTATTTTTAGTAGGCTAAGTTAAACTAATAGCTACTTTACAGCTAATTAAGGCCTATTTCTACTTTAAGATTTTACAAATACCTAAAAAAATGTGATAAAATCACTTATAAAAAGAAAAGTACAGTGGGTATACATACGAAAAGATTACATTATAAAAACATCCGTCCTGTTAGGAACCCCACTTTAGGACTATATGTCTTGCAGAGCCGGCAGTTGCATTTATCACCTTTCCAGCATCTAATTGGTTTTTTTTTTGTAATTAGGAAGGGTATTGATTGTTTTATTTCTAACGGTAATAGCTGCCATAGTTTATTTCCAAGGTAGGTTATGCTCTCAATTCCAATTCCAACTCTCAATTCTATGTTTCATCAATCTTGCTTTAACCATGTTGTTGACGTATGTTCCATGGTTCCAACGTATGTATGACGGACGTATGTTTTTATAAGAAACTGGTTTATATACTAAGATGGCCAAACTTTTAAGAAACTCTAGTACTATGTCTTAGAAGTACTAAGAAACTTTTCAAAGTTAAAAGTAAGGATACTATAGCAAATATGAAAGATCGTCCAACCTTCATTCTTGAACAATATTATCTAAACATTTGTGTTTTCGACATAACAGAACATTGTTTATTCCTTTATAATGTTTTAAATGTCACAAACCACATCTGCCGCAGTGTTAGCGACCACAATGATAATTCTGTATTCAAAAAATAAGAAACCAATAAAGAAATTTTCAGTACTGAAATGGACAAAATTTCATGTGAAATTAAGAAACTTTATTACTATGGCCTGATCCAAGTTTCTTGTAAAACAACGTGTATCCAACAAACAAGCTTGTAACGTTTTAACTCCTCGATAAGAAAGAAATTAGCGACACACTTTTAGTTGGCACCGAGCAAAACTTTTTGGGAGGCTCCAAGAATGAAAATATCATAGCATGCCCTGCTTCACTCTATCAGAGGTCTTTTCAAACAAAAAAGATAGCTAAGATGGGAAGGCAGTTATACGAATGCAGCCTCAACTTTCAAGATAAAATAATTACCGTTCCTTCTGCGGTGCTCCCAATCACTCGTCAAAGCTCGTGGCCAGTTTCGAACTTCAATAACTGGTGCCAAATCGACATCATAGATGGTCTCTGATCCCTTCATGAACTTGATTGTCACTGCTGGATGGTTGGTCTGGAACTTCAGCCTGCAATTAGGAAAAGGTGATGATAACAATAAGAAAATACAAGGTCGGACGAAGTAAGGCTTGGGGAAACAAATTCTTGTGTGCGTGGGTGTTTTCTTTGTCCATTTTATAAATCATCTCCACATTTAAACTGAGGGGGAGCCGGCCGGTGAGCAGACTTCGCCTGCGTGCTGCGTGCAGCCCCTACTGTTCCCCTTTAAGTTGAAATTTCCGGTTGAATTGAATACATTTTCTGATTCGACGGGGAATTTCAACTCAAAGGAAACAGTGGGGGGGGCTGCACGTAGGCTAAGCAGACTCAGCTAATAGACCCATTTCACAACTGCATTCAATTCGAGAAAAAAGATTTGATTCCCTATGCAGCGAGAAATCTACATCATTTCATTATGTTGCAACTACTTGTACAAAACAATTTCATGCGTTCCTAAGAGCAATGCACACTTTTAAGATTTCGATCCACAATTAAATCGAGGCAAGTGATGTTCCTGGAAGAATTTCAAAAGAACTGACGCCATTGTGAAAGGAGTCTATATCTGAAGTCTGTCCTGAGTCACTTGTGTTTCCCAAGATTGAGGAAACAGAACTCATTGGTCGAAAGGAATCTCTATTGTTCTCTTCTTGTTTGTTTGATTGATTGATGATAGCTTAAGGATGTCTTTAACCATGACCCTTTGTGCGCCGAATGAAAAGCAAGACAAAGGCAATTTAGGCCAAAAAGGACTTTCAGATAAAACGAAAATCGAATTTGGCGCCACGAAGAATCATGGTTAGCAATGGGTCTCTAATGAAGCGGCAAACAAAACGCCTACATGAAATTGGTCTTCTTTGGCTAACTAAGTTTATGCACAATCCAATTATGAACAATATACCAATGCTGATATCAGCAGACTCCTTTTTGCCAATGAAGCGCAGATTCTACATCGGTGGAAAAGACTTCTCTGACAATAGAAACTGAGGGGCATTTCACGATTTCACTCATTCAAAAAAGTGTACGAGCTTTTTTCTGGAAAAGGGATTTTTCAGGATATTTATGCATTTTTGTTGGTGGGAAAAGGATTTTGCCAAAGGTGTGCGAGATTTATTGGGATTGAAATGCCCCTCGCAACAAACCAGTTGAATCTGCAAGCAGACTAGCCTTTATCAGATAAAGTATTAACAAAGCCAATAGGGTAAGATGGATGAAAAAGCAAAAGAACCTGAATTCGTTATGATTGCGATTCCATTTATCAACTGCAGACTTCACCAAACTTGCAAATGTCTGTACAACTCTTTCAGCTGAGAGAAGACTCTTCCAGCTTCCATCAGCCATGTTTTCCCAATTATTTTGTGCCTGCCTTGGAGACAACGTATAACTTGCATATTCTAAAGAGAGAAAATGTTACATCTAAACTAATGAAGAAAAATATGGTGTCAAGGACAGTAAGCGCAAAGTTTATTCTATAACGTGGCCGGTGCAAAACGTAACGAAGAGGCAACTACTTTTTCATCTTGTGCAGAACTGGGTCAACACTTTTTTATGAAGCAAATAAGTACAGGACAGATACTCTTCAAAAATTTCTCAAAATTGTTCATTTTGAGGACAAATTGTCAATCATGCAAGCTGCAAAATGCTTGGAAGGATGTGTTTAAATAACAAAGAAAAATTCTTTGTCACCTTTGTTAAAAAATCTGAATTGAAAGAGGCGTACCTTTCGAAAAACCTTCAGGCACCTCTGTTGGGGCATATTCAATTTCTAATTCTTTTATGGGCAGGTCGTAATCAAATTCATCTGCACTGCGAATCTTTGCTTTTTCGTAGATACTCCCTCTGCATTCACGGCTAGTCTCGAATCTTGCATCTTCCTTTGCAATAGTCTTTCTCAGTTCATCAACAACATGTAAGATATCATTTTTTGCACGTTCTGTGTTTGAAACCTTTAAAGTATCGAGATACTTGTGCACACATTCATTTAAATTCGTCATATTCGACAGAAGTTTTCTGGAATTGAATTCGTATAAAGTTTGTCCTATGGAGCTGCAACTTCGTTCAATGATATTGATATTGAAATCATGAATTAAGAGATCTGCACAGCTGTAAATTTGCCTTCATCTACAAAATGTTATGTGCCACCTTTGTTGTCTTTATAAGACCAATTCATCAACAGAAAATGTACTTTCCCTTTGCAGGGGAAACTCCCCAGCGTAGAATGTTCTGGAAAGTTAACCTGCTTTTGCTCATATTGTTTGATCACATTTGATTCTGCCCTGGGAAAGTCCAAAACGCTTTGAATTTGAAAACTGTTAAATCAATTTTATGCAAGATCTGAATATGTAAACCAAGATGTCGCTCGATGACGTAACGTAACGTCTTTAATGCAAGCTGGTTTTGTGTATCAGATTCAATGTCGAGAAAACGACAAGTTTGCAAATTACAAATCACCTGCTAATTGATCTACGTTGACATAGCATAAGCACTAACGAAATTAACTTTCATTTTAAGCATTTCTTAGATTTTTTTTGTTCTTGAAGATATTATTTCTCTGGAAGTTCGTTGTGAATGGGGCCGACTGATGAACCTAGTAATATTTTGGGTGAGGATGTGAGACAGAAAGCATGAGGCATACACGGTTTTTTGTAAGAAACTAGGATCAGGCCATAGTGCTAAAAGTTTCTTAATTTCGCATGAAATTTTGTCCAATTTAGTGCTAAAAATTTCTTAATTGGCTTCTAATTTTTTGAATGCAGAATTAGCAATGTGGTCGCTAAAACTGCGGCAAGATACATGCGGATATATTTTATGCGGATATATTTCTTGACATTTAAAACATCATAAAGGAATAAACAGTGTTATGTTATGTTGAAAACACAAATGGTTAGATAATATTGCTCAATAATAAGGGTTCAACGATCTATTTGCTGTGATATTTATGCTTTTAACTTTGAAAAGTTTCTTAGTACTTCTCAGTCGTAGTACTAGAGTTTCTTAAAATTTTGGCCATCCTAGTACTAGTTTCTTATAAGCCAGTTTCTTATAAAAAAACGCGTATCAGAGCAAAATGAAAGATGATATGGAATGGATGGATGATTTTTATTTCATACAACATGCTGCTACCAGTGCCTTATTCAAGAATTTTGAAAATAATATAATGCAGGAAACGAGTGAAAATTAATTTAAAATGTGACAAGTATTTTCGTTATTAGAATAAAGAGTTTCCTAAGTTATAGAATCCCTGCGCGGGAGTGTTTTGACTTTTTAGCGATCTGAAAGTTGAGTTTCTCAGCAGTTTCTTATAAAAGATACTTGAATAAACATTCACACAGTGAATTCAGGCAGTGGTTTTTTGGAAACAAAGGCCTGCCGGTGACGAAAAGCATTTTACACCTAAACCCCTAAGTCCTCTAGGCTGGAGGGCTGGAGAGCCGATTTTGGGACATGATATTGATGATGTAATCATTCCAAATGCAAACCCCGTTTGTTTAATTTTGTTTTCTGCAGGTGTTCTTCCGAAAACAAAAGCAATCCTTCTTGTTTTTCTAGGAAATTCATCGTCACGATTATTGATTGGTCAAGATCCGATCATGTGATCATTTTGGGATCTCCCCTTACTGTGACACGCAAGGTATTTAGAAGAGTTCTGCGTTGTACTTTGTTGTCGTTCGTCTGAGAAGCGGGGAAAAGTTCTCAAAGAGATCTATTTCTTTCTGAGACAGTATTGCAAGCGAAATAGCACTATTTCTGCAGATCGGCAAAGGAAGAAGGGCATAAGGCACCACAGCATCGCAGAGCAAAACAAACACAAAGTCAGGGAGAGCTTAGAAATCACTGTAGTTAAGCCACTAGCACCTTACTTAGGCCATTTTATACTAATACTTCAAAATGGCTGAGCGTCCTGGGCCTGATCCTACAGGCCTTGACAAAGCGCTCCGAAGATACTGGGACGCAATCAAAGTTTCCGACAAGGGAAAGGCAAAATCAGAGGTCGAGAAAGTTGTAAGAGAAATTATCAGTCGAGTGGAAACAAAGGATTTGAGGTTCAAGCTTGGCTTAGAGTATCGAGGCAGTATGTATGAAAAAGTGAAGATAAAAGAAGCAGATGAATTCGATTTTGACCTGACCATAACGCAACTTACGATCGAGGAGGCACCAAAAGGAAGACCACAAAATGCCACTCAGGGTAGTTATTTATGAAAACCATTATATTTACAACTTTTTAGGAGAGACAACAGTGAGCAGTGCCAGGCAGAGATTTTTTCCACAAAACATGTGCAAACAAATTGTTCTTCCCTGTAGCATGATGGTTTCATTCATTTGAAAATGCTGAAGGTAAAATGGGTACTCTCGAGTACCGAATAATTGTGCCCCCCACTTGTTAATTTTGAAAAATTCCAACCCCCCCCCCCCCTGCTCTTATTCCAACCCCCCTTTTATGATTTTTGGAAAAATGAAATCATATTAGACATAATTTCTGAATAAATGCAAGAAAAAGTCTCAAGAAGTGCATTCAACAGAACCAAAGTTCAAAAGTAAATGTATCACTAACATCACTGTTTATATAAATATATGACAGATATGTGTTTACCTAAGAAAAAGGCTGTTTTCTATTTCTCCAAGCACCCCCACCCAATTATTCCAAGCCTCCCTGATTATTGTTATATTGAGCCACTTCTATCCCCCAATTATTCTCACCCCCCTCCCTGTATATTTGGTACCCAAGAGTACAGATGATGACAGGAAGATACACATAATACAATACAATAAAGGAGGGAAGGCGCAAACAGTTGTAACAAGGAAAAGAGAAGGTGCAAGAGTCATTTTCATCACAGTTTTTACCACAGATTTCCCTTTAGCCGTTTCTACCCAAGCTTAGTGCCCATTTCACCAAAGTAAGTCCTAACAGATGTTCAAATTATCACGTCACCAGAAACACATCAAATTACGGTTTTTAGCTATGCAAATGCTTGAAGTTTTCATTCTAGATATAGCCTTTTCACATGTTAACATCCTCACCAAAGCAAATGGCACTTATTAAGTATTCTTAGTCTGGAGGAACAATGTCTCGTGCCCAGTAAGAATGGGATCTCAAAAAGTACACAAGAGAATCAAAATCGTTAACTTAGGTCTTTTTTTCAGAATACACCACATATCAGCTCAGACCAGCACTTCAAGAGACATGGAGGAACCTTGCTGATAAAGAGGGCAAACTTCTCTCAGCTGAGAGGGTTGTGCAAACCTTTTCCAGTCTTGTGAGGCAAACTATTAAAGATTTAAATGAAAGTAGAAAGTTTGACTACCAGTAAGTGCATAGTACTTTCTTTATCATCTATATGGTTAGCAAAGTGTCGCACTGAGAAGTAGAAGCCATTCTTTCTTTCAATGTCAACTTTTTCCAGCATAAAGCACTGTATTGGCAATCACCCTGTTTGACAAGGAGGCCATACGGTATGAATACACCATTCAGAAAATTGTGCTGTTTACTCTTAGGTTCTTGCAGTAACCTGTGCATTCTCTACTGAGTTCTTTGAGAAGGGGTCTCCTCTTTAAGAGTCTGCACGTCAGTGATCAAATCCTTGTTCTCAGGTTGTGAGAAACATGGAGCCTTTCCTTAATTGCTGACCCATATCCACTTTCTTTCATGAGCATCTCTGTCTTTGTTCCAGTCTGCAGGTATTTAATTCCATGGACAAAGCCGGCCAAAGAAACCTTATCATGAGTGGGTGTCATGTCTCCTTTTCTATATGCCACTCTATTGCAGGGCCAAAGCCTATGAGGGGGCCAGGTGGGTGGAGCACCCCCCCCAGGAGACCATTTGTCGGAATTTTGCTCTCTGGTTGGAATTTTGGTGACTTAAATGACTAGTTTTGGAGGATTTTGAGGAGGAATAATGCATAAAAACCTTAATTTATTAGTGTTAAAATATAAATTCTAACAGAAATTATTGACTTTATGGCATATTTTTTATCGATATTCACTCATTGTGTTGATTTCAAGGTTGGATTGCAAAATGTGGCCAAATTTTGGTTACTAAGGAGTTAGATTGGTCATACAATGCATAAATTTCACGTTTGTTCCTATAACTGTCATTGTTGTTGTTGATGGTATTATGGTCGGAAAATGTTGGTTTTTTGCCCCCCTACGCAGTCATGGCTCATATCGGCCCTGCTCTATTGAATTTAATTCAATTATTTGGTTCCTTTATCCGTGGGAACGGCAATTCTTCCAGAACAAGGATTTGGTCACCAATGAGCAGACTATTATGTTGCAGCCCCTTGTTCTTATTTGCAGTTCGCTGTCCTAAGAAATGTAAATTTTGCATTTGACTTCCTTCCTGCTAGAATTTTTAGTTTGTTTCAAAATATTCCTGACAAACTTTCAAAAGCAGCCAGAAATGATCCGCAAATTTATGGATGTTCCTTCCTTTGAGTAATGAAATTATGTTTTTGAACAGAGTGACCCATTTCAGTGGAGGCAGCTTTTCAAATCTCCTAAAACTTGCTTGCTAGATCAAAGAAGAAATTTTACTAAATATTTATTTGCTTTGATATCCACAGGGAAAAGCCGTTATCTTTTGCTATCAGCCTAGTAAAATAGCAGCTCTCCGCAACATAAGTAGCTCCCAGACAGTAATGGTTTGCATAAGCACACGAGCCATGGAGAGTGGCCCCAATTGGAAAAATACTCAAGAATTAGCCTCTTTGGCAAAAATCCACCCCTTTGCTTATGATAGTTCAAGATCTGATCCAATAATTTTGAAAACAAAGCACAAAGATAGCAATATGTAATAGCAATGCTGTTTTTTACTCTATCAGATTTTGTCCAATGGCAGCAGCAGGCATTCTCCTGTAGAATGATTACTTGAGACTCAGTTTTCTACATTGATGAGTTGTTGCTTGCAGCTGCAAAACACAGACTGCTAGTTAGGCCAAATGCCCCACATCTGGGGCGTGTCCAATTAGATCACTGTAGATCTATGCATTTTCTTTAGCATTTGATTGGTTGATTAGAGCAAAGTTCAACGTCTGGAAGTGACGTAGCTCGAAGTGACGTTCCAATTTTTGGCTCAACATTTGAAGCACAGAAGAAGTTCGATTTCTCTTAGATTTTGGGTTAAGTTTAATCTATGTTTAGAATCTGTGTTCTGGTTGAGAGTCCTTGTAAAAAGAGACTATAACAATCAGATTAAAACATTGAACGAATACAAGGAATCACGTTGTCAGTCTACCCCTCCCACCCTTATCAAAGCTGGGGAAGGCTGCTTTTTTAGCAATGTTAATTATGATATGCGTTATTTTCGAATAATAACTAGATTATACAGGGTGTCTCAAAAAATTGTTCGACGTTTGATTAAATACTAAAAAATAACGATACGCTGAATGCACCGTTGGTTAAGTCACCCTTTTCCTGAGATTTTAGATTAATTTTTGACACAAGAATCTTGCAAATCTGCTAAAAATTCATTGAATTACAAGCATTTGAAGTTCAAATTTGTGCGAATGCTGAAACCAGAGGCATCGAGATGGCATTTTTTGGTAAAAGCTCCATAGGCCGTCGTTTCTGTTATTTCTCAATTGTTTCAGGGCGAACCAAGTTGGATTCAAACAGGTTTTCGATAACCTAGCTGTCAAGCATATAGATGTTTTGAGGAAACAGATTCAGTCTCTCGCCGATTATGTTCTGAACCACTGTTTTTGGACTTATGCAATGTAAGGAAATTTAGAGAATGATCGCAAGAAATAATTTACTTTAGAAGTCCTATTTGGTTTGCTTTGATATCAGCGAGAGGTATGACAGTGGATAAGCTTCTCTCACCTCCGTCTTCGAGCTTTTTGCAGTACCAGTAATCTAGGGGTCTCTGGTTTCAGCTATCGCATATTTTTGATCTTCGAGAGCTCGTAACTCAGTGAATTTTCAACCGATTTGCACGCTTTTAGTCTCTAAAATTTTTTCATAATCTCAGGAACAGGGTTATCTTTCCATGAGCTTGTTCACATTTTCCTTATTTTTCAATATTTTATCAAACGTCGAACAATTTTTTGAGACACCCTGTACACAATGAAAGTTTTCTTGGAAAATCTAGCCTTTAAATGAGATGTTATAATGCATGTATAAGCAAAGCAATTGGAAATCTGTAGAACAAAACCCCGGGGGAGGGGGGTACTTGACCTAAATTTGTACGGGGATGTGCCCACAGAAAAAAATTTTTCACCCTGCTCCAGAATTTTCGCCTTCAAATGATACCCTGTTCTAGAAAAAATCTGTGACAAGTATACTCAAAAACACAAAAATTTGACTAACTAATAACTCGTTGTAACAAAAGTTCCTCTCTTGACATGTTTTGACAACCTGCTCCAGAAAATTTGCCTTCTTTTGATACCCTGTTCTAGGAAAAACGGGCGAAAACGATACCCTGAAAAACGGCACATCCCCGTGGGACAAAACTGAAAAAAAAAACATACAGAATACAAAAAAACTGTAAATACATACATAGTAAATTTTCTATGTTTGAATTCACTCATCGTTCATACAGCTTTTTGTTGTTTATTCATAGCTTTGATTTCAAAACCAACCACCCAGCAGTGACAGTTATTTTCAAGAAAGATGGGAAAACTGTCTATGACGTTGATTTAGCACCAGTAATCGAGGTAAAGAAATGGCCAGAGAAATTAACAGATGGCTGGGAGAAACGCAAAAAGAAAGGTATTTAAAGTTATTTCAATCTCAAATTCATGAGTGCATTTTTGTTTGAATGTGTGCCGCATATAAGCCTCATATAAGTGAGTTAGCACTGAAAGGCAGAAACCAGGCGCCTTGGAAGGCCATTTGAACTTAAGGACGTTCATCCAATGTAAAATTGGTTTTATTGTTCTCAATGGCTTTGTAAAAATGTTTCATCTCACCTTCCTTTAAGACAGACCAAAAATTTGGGTTAAAAACCTTACTTAATCAAGCTCCTCGAAAGCCTTCCACACCTAACTAATCGATGCAAAAATGGAGCAAGTGAAAGACATACGCAAAACGGTTGATTGTGATTCTGTTATAAACCACGATATCCTGCAAGTTTTTAAGGGTAGCTTTAGGAAAGGATTCTTGAATCGCCACTTTTGGCGAAGTTTTCACATTATCCCTTTTCAGTTACATGTTTTGTGCCTTTGTTGTTTCCTTGTTGATTATTCTCTCGGCTTTTCTTTCAAACAACGTAAATCCTAAATTTCTCTAGTTCAAACTTAACCAATCCATTTGGCATCCATAGACCTTTTAGCTATCCAGCAAAAGAGCCTTGATCGAGCGTTATTTTTATACATGTTTATACACGAGATTCGATCGAGTAGCGTTAGAGCTTCTATCACCATTGTGCACATTCGAAAATTCTACAAAATGTAGCAAGGTATCGTTCGATTGAAATTCTTTTTCAGAATAGCTAAAAGGTCTATTTGGTCTATTTGCAGTTTCCAAAAACTAAACCGCAGTGAGCCCACGTTCGTTTTGTTGTCGAGAAAGAAAAAAATATGGCTGCTAGTGTAGGCCAGGCTGTTAGATTGACTGAGTTTCAGCTGGAGAAAAAGTGGGATTTATGTCTTTGGAAAAGCAAAGCCAAGGGGAACATCAACAAAGAAATAATTGTTTACTTTTAAATACTAATTTAAGCTTCATAGAGCCCTTGGTCTGGGATTGTCATCCAAATACTTGAAGGACTTTGAACAGTATGATCCTTGTTCGGATACTATCAGCGAAAGTCTTTCAGATTTTCTCCTGAAGAGCCAGATTCCCGTTGACGCGCTTTGGAGTATGCGCAGTATCGATCTCAGGGTCATCGTCCTTCATCCTTCCTTTGTTAATTCGCGCATGCCCTCAAAACGCTTCTCTCTTCCCATTGACCAGCGAGCCAATCAGAGTTAACGTCTTTTCCTTTGTGATTCACAAAAGGGGGAATTCGCAGTATCCCGAACAAATCCAATCAAAAAGCATGATATGCGGGAAGTTACAATGCACGAGTGACGTCGATGATGCGTCCGGGAGCATGTGACTTGGGAATAGGGGATGAAATGTTTGATGCCTTTTTCTCTTATCCCATGCAGGTTGGCCATCAGAGGAACTGGTCACTAAACTGAAACAAAGCACGGTTTATTTGGTGCCAAAACTATACAAGGATCAAAACCACGACAAGCGAGACTATCTGTGGAGATATGCTTTCAATAAGGGAGAGAAGAAACTACTGACGGATAAAGATTCTACAATTGCCAATAGCTGTCGCAGAGAGGTTGTTTGCATATTGAAGGGCTTTTTGTCTGATTTCGAGTGGCCTGGACTGCGCTCATACCACATTAAAACGATAATGCTGCATGAATTCGAGTCTTTTGGGGAGAGTGACAAGTGGCAGAAGTCCGAAGAAGCTGAACGAGTTCTAAGTGCAGTTAGACGCTTGAAAAGTTGCTTGACTCAAGATCTCCCCAAGTTGAAACACTATTTCCTTCCAGGTGTCAATATATTGGAGGGTATCAATGATGAGCAGAAGCAGCAAGTTCTTGATAAGATCAAAATATTCTTAGATAACCCGCAAGCTGCTGTGACAAAACTTGTAGAGGGTCATTTATCATCTAATGGCAAAAAGGTAATTAGATGTTTGCTTTTATTCATGAAAAACCTCGACTGCTTCGTAATTCGAGATAGAGGGAATCTAAGAATACGTCAGGCTTCGATAAAAATACCGATGTAAAGACTATAGAAAGTGACACGTGGTGCACCATGTTTATAGGTAACTGACCTGCTTCAGCCTGGATTACTGTTATCTGATTGGCCAGAATTCGATCGGGAGTGGCATGAGCCATTTTTGTAATGCTTTCATTCCCTTTAAAGTTGGTTGAAGGAGATAAATTTGTGACTTAAGAGTGTATTTGTGACTGCATATGCATGTCTAAAATCAGCTTTCAGTATTTTATGATTTCGACACCCCACCTGCACTGCCATTGTTCAGTTGGAGGAACAAAGCGCTTATAGCTGTCTTTGTCCTATATAGACTAAATGCTTCGCCCCTGGCTGTAGGTGGCTCCATAAGGCTTCGAGGATTTTTTCGAAAGTTCTGTCTAATAGGCCTATCATTGTTTTATAATTCTATTGTAGTGGTGCCTGAATGCGAGGTCATTTGGCCTCAATTGAAGTGAAATCAAACTCGCATCTATTTCTTCTTACTTTTTCTGCTCTCAAGCTCCACCCACAGCACATATGCGAACCATTAGCAACTTCAGGTTGTTTAAACGCTACCCGCCATTTGGTCAACATAGTGATCACAGCGTCTTTTTCAATCAGCCTCTTCTTTCTTTTCCTCTTTTTCAATTCCATCTTTTTAGTTCTTTTATTCCATGGCGTTAAAGTATATTTTGATAAGTATTATCAATCATGTTGCTTCTAATACGTCGCCACACGCTGCACTGTTATTTGAATCTTTTTCAATCAGATCGAAACCGGTTTAATCAGAGAAGCGAAAAATAAAAGAGGAAAAGCCGAAACGTTGAGATCTCTTTCCCGATATCTTCACGCATGGAGTACTACTAAAAGCCCTCCTCGGTACCGGGCTTATTATCTCAACAGTTCTCAGCTCTGTAAACTAACTTTAGGGTTAGTTGACAGAGCTAGAGGTAACCTATAAATAGGACAAAGAAGTGCATATGGATGCTACTGTTACCCTAGATAAGCAAATGCATGCACGTGTAGGAATCGCCATATATAATATTCCTATTTTAGACCTGCATATGCAGCTCTTGAGATTGATTTTCATCTCCTTCAGCAAACTTTCATAGCATTCTTGAAGTCTTCTTCCTTTTATGGAGATTGATCAAGAGCCACTGGTTTTACCATTATTTCTGACAAAACATGAACTTTCGGTTTAATTTTCAACTGAATTTCACTAGTGATCTACTAGGATCTTGGAGAGTCAATTACAGTCAAAGCGTTAGAAGCCTGTGATGTGAATTCGCAGATTATTTTAAAATGGATTTTCATGAATGGCTTATTATTATTCAAACATTGCATTATTGTTTGCCTGCGTTTCATTTGAATATTGCTTCCGTTGGGTGGAGCATAAATGGATAACAAGAGAAGTTTTTGCCCCACTGGATGTGACAATGAATAAGATTTTTCAAGGATTTTGTCATGTAAGGAAAACAAAATTCGATGAAGATGCAGTTCTGCTTTGAATGTTAAAAACATAGTTGGTACACTTGTTCCGCTTTAACTGTAACTCAAGATGGAAGTCTAAGAACTGTCTGCAACCTTGACGGAATATACACGGTTGTCCCAAAAATGTACTCACTTTTAGAAAATCACCAAAATGGAGCGTATCACAAGATTTTCTAGTCTGCGTTGCAGACCGTGCGGGGGCAGACCGTGCGGGGGCAGACCGTGCGGGGGAGGAGGAAGGAACGAAACGGAACGAAAGTTTCTTCCTCCTCGTCGTAATCCTCCACCCCCACGGTCTGCACCGCAGCTAAAAAATTTCTTGCTGATCTCATTTTATCAATGAATCACAAAATGACAAAATTCGCTCAGAAAGAAATCCTCTCCTTGAAAACGATTACGAGGTCAATCCGGAAAAAAATAGGTTTCAATTTCACGTTATTAATACCCTCCAGCTGGAAAAAATTTTTAGCAAATTTAAAACCTCAAAGGGATGCGGTACTGATGGTATTGCTAGCTGCTTTTTAAAAATCGCCCTTCCGGTTATCTCAGAATCTCTTTGTGAAATCTTCAATCTTTCACTTGCTACTGGTTGTTTTCCAGATAGCTGGAAAATAGCCAGAGTAGCCCCCATTTTAAAAAATGGTCAACCTGATGACCGATCTAACTACCGTCCTATTTCAGTTCTGCCTGTTTTGGCTAGGGTCTTCGAAAAACTTATTCATAACCAACTCTACCATTATCTCGACAAAAACAATCATCTGTTTTCAAACCAATCTGGTTTTAGAGCTCTCCATTCTGTTGTCACTTGCCTTCTTAACAGCACTGATGACTGGTATGTAAACATGGACAATGGCAAATATACTGCAAATATTTTGATCAATCTAAAAAAGGCATTCGATACTGTAGATCATGACATTTTACTTGCTAAATTGAGGAAGTATGGCGTTGAAAATCTAGAACTTACTTGGTTTACGTCATATCTAATGAACAGAAAACAGTTCTGCAAAGTAAATTATGTCTGTTCAAATACCAAAGACATCCGATGTGGTGTGCCACAGGGTTCCTGCCTTGGTCCTCTCTTATTTCTGATCTATATCAATGATCTGCCGTTTTCTCTGAAGAAAGCGAAAGTGACGATGTATGCCGATGATACCAGTATTTCTTACTCTTCATCGAGTTTAGAAGATGTAAATCAAACTCTAAACAGTGAACTAAGCCATCTGAAGAAGTGGTTGCTAGGTAATAAACTTTCCTTAAACATCCTAAAAACTCAAGCCCTGGTTGTGGGTTCCCAGCCCAAAATTAAGAAAATTGTTGATGAAACTGTTGATCATCCACAGTTTTTTATCGGTGACTCCCAAGTTGAAAACGTAGACCACTTAAAGTATCTGGGTGTGATAATAGACAGGAGTTTAAGTTGGGAAGAACACATTAATATTCTCCGTACCAAAGTTTCTCGAGCAATTGGGTTTTTGAAATATGCCAGAAAATTTTTACCTCAAAACACATTAAGTAAAATGTTTCGGGGGATAGTGGAGCCCCATTTTCGGTACTGTTGTTCTGTGTGGGGATGCTGTGGGGCGACCAAACTGCTAACCCTACAAAAGTTGCAAAGTCGAGCGGCGAGAATTGTTACCAAAAGTAAATTTGATACGCCTGCTATGGAACTAATACACGATCTAAATTGGCCAACTGTAAGTGATATTATTAGAAGCGAAACAGCTACTACTATGTACAAGTCTCTAAATGGACTTGTACCTGAGTACCTATCCAACTTGTTTGTCAAAAATTCGACTCGGAATGTTAGAGAACTTAGAAATACTGAAACTGATCTTTCGCTACCATTGCGGAAGACTAAAAATGGGCAAAACGCAATATCGTTTCGTGGACCTAAACTCTGGAATCAACTCGAACTTGATCTTAAACAAGCACCCTCCCTTGCCACCTTCCAAAAAAAGATTAAAAATTTGACTCACGCGTTCTTTCCTTTTTCTTATCAATGTTATTTGTCTCTTGTTTTAATTTTTAGATTTTTGCCACGGCCCCCTGAAAAGCGGTTGCTGATCAACTGATGGGGCTACCGTGTTTAAAGAATTAAAAATTGAAATTGAAATCACATTCAGTTGAAGATGATTAAACATTTGTTTTGAAAAGCCTTATTCTGAGCTACACTCCATTTCTTCATCACCGTAAATTTAGCCTAAGGTCAACAACATTGAGATATTTGGTCTAAAATGAGTCTAAAATGATTGTTTGCGTTCCTTTTTCACTTTCGTGACTACGCTAGAAGCTAAATGTACAAAAAGAATTTAACCTTGACGTCATCAGTGCTTTTCTGCAGTATGCTTTAAAACCGGGCCACCCTAAAAAGAGCTAAATTTACTAATTCCAACATAAATCACAAGGTTTTCTATACCAAAGACACACAGTTTGGTCGTTGACCTCCTTGCCAAGAGAGCAATTTGAAGACTGGCACTGTAATCGAATTTTCGTGATTTCAGACAGGAGTATTTTTTTCGGCACACCCGGTAACTAAGGTTTGGAATTCATTCATTTCATTTTCATTTAATCATCTTTATCCACAAATCCCTATCAGCTAATAGTTTTAAAGATAATAAAAGTAAGATAAAAAAAGAACAACAAACTACTCTCGAGTACCGAATAATCGTCCCCCCCCCCCGCTTATTAATTTTTGAAAAATTTTCCAACCCCCCGCTCTTATTCCAACCCCCCTTTTATTAACTGTTAGACAAATGAAAGGATATCAGCAGATATAATTTCTGAATAAACGCAAGAAAAAGTCTCAAGAAGTGCATTCAACAGAACAAGAGTGCAAAGTAAATGTATCAGTGACATCACTGTTCACATAAATATATTGCAGATACGTGTTCACCTAAGAAAAGGGCTATTTTCTATTTCTCCAAGCACCCCCGGATTATTCCAGCCCCCCGACTATTGTTATATCGAACCATTTCCAACCCCCCCCCCAATTACTCTCATCCCCTCATTTATTCGGTAATCGAGAGTATATCTACAAGGAATAATATAAAATGTAACTATTAGGTAAGTGCTGCTCTTCCTAGGGACTGTGCTTTGGGTTAAATGCTGGTGTAGCAAGTGTGAAATTCTATTTGATCATCTTTTGCAACCTGTTTATCTTCGCCCGCTATACAGTGTTTGCTAATTTTCTCTTCCCAGAAATTGGCTGAGTCCAGCAAAGATTATGCTGTTATGCTGAAAGCCTTGTTGGAGGAAGTAACAGCAATCGCAAAGGAAGAGAATAGTAAGAATAACCTATCTGCCGTTGTCTTTTGCGTTTCTTTTTTATATTTGTGACCACACTAGAAGCTTAAAGGCATTTCGTCCTTATGAGTTGCTTGTTGATAACGTCATCCCGTGTATTCGCACTCAAATCACTGATGGCCCTTTATGATTAGACTGATGGCATGTTCGTAGTGATCGCTTTTGGTAGACTGATGGACGCTCCAACTACGCCTCATGGACTTTGACACTGAAATTTGAGATGAAGCTTCCCCTATCGATTTCATAACTTGATATGGAAACCATGGCAACACTGTACGAACTCCAGGCAATGGTGGATGAGCCTAAGTTGCCGGCTCGAGCCTCAGATGTTAAAACAGCTCAGAGTTAAAGTTTTCAGTGATATTAGCCATGAACAAAAGCCAGAAGTGTCCATACAAATGTTTCGTCAATCCAAGAATCAACAAACCTTTCACTGTGAATCAGGGGATCCTCATTTTGAAGGCCAATTAGCTTCCATGAACTTCACCGCAGCATTAAGAATTTCCAACTGTCGATGGTCGCTTGCCTCGCTCCTGAGACTACGCTGCAGCCTCGTTCCAGAGGGCACACGGAAACGTGTTCACCTCCTTCTCAAAATTTATATCAAAGTCCATAAGGCCCAGATTGAGCAAAAATAAAAAATGTTGTTGTTGTTGCTATTATTGTTGTTGCTGTTGTGATATTTGGGACTATGTCGTGAGGCTACTTTATGATCGCACAACTGTGCTACAGTCATTAGCAGTGGAGACCAAAGACTTCTTAAAGTGAATGACCTGAGATATATAGCACTTGTCTATAAATAGGACAAAGAAGTGTCTAATCCCCATTGTTTTCTTTGGCCTGGCTTTCTTTCGCCACGAGCTGGATTACCAAATACAATTGGCTATTTATAAACCTATGCGATCTCATCTTTTAACTCAGGTTATTCACTTTAAAGTTGATATTGATCATCGTCATGTTATTTATGCGAACTCAATGCCTTTAATGCACTGTTACTGAAACTTTTAGCGGTTGCTACAATCCTTCTCAAAAAAAATTCGCAAGTAGGTAATTTCAGTCCTTTCGTGATGTAAAATATCTCATCGAGGATATACACTTAGGTCATTCTGACCCCTCCCCCCTCTTCCTCTGATTCAATATTGGGAAGATGGAATGTTGCACTTGATTCAAACAACATTGAAGAGACATGCGATCAAAGACCGAAGTAGGGTAATGTTGTGGCTTGTCCCAAATATTTTGGCTAAGACTGTAATCTTGTTAACACGGGTTCTGCGCATCTGCAACAAACGAGTCAACTGGAGACCGGCGGAGATGGACTCTCGAAACTACAAGCACAGTTTGCTGGAACAACAGCACCTTCTAAAGAACACTATTTTATAGCTAAAACCAACCTTTATTTAGATACCTTGTTCCTTTTCGAGAAACAGGACCCAACTTTCAGCCTTTTGCTACGGTTAACGAGCTAGGAAACATCAGATTCATTTGTCACCTAAACGACCCTCATTTGAGCCTTTTTTACCTTCAAAGAGTACGTGTTGTGAATCCTTTGTTGCAAAGTATTATTTCATCGTAAATCTGCGGTGACTTTAGCGATTCTGTAACGAAGCTAGAGGGCCAAAATGGCAGATTTTTATGCTTCTTATGCTAAACCGTTTTCCTGTGCCCTGTGGTTAGGGGGAGGGCATTGGCAGTTAAATGCGTGCTTCAAAGTTACTTTGGGTTTTCAATCAAATGAAGCTGCAAATTAAAGGCATTGAGTCCGTATAAATAGCGTTCTCATGACCAATATCAACTTCTTTTCAATTATAAAACAAAAGTTGTCATTTAATCCCTCTTGAGATTCAACCAAAGAAATTCCTAAGGATAATGCAAGGATTAAGGAGTCTTTGGTTCCCACTGATAATTACCTTAGCACTATTGTGCGATAACAAAGGGCCGTCAGCGGTTTGTCAGCAAAAATTCAGGACAGCGTTAACGCTCAACTATTCATTTGGACTCAATTCCTTTAACAATTTGGAAAACAAACTTGAGATTATCTAATATGAAAGGTAGTTTCCACACTCCCTTATTCAGTGCATAGAAATATGACTGCGGATTGAACTCTTATCCAGTGGAGGCCCATGCGAACTTTCAAACATTGATCAGGGATAGGGAATGAATGGAATATTAGAAATCTTGTCTGATAAGTTTCATATACAAATTACTGTGGTAACTTTAGGCCAGCTCAAATTTCTTTTGAAGACTTAAGATTATATGTGCCACTGAGATAGGGACAGCCAATGTGATTAAGTATCTACTTCTTTCTCAGATGACCGACTTCTGCAAGTCTGTGAGAAATACAACGAGAAGTGTCTTCAAGTTGGCATCAAAGGAATGAAACTTTGAAGTGAGAATGTTGGTATCAATTACTGAAATACCAAATATCTTTTATTGTTTCTGTAACAGTTCACGGTCGACTCTGCAAACTTATTGTAATGTAGCCATATAAGGTGCCGTAATAATGCCAGTTGCAGTATTCTGCCATCTTCCATCTGCCATGCCCTAGGTACCGCAGTCGAACGATTTAAATAGAAACGTTTTAAATATTGTGCCGCAACCATCATGGCGGAAGTGCCGTAAGATACCTGTAACTATGCCGGTCACTAAGAGAAAGAATGAAGACAATGAGAGATAGAACAAAGAAGGACAATGATTCACCGGCGGCTGCCGTAGGCAACCTTTTTCCATACAAAATTTCATACCTGAAGATGCCGCAAGGATTGAGAAAAGTTTAAATGATTCAACTTTTTCCACGTCATTACGGTATCGTATCTATGATGGTTGCAGCTGCCGGCGGTACCGAGAGAAATGGTTTCCATATAAGGCGAAATGGTTGCGGCATGCCCTCATGCCGGCGGCAATGGTTCCGGCAATGCCTACGGCACCCTTTACAGAATTTCGATGGAACGATTCGTTCCAGAGCAACTAATGAATGTTTGGAGGGGAAGGTTTCTGAAAATTTGCATTCCTTGCACATCAGAGCGGAAAACAGAGTTACCTTAATTGACTGTAAATGGCAAAAGTTCGAAATAGGTTTCATAGGTTCCAAATCTTAAAATCGTCGCAAAAAGGTGGGTGTAAAATATTATAACCTATTTCGCATTAATGAATGGCTCGTACTTTAGGAACCTATCCGTAACCCTGCCATTGGATTAATCAGTAATTTGAATGTTTTCAAATCACAGCGTGTTTAAAACTCAGATCATTCCAGAGGGTATGGCGTCATCAAATTTCTAAACCAAAAACTATGCGTCCAACAGTTTAGAAATTACGATGGTTTTAAGTTTTTTTGATAATTTTTCTTAAACCCTGAAAACGATGGCAAACACTAGCATTCTGAAAATACTTAGGACTTCAGATAACTTCAACGGCAGAATTACTGATTAATATCTTCGGTATGGCTTGTATGCAATGCAAAAAACTACTTGCAGCTCAATAGACCTTTTAGCTATTCTGAAAAAGAATCTCAATCGAACGATACTTTGCTACATTTTGTAGAATTTTCGAATGTGCACAATTGTGATAGAAGCTCTCACGCCACTCGATCGAATCTCGTGTATAAAAATGTATAAAAATAACGCTCGATCCAGGCTCTTTTGCTGAATAGCTAAAAGGTCTATTGACTCCTGCAAATGTAAGATTTTGTAGAGCATTCCAGGTCCACTATATAAACATAATATCGACAGACTTCCCTAGATGTTAACTGTCTAATTAATTTTGAGAGTGTCGAAATCAAAGTTTAGTTGAAGTTTTCTCTTCCAAGAAGCACTGCAGCGCACGAAGCTTATCAAGAACAATATACAAAATGAGTGATGCACAATAATTTGACAAAGAAATTCTTATATGTTTTGTTTATTGTACTCTGTTGTTTCATGCGTACATTAAAGTCCCGCCTTTAAGAAACTCGTTACGGGAAGGCAGCCTGATTGGTTTCTTATGTCAAGATATGCTTCTTCAAAACAGGGTGCATATACCATGGTATAAGAAACACGTTTATACTCCAAACAGCTGTCAACATTGTTAAGAAAACGTTTTTGAAATATGCGCTGTTGTGTGTGGATCTAATAGTTTGAGCCAGTACTGTACGTTTCTTGAAACTATATCCATTTGGGCCTAAAACTTTCATTCTTGTTTCTAGAGAATTGTGACCTATGATATCAGAGACATATTCAAATATACGCCTGATAATAGTGCTATGTGCCATAATAATAATAATAATAAATAATAATCACTTTCTTTAAGGTTGGCGTGGTAGATAGCACTAGGCTAATTAATGCCAACCATTATTGAATACAAAAATTAGATATAATCAATAAACCTAAATGAAACCTAAATTTGCAATAAAATCCTTACACAATCTACAGTTGCATGAAAAATTCCAAAACTTAATTTCTTTTTTAAAATACTGTACAGATCGGGACTCTTTTATATGCAATGGTAAATCTCGCCAGAGATTTTGCCCCAGGAAACTCACAGTTTCTAACCCATATGCTGTGGTCCTAGGTCTTCGTGCATAGATGTTGCTCGTAACTCTTAAGTTGTAAAGTATTTCTCTCTCCGCAAAAATTTCTTTCATAAAGCAAGGATTCAAATTCATCCTTGTTCGGTAAATTTCAGTGACCAGCAACTGCAGATTTCGTTGATGAATAGAGACTGAATGGTCTGTAATTAACAGTTCTTCAAAACTTGAGGTCCGATCATGGTACGCTATTCGTAATGCTCTTTCGTGAATGTGGTTAATTTTTGCGTTAACGCGTCTATCATGAAACATCCATATCAATGGACAGTAACTAAACTGTGACATTACAAAAGCCCTCATGACTGTCCTAGTTTTTTCCTTAGGCATATACGTCGAGGCCCTAGCAAGAGCATGTAGCTTTTGGCTTGCCTTCGTACACACCATGTCCACGTGTTGTTTAAAATTTAGCTTTTGGTCGATTACAACGCCCAACAATTTTTCTTCTTTACTCTCTTTAATGACAGAGGAACCAACTTTTATTGAGATTTCTGTTTCTTTCACGCCAAACACGAGGAGATGGCATTTCTCTTCGTTTAGTTTCATACAGTTTTGTGCGAACCAATTGCTTAGCTCAACAGTATCATTTTCTAGCTTTAAAATAACTTCCTGTAACTCTTTGTGAGAACAATAAATTGTCGTATCGTCTGCATAATTACAGATTTCAGTCTCATTCAACAAAAGGAAAATGTCATTTATAAATATATTGAAAAGGAGAGACCCTAGGACTGATCCTTGTGGGACACCTAATTTCATTTCTTTCCAAGAGCTGAATGAACCATTTATTTTGACTCGTTGCCTTCTACCTGCTAGATAACTGTGAACCATCTTTATGGCGTTTTTACTAAAGCCGTATGCGTTCAATTTAGCAAGCAAGAGTTCATGGTTGAGACAATCGAAAGCTTTGGATAAGTCCATAAGGACTGCTCCGACGAAACCTCTGTTGTCTAAGGTTTTCTTACAAGTCTCCACCAATTTCAGCAGGGCATGCTGGGTATTGTAACCCTGTCGATAGGCACAAAGGCTAGGCGAGAGAAATTTGTTGACAAAAGGTAGCATTTGATTTACCAAAAGTCTCTCAAAAACTTTGGACACTGACGGTAATACTGTTATTGGTCTATAGTTCTTTTTGTGAAATGAGTCACTATTCTTGAAAAGCGCACTGACATCACCATCTTTCAGTTCATTTGGAAAAAAGTTTTCATCCACACTTACATTGAAAAGGTCAAGCAGGTGGGAGGCAACTTCGTCAACGTTATCTTTAATTATCTTCGCTGGAATACTACTAATAGGCGAGGCCTTCTTAATATTGAGATTATCAATTTGCTTGAAAACTTCAACAAATGTAGCCCTTCTGAAACTGAAAGCCTCAACATCTTCACAGTGGCTTTTTATCAAAAGTACACTGGGATGAGAGCGGTATTTTGCGATGGCAGCAGTGACTGGATCCGAGATTCCATCAACAGGCAATAAATTTTCGTTATTGTCCGCAATATTCAATGACTTTGCAACATTACTGAAATATTCATTCAATATATTTGCAACTGCTCGGTCTTCGGAAACAAGTTCATCATTCTCCATTAAAACAATTGTTGAAGAGGTTTTAATATTTTCATTGAATAGAGGTTTTACCGATTTCCAGAACTTCTTACTGTCGGTCAAGTCCTTAATGTCAAGATCCTTATAGTAATCCTTTTTAGCCTGTCGCAATATCTTAACACATTTATTTCTTTGCTTTTTAAAAGCTTTCAAATTGTCAACAGTGCGATTTTTGCAATATATACTCCTGAGTCGGGTTCTGTTCATGATTGCCTTTGCCATTGCATAAGAAACTGAAAATTAATCAGCCTGGATAGTTTCTTGTAAAGAGGTATTTTATTCTGCGAAATCAGGCCTGGGTTTCTTATAATGCAGTTTCTTAAAGGCGGGACCTTACTGTAACAAAACATGTCAAATCAATGCTTAACACCTCAAAACTTATCGCCTGATCATTGTTAACATGTTTGCGTTACAAGAGAAAGTTTTATTCGTAATTTAACAGACTTGAAGCTCTGCAATTGGTATTTCAACGTTCACAGCACCAATATCAACAAACGAAGCACCTGCATCAACAAAAGACTGTTTTATTTTTCTGGAACGGCAGCTATTTCAACAGTATATTTAACGTCTCAGAGTAGTTTTTTAGAAGTATCTTAACCCTCCCTCCCGCGGTACCCGCGGTATCGTCTCATATCCTAGTTAGTTGATGTGTCAGCTGTATCTCCCCAGTTCCCAGCTGCGCCACCCACACTGAGCTATCCAGTCTGAGAAAATCATCCACATACAACGGCAATGGATCAGAGTTACGGTGACAGCTGGGATGGATCAGTGTGGATGACGCATCAGGGAATCAGGATAGTTCAGCTGACACATGGGCCAGTAATTGGCACTGTTCCTAAGCCTAATTCACAAGACCATTGCCTGAAGAAATAAGAAAGTGAAGATTTCTTCAAGAAAGAACTGTTGAGCACATTTTTCTAAAGCCGTAGTAGAAAAAACATTTCTTCATTTTGCAGGTAGCCCTTTTCAACGACGTTTTTCAATGATTGTGTTTCGTTTTCAAAGGTTTGCGTTGGGTTAGTTTAGGGCTCATATCTTTCAAGTTTCTAAAAAGGTAAGTGTAAAATTGTATCGCATTTTTCTGTGCGAAATGAATGATTTGAAAGATACTTTGGGTAGTTTGCTGTAAATCTGCAATGTTAATTTTTTGATACCTTTATTATTTCGAAATGGCGGCACTTTGATTATTTTAGTAAAGATTCATTGAAAATTTTGAAAAAAAGTAAAATAATCGAAAATCCTAAGTTATTTGCGGAAATTGATGCAACCTTGAAGAAAATTATGATTCGTCAAGGTCCACAAAGTGGTGGCAAGCAGAACTCTGTAGCACTTCTGGTTGAAGAGTTAGAGATTTGATGACGTCACAACGTAGAAAATAATAATGCCACCATTTTAAAGCCAATCAAGATATAAAAAATTGCCACGGCAGATTTACAGCAAATTACCAAAAGTTCTTTTCCATTTGAAAGAAGAATGCTATAGAATTTCACACTAACCCGTACAAAGATTTAAGCCCCATAATCGTTAGGTTCAATGTCTGTCGAATCCCTAGGCACACTTTGACAAACGAAATGCAAGTGGACTGCTACTTAGAAAAGTGTCCAAAATAAGAGAATTGTCTCGTCTGGAATTCGAACAAAATTAGTGTGCAGGCCAGTTATAGAAAAGAATGCATATATAAGATAAATGCGAACAAGTGTTGCACATGTATCAGTAAAAAGTTTAAAGTAACAGGTTACAGAAAGAACCATTATGAAAAGTATAATGGATATCAAGACCACTCATTCTAAATTTCAAGACCACATTTCCCAGTTGCAAGACCACAGAGTGTGGACAAGACCGCACTAAAATAGGATAGGAACTGGAGGGTAACACCGCTAAGGACTAAAAATCTGTTTTTTGGTATTACTCCTTCGAGTATTGAAATGATTCTCAAGAAAGTTCAATGTGGCCGTCACTTTCAAACCAGAGATTTGGCTTTTCGGTGTAAGCGCAATCATAGTCATAATCATAATCTTAATTACAGTTTGTTGATGTCTAGTTAACAATGATTAAACACTAACTAATCTATAACATTCAGTGTGCAATAGAATAGAAAGAGATAAACCCTGAATTAAGTGCAAATGTTGCACCTATAGTTGTCGCCATCATAGCAACATATTTCTTCCGAAAATTGCCACAGAAGAGAACTTGTGCCTTGATGAGTACTTCTCCTTTGCATTGCTTGAAGATTTCTTCAGCGGGACTATTTTGAAAAACCAAAGTGCTTTCCGGCTTCGACAACAGTGACTTCCAGCCTCTATCGGTGTTTGATAGAGGATGGCGAAGGAAAGGCTCCGTTTCAGGTGGAGGTCAATATCTGAATGTTCTATTGGTCAGTTTCGGCCTGTTTTTGACAGTGCAATGTGAATCGCTAAACAGATTCCTGCGATTCTTTTTTATATGCATCTAAAATTTTACAATACAAGTTACGTCTACATCCTACCATACTTTCTAATTACTTTACAAACTATACAAACACTACAGGGACAGGACCACAAGGAGCAAAGGACAACAACTACCCTGTGGCCATTAATATAAAGACATGCAAATATTAAAAGCTAAATGAATAACTACAAAATACAAAACATACGATTTAGCACTATACACATTAATACTCGAATCCATTTCACATTGGATGTCAGGCCAGCATAGGAGAAAGATGCTGAGCAACAGGAACACAGGACGAGAGAACAGCAACGACTTGCTACCATCACTGATCCTCCCCCAGAGTCCCTATCCTATCCCTCAACACACTGCGCATATGCTGTCAGGCCAGGGTTTCTGGTTGTCATGCGATTCTGGTCAGATGTTTTGATAACATGATTTCAGCTCTAGACAGACATGCAAATCAACATGGTCTCTCAGAGCTGATGGATGTGCTGTATGAAAACTATGAAAGTTAGTGTCAAAAATACTGCAAAATCGCCCTTTCGAAAGAAGTTTGTTTACGTTACGTGACACGGCTCCTTTAATAAAAAATGATCTTTGTCAAAATATGAGATAGAAGGCTTGTTAAATCATTAAGGTAATGAATAAAAACTTATTAATGTTGGTCAAAACAACACATTGGCATATTAGTTAAACTTTGTTCCATTTAAGCAGAATTCATTTTCTTCTTGCGAATACCTTTTCGGATGCTCTTTCACTCCAATTATACTTGCGTTCCGCCTTCCTAGTGACTTTCTTCTTCTCAGATCCTTTCTGCTGATTTCCACGGTTACGATGTCTGTTTCTAGGCCTCTCGGAGCTCTTTTTACCAGCCTTTCTAGAATCCTTTGTCAAAGATCTCTTCGAATGTTTATTTCCTGTCTTGTCAGCTTTCCCTTGATCTCTTTTCTTCTCTACTGCAGTTGTCAAGTCTTTTCCCATGGCAGGCCCATCTTTGTCATTTTCACCAGCTTCCGCAGAATTGTCTTGACTTTCCTCTTTCTCATCACCTTTGAGAATCTTCTGCATCGCAGCTGCTGGATCTTTTAAAAACAACTCTATCTTCTTTACCAGGTCGACTCTTTCCTTCTCAACTAATCCTGCGAGGATGTTTGTGCCAGGCAGAAAGTAGTGTTTGCATTTCGGTTCAGCTTTTTTTACAAAGCTCTTCAATCTTCTGACAGCAGACAGGACTCTTTCCTCCAGCTTGGTGTCGCTCCAATGTTCATTTTTAGGCCAACTCTCGCTTTCATGCAGCAAGACCGTTTTCATGTGATACGAACGAAGACAACTCCAGTTCAAGTCAAGGATCAGGCCTTTCAAAATACGAAGAACATTTTTGCGGCATGAGTTACTTTGGCCAGGGTTGCTTTTCTTGAGCAGTTTCTTCTCTCCTTTATTAAATGCGTATCGCCAGAGAAAGTGCCTCCTTTCATATTTCTGGTCTCCATATAATTTTGGGGCGAGGCACACCGGTGTGTTCTTTTTCAGAGTTTCAATAATCTCCTGTGATGGCCAGCCTTAAATGGAGAGATATCAATCAGCTTTCCTCATTTAGTTTAATTTCAATGGTCTTTCCTTATTTAGAAACTTTATTATCGACAACTTAATCATGCATTTATCCAAAAATTAATCATCACTATGACACCCTTGTTTATCAACTTATTTTACATCGATTGAAAAAAAACTAGCTTACTATATACAAATGTACAAGTAGACTAATCTAAATGGATGAAAACGTGTAATTTTTAATTAGCTGCAAGCCAGACAAGCTCCCCTCGAAATATACTCTCTTCGTGGCCTGATGGTCCAATTTTTTCAAGTTTATCAATTGGATTCGCCTAAATAAATGGAAGACTCTTCACGCTGGTTAATTCTTAGCAGCTGAAAAAAGGCTTGATGTAAATTGAATGAAGATTTGGCACATTCTTCTTTTCTAAAATGACCACATGCAAACAGTGCCTCACACCCTTTTAATTGAAGCTTGTCATATGCAACTGTATACAAAACAACGGAATTCAAGTTTAATTCCTCCATGTTCTAGAAACTATGATTCCTCCAAAGAGCAACAGAAACAGGGGGACAGGTCACAATTTTGGGACACGTTATAGCAAACGAGGTTTTGATAAATGACGTGTGAAGGAAAATAAAACGAAGGTGCGGAGCTGCGGTTTTTAGCGCCGTTCGCTGGAATCAAAGAAAAAAATCAGTGCTAATCGAGTCTGCGACACATTGTCATGACGCTTAAATGGTAGGGCTCTTCGGGGTACAATAGTTTCGCACATATAAGAAACATGAATTTAAGAAACACTAGACCTTGATTTTAAATTATTACCACACCCACCTCTTGTAAGAAACAGGCTGAAAAAGGCTTGTTTCTTATTCAAAAACTATGCATATATTAGAAATTTCAAAGGCATAACAAATTAGGCTTTGCAGTTGAATCAGACTGGGCAATATTCAAATGAAACAAGAATTTGACATGCAAATGAAGCAAAAAGCACTTTCCTGGAATAATTGTACCTTTTCTTGGTAGTGAAAATTTACAAATGCAAATCAAAATAATGTAGTTTACATGACAATGGAGCTCGTGTCTCAGTAGTTCATAGATAGTACATGATTTTCTAATGAGAAACTTTATACGCAGGATACTACTGTGTGAGGTATAATCAAAAACTATGTAGAGTTAAATGCTTATTGGCCATAGAGCTACCTTTATTTTCCAGAATAATGCAAACTAGATATCATTTGAAAGAGTTTAAGGAGTGGAATTTGATTCTTAGAAGACTTATGAAATTTATTGTTTATTTTTCTTGCAAAAACATATTGGTTTCTAATGAAACTGTGATGTCTTCAGATTAGGAATCTGCAAGCCGAATACGAAAAATTTGTTCCTTATAAAACAGTGAGCTCCAAAATAGCACCTGGCTATTTCTGCCAAATTTTACTAAGAAACTATAAGAGCAAAAAACTGAACACACTCTGATTCGATGAGGGGCGACAGTTAAATGAGTCCATTTATGCAAAATCTAACTTCAAATTACCGTTTACGAAGCCCTGCGCTTTTGAATGATGTATAAGAGCTACGAAAACTTTGCAAACTAAAAATACCTAAAATTCCCATGTTTTTTCTCGTATTTTGACAAATTACAACTCTTGCAAATCAAATTCTGCTCGCTAAGCTCTTTCGGATGATACAGTATCTAGATCGCATTATTTTGGAAAGTAATGGTAGTTCTATGGCCAAAAACCATTTAACTCTACATAGTTTTTGGTCATACTTTAGAATCGTAGTCTGTCAAATTGTTCTGGCTGCAAAGTGAGAGGATTAAAACACTGCGTCAGCACAACACCGTAGGCTGCATTCACATTGCACAATCTTTTGAAAGCGCTTACATGCACGTGCAAAAGTCTGCCATACTAATCCCTTACAGTGTTCAGATTGCAAAATATTTTTGCAATCTGAACACTGTAAGTGATTAGTATGGCAGATTTCTGCACGAGCGTTTATGCGCTTACAAAAGATTGTGCAATGTGAATGCAGCCTAAGGAATTGCCTTCAACGCGTGGACTCACCTTTCCTTGCCCGAGTCTCCCATCCTTCAGTAAGCTGTTCTGGCCATTTCGTTACTTCAATCACAGGTGCCAAGTCAACGTTGTATATCGTTGTCTTTTTCTTCTTGAATCGAATGGTCACTGCTGGATGATTCGTAACAATCTCTAACCTATGTAGAAATTTATGACATTTTTGACGTGTGGTAATAGCGAGTAAAGCTACAAAATGTGGAAGGAGAATATTAAAGGAATCTTAGCATAATCTTCAGATTCAGTCTCATGTATCTATGGATGTGTTTGATTGGCACCAATTCTGAAAACAGTACACTTGGCAGACTCGCAATTCGTGTTTCGTTGACTCCTGAATACCAATGCCAAGCCTTTGGCGATGATATTCAACGCTTCTTTGGCTAAGGGAATCGTTCCAGACGTTTGGAAACTTGCAAAAATAACACCAATTTTCAAAACTGGAGCTCGAAATGAGAAAAATAATTACAGGCCAATTTCTGCTCTCAGTGTTTGCAAGATTATTTGAAAAAATTGTGCACGATCAGTTATCCGATTTCCTTCTTTCTAATAGGAAACTGACAATGAGCCAATTTGCCTATCGTAAACTGCATTCAGCCATCACCTCTCTGATAAGTGTTTCAGATTACTGGTATGGGAACGTAGACAAAAATGATGTCAACTTTGCGCTGTTTCTCGACCTCAAAAAAGCTTTTGATACAGTAGCTCATGAAATACTTATCGGAAAGCTGAAAGTATATGGGATTGATGGTTTAGAGCTAGAATGGTTTCGATCTTATCTTAGTTGCCGTCAACAATATTGTGCATTAAACGGCGACAAGTCGAGTTCCCAACAAGTCACATCTGGGATACCGCAGGGATCCTGTCTAGGCCCATTATTATTCATCTTGTATCTTAATGACTTTGAATCTTGCCTAAAATTCTCCAAGGCTAATCTCTATGCAGATGATACAGAAGTTTCATTCTCGTCGAATGAACCAAGTGATGTGACGAGGAACTTCCAGGCTGAACTGAAAAACATTTCTGAGTGGATGAGAATGAATAAGCTAAGCATACAACCCGAGAAAACCGAGTTCATGGTTATTGATCACCCTCGACGGCAAAGCAAATTACCAGAGCTACAACCGTTCTATCTGGATAATATTAGAATAAAGCAGGTTCATAAAACGAAGTACCTAGGACTTACTGTTGACGACAAGCTAAGCTGGAACGAACAGTACAAATCTGTCAAAGGGAAAGTAGCGGGTGGTCTGGTATCTCTCAGGAAACTGAAAAACATCTTACCACAATCTCAGCTACTTAATGTGTATCAAGCACTTGTTGAGAGCCATCTAAGGTATGCAAACGTGGTCTGGGGGACCCTCTCCAATACTAAGCTTAGCAATCTGCAACGATATCAGGATAGAGCTCTCGAGCTGATAGAATCCTCCAAGATAAAGATGCTTACAATAAGAACATCCTTAATGTGAATCAACTATTGACATTTGACCGAGCGGTCATGACTTTTAAGATTGTCAATCAGCTTTGTTCTGAAGGCCTACAAAATAAGTTCATAGAGAGGTCTGCCTTATCAAAATATAACACAAGGAACATGAAGGATCTCCACGTGCAAAAACTAGAATTAGAACATACGAAAAAAAGTTTTTTGTACACTGGTCCAAAAGCCTGGAATAGTGTCCCACAGCTCATCCGAGACACCGAATCCGTTGTACGATTCAAAAAAGATCTGAAATCTCACCTTTTGAGCTGATAGAAAATAGGTTTGCACGAATCCATGGAAGAACACTGCACGGGGGGAGGGAGCGGGGGAATCATAGTTTGAGCTTATATTGTAAACTATTAATTGTAATTTATTTTTCTTTGGTATCGTATTTATTTGAATGGATGTTGTGCTTAAATAAGATTAAATGAAATGAAATGAAAATTTCGAAAACGGAAGGCTTGGCAGTTTTGGAAGGCCTGCTGAAAATTTCTACTCCGAAAAGCAGATGGCTTGGCAGACCTTTGAAAGATTCTCCTATTCATTTGCGAAACTCTCAAAAGGAGGCGAACTTGCGTGCGTTCGTTGCCAAGCACCAGACTCGGGATCGTGTTTTTTTCAACTGGAAACCTCGTTTTCGTCAGAATGAATCTGATACCTGTGTTTGATTAGGAAACGTGTTTCCATCTCTGCGATGTCTACCGCTTTTAGGATTTGGTACGTTTAGAACTACCAATCAATCACACCCCTAGGTTCCACGGAATAGGATTTACAACTTTCCATGAAGATAGCAAAAACAAAGAAGAAAGATAAATTGAATGGAGGAAATACTTAATAGGAAGACCTCTGAACAGGGAAACTAATCGCAGAAAGAGCCCTCTTTAAACCTATTTTGACAGGGGTGCTTTTCGCCCCCCCCAAACTTTATTAATGGCCCCCAAAAAGATGATAGATGTAACAATGAGACTTCCTGGTTTTTATAAACTTTCATTGCCTATTGTTTAATGACATGATCACCATATTTGGAGAGTGATCACCGTGATCACAAAGAAAATCATTGACATTTCTCTAATTTCTTACTGACACCTAAACAGTGCAGAGTATGTATGCATCAATTTGCCAATAAAAAGGGCAACGTGAGCTTTAGAATAATGCATCCCAAGCAATCAGGCTTCATGATGTGTCCAACGACATATTAATTCCCTTTTTATCATAATAAATCCACGCGGGGGGATCTACCTTGGAGATAACATGCAATGTGCTTGCCAGAAAATAATTTGATGACCATGTCTTTGAAGAAATGTTCGAAACATGATACAATACCTGTCCTAGTAAGTTTTCACGTCAATTTTGACATGTCCAGGAAAAAAACCTTACGAAATGTGTAATCCTATTCTAGAATATTCAGCCGAAAATAGGACCCTCTGTTGGCAGTCACACCCTGGGTACACAATTTATAGCATAAATCCCCCGGAATAAAATAGGGTTTGCAAAGCCTCACAATGGCATGATGCATACTTAAAGGTATTGGGCAGATCTTGCTAAAAGTTAAGTGATTCAAAACTCCTCTTCTACAGCAGGTAGATATATCTAACGTCCTTGATGTAAAACGAGCTTTTTTACTATGTATATGAACGAATTTTCTCCACAAGTTACTTTTCCAAGCCATCAATTTGATCTGACGCCTGACATGCAGCAGACTTAGGGCCTGTTTATATGAGGAAAAACACCTCACCTGCCAGACCCGGGGCTGAGAGGTGAGATTCCACCTTCCAATAGAGTCCTTTGTATTTTCAGTTCGCGTTTACATGACGAACACAACACCACCGGTATAGTGAAATCCCACTTCACCAGAGGTGGAATTTCACCTGGGTGAGGTGAAATTTTTCCATATAAACGAAACACCACCGGTATGGTGAGGTGAAATGAAATTTTTGGTTGATTCTCATTGGTCAGTTCATTCTGATTTCACGGAAGAGAGACTTTACTCCACCTCACCTCTCAGCCCCGGGGCCGACAGATGAGGTGAAAAATCTCATGTAAACAGCCGAGGGCAAATGACTTCTCAAAATAGCGTACGTGATTTTTGTGATTTTGAAATCACATGATTTTTTTCTGTGATTTTTTGCGATTTTGTTGCTTTTTAGTGATTTTTTTCGTGTGATTTTTCAGTAAGTTTTCAGTGATTTGTGATTTTTGGTGCTTTCTGTGTGTGATTTTTTTGTGATTTTTTGATTTTTGTATGTGATTTTTTTGTGATTTCGAGGGAGGTGTACGAAAAAAATCAGTGATTTGCCCCTCGTAAACAGCCACTGAAATTTACCTCGCTTGTCAGCCCCGGGTCTGGCAGGTGAGGTGTTTTTCCCCATATAAACAGGGCCTTAGGTATCAATCGTAGTTAGGATAGGTATATTTTATCATGTTACAGTAATTCCCTTAGGGTAGACACAGTCTTTTGCTCCCCGGGGGTAATTGTCCCAGTACCCTCCCAGTGGTATTGTAAAGTAATTCTGTAAGTGACGTAGACCGTAATTTGTAGTGTAACATTTTATTTGATGACAGTACTGTATATAAAAAGACATTTCTCCCTAAATTATATGACTGAGATTAAGATAACAACCAACGCATGCAAATGGCTTCAAAGCATGTTTTCATGGTGTCTGCTATCCTAGGCTACTGTCTGTTCCACCAAAGTGAAATGTACTGCAATCCTGGGAGGAGTACATAACAAGCTGAGGTTACGGCTATGTGCCGCTCATATGCGCGGGCTTTTGCACCAAAAATCCTATAAAAAACGTCCTTTTTTCCGTAGATTTTCCATAAAACGAGTGTGTGTGGCTGAAATTTGCAAAAAATGGTTTAAAATGCGTAATTTTCAGCCAAAATTCGTCATGAAAGTAGGTACAAAGGCAGTTTTTGGAAATTAGAAAAGGGTACCTATCTGAAAATCAGGCGGTAGACTTCCATCTATCCTCAAGTCATGCACCCCGGGTGCACCCCCCCCCTCGGCACTGTAATAATTACTTGAAAGGAGACTCCTTCTTCTGATTGATTTCACCAACTGCCTGGCTGACCAAACTTGCAAATCTTGCAACAACTCTCTCAGCTGACAATAATTTTTTAGCAGGATCTGCCAGATTTCTCCATCATGTCCAGTCAGGCGTTCCGCAGGGAACAGTCCTTGGACCACTGATGTTTCTCATCTTCATAAATGACATAGGAGAAAAGATAGGTGATGGTACCACGGTCAAACTATTTGCTGATGACTGTTTAGTGTACAGAAAGATTTCAACACCATCGGATGGAAAAACTTTACAGCAGGACATTGATAAGCTCCTTGCTTGGTCAAAAGACTGGAAGATGGATTTCAATGCAGAAAAGTGCAAAGTTCTTAGAATAACAAACAAGAAAAGTCCTGTAGCTACTATTTACAATATGCTAGGAGAAGAACTTGAGGTAGTTGTGCACCATCCATACCTAGGAATAGAATTAGATTCAAAGCTGAGTTGGAACAGCCATGTAAACAACATCACAAAGAGAGCTACAAATGTCCTCAATCTTGTTCGAAGAAATCTTTACAGCTGTCCAGAAAACACAAAGGCGAAAGCATACACTACAATAGTAAGACCAATTTTAGAGTATGCATCTACAGTATGGGATCCTCATCAAGCAAATCATATAAAGAAACTTGAGGCAATACAAAGGAGAGCAGCTAGATTTGTAAAGAGAGATTATGATCGACAATCTAGTGTCTCTGATATGCTACAATATCTTAACTGGCCAACCCTTCAAGAAAGGCGGTATATTGCAAGGTCATACCTCTTCCATAAGGCAGTAAATGGTAATATTGCGGTAAACATTCCATCCTACATAATGACACCAATGCAGCTTCAAGGAAGAAGTCAGCGGCAGTTTATCAATATTGGCGCAAATACCAACACATATTTGTATTCATTTTTCCCAAGAACTATCAGATGTTGGAACATATTACCAATTGAATACAGGCAACTTAAAGAAGAGGCATTTAAGAGAAAGCTTCAGAAAGAAATTGAATTAAAGAACATAAACGTTGTAAATCCAAAGACGCACATTGTTCACAGACAGGTCAAGGGATTGCCTTTAACTGTATTTTAGATTTCTTTTTTTTTCACTTCAGTTAACAAGTAACTTTTATCATTAATTTGCACCTGCATTAAACATAGATGCTACTGACCAATCCATTACCACAATGCCCCCTTGTTCCCTTAAATTTCCAGTCCCTTTTTGATTTGGTCTGATGAGTGATCATTGATCAGTGGCATCTTCCAGCACTTTTTGTTAATTAATTTATTATTTCTTGCACTCTGAGCATTATACCGATACTCGGTCCTGCTCAGTATCGATGTAGATGTAGATGTCTTCTGAAGTGACGGCTTTAGTTTGTAGAACGTAAACTCTGTAAGAATGAGAGTGAATGTGAAACGACTCAAGGGCATGGCTAGCCCAAAAAACTGAGGTGCAAAAGAAAATGGGGGTATACCGGAGAAGTCCTCGTCAGAAATTTTCTTAAACATGCTTCAGGCTCTGGGAAAATGTTGAAAACGCCCGTTTATTATTCGATCTACGTCAAAATACTTGGAAAAGCAATTATTAAGCAGCATTTCTTGTAACAGTTCTGCACCGATGAAAATCGAAACTGGAGTAAATGATATATCTATTTAGATGGAAGGAAAAGATGATTTAGAATCAAAATTCTGTTCTCAAAATTTTAATAACAGAATTCAGAATCCACATGGAAAACAAGTTATCAAAACTGTCGCAAGTCAATGAAAATTAACCCTCCCTCCAAACTAAAGTTAATGGATTTCAAAAAGTTAGGAAATCAACCTCTGAGAAAGATGGGGTGGACATGCCCGCCCAAGTCCACCCAATGGAAACACCACTGAAATGAATAGACCTTTTCAGGGTAGAATGTGAAGGTGGTGTTTGTGTCATGTTTGGGGATCATATGGGGGGTTTCAAAATTGAAAGTGAATTAAAGTTGCCAAGAGCTAGTTTTTCACATAAAGCACTCATATGATCTTGTGGTGCATAGCATGCAGCACCCTCACATTCAATTGCAGAATGAACTATCACAATACACTGACTATACCTTTTCAACCCTACATAAAAGGGATTAGGGAGGGTGGCCAATTTTGTCATGTCTGTCTGGACGATGCTCTTTATGGTCACCAATAAAGTGCTAGTACAACAATTGTACTTATCCTTGTGGACATTGCAGTATAGTCTCGTTTCAAAGAGTAAAACCTGAAACTTGTAGTAGTAAGTCAGAACCATCCATGCCATGGAGAATTTAAAAGTACTGTAGAGGGGGGGGGGGCTCATTTACAATAAAAAAAGTCTCGTGAGCATTTTAGGCCTCCTAGGGGAGGGGGCACTTTGCATGTGTGCATATGGAGTGTGTATGTCTGACAAACTTGCAGGCAACCCAAAAATATCACTTTAGTTTCATGTAAGCCTCTTTATGCATCAATTCATTTCATTTGTTTAGGTTTGTCTTTCATATTTGGTATGTTATGGCCTATGATACCTGATTGAATACTAACCTGAAGGAACATTATGAAGCCTTCCTTTCATACCCTCATTGATCCGTAATTCCTTGATTGGCAAATCAAAATCAAACTCATCTGCTTCCTTGATCTTCACATTTTCATACACACTACCTCTATATTCCAATGACATTACGAATCTGGAATCATAGCCTCCAACTTTATCAACAATCAATTTTACAACTGGATGTATTTCTTTCTTTGCCTTTTCAAACTCTGACTTCTTGACTTCTAAACTTTGGTGCACATACCGACGGAATAATTCTTGGAGTTGAAGTGATGAAGATTGATCACTTGGCTCTGCATCAACAGGAGGTGTTGTTGCTGTTCCAGTTAGTTGCTTTTTAGAGATATTATATATTCTGAGCTCTTGAGGGACCCCTAAAACATCACAGGCTCTATTATACAAATCAAATCCAGCATCACAGCTGTCCTCGTCGCCAAAATCTAGTTCGTACTGGCTGTTTTCTTCGAGTAGATCATCAAAATCGAATGGATTAAATGATCTACTCGAACTGCTATCTTCGTGTAGGACTGGATTGTCAAAACTGAACTCGTTAATGATGATAATGGAATGAAAATCAGATGGATCGTCGTTGTCGGCATATGATTCAACATCACCACTGTCCTCATCGCCAAAATTTGGTTCAAAGTCACTGTCATCGTCAGCTAGATCGCCAAAGTCGAATTCATTATGAACATCGTTGCAAGATTCCTGTGTGCTTTCGAAATTGAACTCGTAGTAGCTGTTCTTTTCGTCAACATCACCGTTGTCCTCGTCGCCAAAATCTGGTGCAAAGTGGCTGCCATCGTCAGGTAGATCACCAACGTCGAATTCATCATCATTATGACCATCGTTGCTAGATTCGTGTGGGTTATCGAAATTGAACTCGCAATAGCTGTTCTCTTCGTCATCGTGTGGATATTCGTCGTCAGGCCCGTCAGGGCATGCTTGGAATTGTTCGCTGAAATCGAACTCGTCGTGTTGGCCATAAAACAATTCTTCGTCACGGTCAGAATCGTCATCCATATTTTTTATCACTAATCACTTCTTTTAACCTTCGGTGTTAATAACAATCACGTTTGAGATCTACCAAGCACACATCGCATTCGTTACTGTTCACCAACAGCCATTTTGTAACTGACTTCCAGGAAATCAAGTGACGTAATCTGTATCTGCATCATGATCTGCATCGACCAAACATTGACATTTGACATTTCTGACAAAATTCTTAGAAAAGGCCTCGTTTGCAAACCAGCTCGAAGAATTGACAGCATTGACCGCAACCGCACAAGGCCGACGAACCAACCAGGGTGGAAGTAAAACAGCGATCAAAATCTCTGTTTCTCAATTATGCCACTGAACAGGAAAGAAAGCAGGATGATAACTCTGGAGCTAATATTGATGATCATAATAATTGATTCATCATATGGGGCAACCTCACTTGATATTGACACAAACCTCCGTCGTTATTTGCAACAACATTTGACCATATCAAAAGATGAATTTGAGAGGACAAAGAACGACATCCTTCCAGTTGTCAACCAGATCATTCAAAAAATAAAAGCGAAAGATTCAAGATTTGACATGAAATTGGAATACCGAGGCAGTGTTTATGAAAAAGTGAAGATAAAGCAAGCCAATGAATTTGATTTTGATTTACGAATACAACCATTACAGCTTGAACAAGAGCAAATAAACGAAATGGAGAAAGGTGTACCCCCAGGTATGTATTATTCATTAAGCCTAACTTTGTTGGAACACTTCTTTCTTGTGGAAAAATCAGAACAGAACCTGTTTTGGCAAATGGCATTTCTGGGATTACATTTTTTCATGGACATTGTGGCATAGCTTTAATGTCAAAATAAAGTCAAAATAAGGGGGAGGGGTTTTGTGTTTGGCTTTGGTGGGCACTCATACATATGTTTTCCCAGCGCTACTGAAGAGGAGCACAATGCTGACAGCGGCATGTTCTTTCAGGTATCATTGGTCACGTGACTGGCATCGTTTGATTCCACGTAGGTTCATATGGCATCATATCATACCACTAGGTATTGCCCAATCAAGTTTCTGTTTCTATTGCCTATCCTATTTGGAATGTTGCCCATGTGGGTTTAGGTAGCATGCTTTACCTCTTCTTTCACTTCGTCTTGAGTCAACGTGCAAATGCTGCTGCTAGTCTTGTGCTTTTCCCTCCCACCACTTCCCTTTGCCTTTTCTCTGAGTCTGGGAATATTTATCTACCATCTATTGTAGTATTTGTTAATTTTCATATAGAACTTGTATTACGGATAATGTGGGTAATTGTATGGTATGTCTGTTAGATTGTATTTTGTAATTTTGTGTTTGTTGAATGAGTGTTCGCCAATAGCCCAACTTGTGCCTATTCTCTTGTCACTCCTTATTTAGCATGAACCTTTCTCTTCATTCAATTAAGACCCTTTTGCCCCAATACGCTACCTAGTCAAATGGCTCAGATTGCGAAAAGAAATCCATGTAAGTTTTGATTTTATAGTTTACAGAAATGTATTGATCATGAGACTTTACGGTTCCTATAATGCCAATAAGCAATGGTAAGAAATGACGTGGTATTGGAATACTGTAGGTGTTAAAATTTGTAACACCATTATCCTATTGAATTTCAATTACTGCCCCCTGGTATGGCTTTTTTGCAGTGATGCTGCAAACGATGAAATAAATAGAGCACAAAAACGTTGTCTGCGGTTACTCTACCAGGACTATGAATCTACTTTCTAACTACTATTGAGCCGAGATAACAGCCAAACTATCCATGTTAAAAATCTCCAGAAATTAATGACTGAAATCTACAAGTCAACCAAAAAGCTAAACCCCTCATATTTAGAGAGATCACCGTAGCGCGAGCCTGTAAATCTGAGGCGCCGGTATATTTGAGGTCTGCCTGTAAATATGAGGTCGGCAAGACCAAACGTATTATTCGTTGGTGACACAAGCAGTCATAACCTATTGTGAGAAAGACAAAGGTGAAACCCAAGGTCTGGCTTCGAAGGAAACAATAGGCCTGTCCGGGGGTCAAAATCTCTGACGAATGAGTAGCAGAAGTTAGAAATTAACTTCGCATGGGAATCCATAAGAACAAGTATCCAATTTACTTTCGTTTCTTTTTGTTTTTATGTGCTAGATTTGAATGGCATCAGTCGTAAGAAATTACTCATGTTACTCTATAGCGATAACTGTTTTTAACGAGGAACGTTAAAGTCGCTTCGTAATTCAAAATGAAAATTTTCGCATTTTTAGGACTAAAACTTTCTTATTTTGTTGTGTCTTATTCTAAGCGCACAAGTTATCAACGTATGGTCGCTAACACTGACCTGTTGCAGATATATAGCTACGTTTCATGACACATATATCGGAATAAACTGTGCTATGTTGTTTGCATAATATAAACGGTTTGTTAATTACTCGAGACTAAAGGCTCAACGATATATTTTATGATGTATAGTTTAACTAGATTCCGTTGATAGCTCGGCTTTTTGGGAGCGAAAACCAAATTTCGTGTCAGAAACGTTTACCGTAACCTTAAAACATCATAAAGGAATAAACAGTGTTCTGTTATGTTGAAAACACAAATGGTTAGATAATATTGCTTAAGAATGAAGGTTCAATGATCTATTGGCTATAAAATCCATGCTTTTAACTTTGAAAAGTTTCTTAGTACTTCTCAGACATAGTACTAGAGTTTCTTAAAATTTTGGCCTTCTTAGTACTAGTTTCTTATAAACCAGTTTCTTATAAAAAAACGAGTATTTCTCTTCTTAAACTTTTCAAAATTATGCGACGTCATATGTCATCGCAAATGACCCTTCCTTACCCCCCGACAAATAGCGGCAACGTCTTTGATCACGGGAGCGTAATGTGTCTGGTACGTTGGGCGGTCTCTTTACAGGATTGTTTAATTTGAAAGGCCATTCAAACAATAGCCAAAAGTGTCTGAGTACTCCCACGACACCTCATATTTACAGGCAGACTTCAAATATACCGGCGCCTCAGATTTACAGGCTCGCGCTACGGTGATATATGCATATTTATGGAAATTTCACAAGAGGAAAGAAGTAACGTATGAACTAAGAACTAAAGACTTGTGTAAACTTCCAAAGATCAAGAAACGTTATGGCTTGGAGTCACTCTCTTTCAGAGGAAGTCTCCTTTAGAACACACTTAGTGACAAAATCAAGCAAGTCCATCCCTTGCAGCTTTTAAGAATCAAATAAAATCATGGACTGGTGACAAGTGCACCTGCAGACTATGTTTATAACGTTTTTGTTTAGATATACACAGTACATTTTGTATATTGTCAAATAGTTTACTTTACAGTTAGAATGAATTAGTATTATGTTCTAGGTTAAACCCAACTTTGAATAGTGTTAATGATGATGATGATGATGATGATGATGATGATGATGATGATGATGATGATGATGATGATGATGATGATGATGATGATGATGATGATGATGATGATGATGTGCATACCCTCATACTTTGTGTTGTAGGGCTTGAAAACAAAGCCAGACTCCCCTCACAACATATTGAGTATGTTTACAATTATTCAAGCCTGATACTGACATGTTTGAGTTTGATTTATGAGTATGTTTGAGAGGTTGATTCAGCTAAAGCCTGGTTTCCATATGATCGTAACAGTCGACGACGTGTCGCCGAGACAGGCTCGGGGACACATCGTGGAACGAAGGACGGTTGCCTTAAATGGATACATTTTCTGAACGACGTCACAGATCAGACGGGGATAGTACAGGGACGCATCGAAAGAGTTGAGATGATTTTAAAGCCTAGTTTCCATATGATTATAACAATGATTGTTTCCATGTGTCGCCGACTGATCGGTGACTCGTCGCCGATGTGTCGCAGTATAGGTCGCCGACTGTTACGATCATATGGAAACAAGGCTTAAGAATTTTGCATTGCTTGCGCTAGCTTGCAGATTGCATAATCTTAACTGGAGGCACACTCAATCAAGCTTGATTGTGGTATCTTTGAGAATATTTTTAGCATTGGATTATTGTTCGAGCTTGACGAAGCCCAATTCATGGCTGCTAACTGGCCAAATTGGGTCAACATACTCAATTAAAGATCTTTTAAGCCAGAATAATGTTTGTTCAAGCTTTGCAACCCTTTGCTAGCCTGTTGCAAGCTAACTTATTCTTTAGGGCTGTCATGTCAGGGCTGCTTTGTCACTTTGATTATGTCTATTGAAGTTTAGTAAAGAACACTAAATGATGAGTTCAAAATCTGTAGTTTCAGTTGCATCTAACTCTTAGAGGAATCAATGCTGTGACAGTATTTGGAGGTCCAATCAGATACACCAAGTATAATCTATTCCTTTTTTACCTTTTTCTATTACCTATTTATTTTTTACCTTTACCTATTTCTGGATCATTGCTAGTCTGGCTTATCTTTCCTTATAGAATACACAACATACAAGTTACAACCAGCTGTCAGGCAGGCTTGGAAAAACCTTGCAGATAAAGAAGACAATCTTTTATCTCCCGAAAGAGTTGTCGCTACATTTTCAAATCTTGTCAAGCAATCGATAGATGACATTAACAACGATGGAAATTCAGGTTTTAAGTATGGCCTTACCTGAATTATGATATATAATTTAATTCAACTGGTTTTCTCCCAGACATTTCATTATGCTTCTAATAGAGGATAAAGTAATTTTGTAACATTTTGCTTTGAATTAGAAATGACAACCAGAAAAATGGGCCCAGATTTCCTGCAAAGTGAAACCATTTTCAATTTCACTTGTTCCTAGAATATAGTAGGTATATCTTTGAAAAGCTTAGATTGGTTTGGCAACACCTTATTTCAATGGAAAATTATCCCAAAACTTGCAAGAAAGCACTGAAAAAATTCTGAATCATCAAAGACAAAATGAAGTCATTTTAAAACTTAATACACTTGGATATACATTTCATTGATTCATTGATTTGATCAGTGATTTGATTAGTGATAAAGGGGCCAAGTATTCCAAATCTGTGGTACTCAGCATCAGTTCAAATTCCTTCTCCGTAGCTACAAAACACAAGCCAAACAGCCAAATCAGCTATCCGTTCTTCTGAGGTCAGTAAATGGGCACTCTAAGGAGACGAGTCTAAGGGCCAAAACTGTAGTGCCACAGGCTTGCTTCATGGACAGCATCAGCTATGTGGCTGCCTAGCTTAAATTAGCGAATAAATGTTGCTGCTATCTGTATGCTTCTTAACTACTAACTCACTAATGAGTACATACGCTAAGGGTATCGTTGTTGATTCCTGATTTCCACTGAACGCCCTAATCATGTGAAGCTATTCCGGGTATAATTACAAATGCTCATGCTTGCTTGGGGGGGGGGGGCATTTCCCTAATGGCTCAAATGGGGGTTGTGCATTCCAAGAATTTCTGTTAAGAATCGATCCTTGAATGTGTGCATGTGGCTTCCAACCAGTGTTTACACTACAATGAAAGTAGGAAAAAGTAGTAATTATGTCCCTCCAAACTTGGGCATCCCCAGCATTTCTAGCAAACCTTAGACCCCTCCCAAACTTCCTCTCTGAAAAGTACATCTCTTCCTCGTACGATTAGATAATGAAGCACCCCCCTCCCTTGGGCTGCCTGCTTGCTTCCTTGCAATAAGTACCAAAAATTGGAGTGTGACTCAACATTCTGTTTTTGATTTACAAGGCTAAGCATAAAGACTAATCACCCAGCTGTGACAATCAGCTTCAAGAAAAAAGGAAAACTGATTACTGATGTTGATTTTGCTCCTGTGATTGAAGTAAAGAAATGGCCAAGAAAGTTCGCCAAAAGATGGGAACATCATCAAAATTGGAAAGGTGAGTGCTAAGGATTTTCCATCCTATTTTTCATCAAGCTGATCTATATCAAATACAAGAATGGGGCTACTATTTATTCTGCGGTAATTTTACACAATGTTTTCGTGTTTTCGTGTGTTTGCTTTGAGTATGCTTCACATCCAAGGCACAACAGGAGTTGAGAAATGATGTTCTATAAACTATGCAGAAATCGTTGCGAAACACTTTGAACATTGCACCTTACCAGTTTGCAACAGCTTGAAAAACTGGCAGATTACTCCACACAAACTTGCGATCTTCGGAAGAGAAAAAGATCATACTCAGTGCAAGCTCACTGCAAAGCTTTTTGCAAATGTTTAAAGTCTTTTATCTTTAACTGAATGTTAACTTCGTAATGATGCCCAAACTGAACTGTTTAGTGTAAGGGCGTTTGACTACCAAATCTAACTGCCCATAGTTCAAGTGCAAGTCCATGTCCAGTTGAATGTGCTACATGAGGAGATCTGCTAGATCCATTTGTAATTTCAAGCTAAGCATGGCGATAGAAAGCATCTCATACTTGAGGGGGGGGGGCACGACACTTCAAGGCATTTTTTCCTTGAGCCAAAGAAGCATTTTCCGAAATAAAAAAGAGACACTTCTTTCTTTATTCGTGGGCAATTACATAACATGATGAGGGTATGGGTTGTGCCGGCCGGCCAATATGGGTGGGTTTATTGGCCCAAAATTCTCAAAATACAATACAACAATCAGGCTATATCTTTGCTGAACAAAATCCTATTAACGAACTTCTCTGGCAGTAGGTTGGCCTGGAAAGGACGTCATAGATGATCTAATCAAAAACACTCCTGTGTACTTGGTGCCTAAATTGTATAAAAACAAAGTATATAAAAGGAGGCATTTGTTTTGGAGATATGCATTCAACAAAGCTGAGAAACGTCTGTTATTAAAGAGCGACCCAGGCCGTAAAAATTCATGTCGTCGAAATGTGTTACGCATACTCAAAGGTTTTATCGAAGATTTGCAATTATCAGGCCTTCGATCGTATCATATGAAGACTGTACTACTGCATGAAAGCGAAGCTTTGCCTCGGCCTGATGACTGGAGTGATGGGGTGCTAGCAGAACGTGTTCTCAGTGCAATGGAACGACTGAGAGGATTTTTGCAACAACGTAAGGCAAAATGTGAGCATTATTTCATCCCGGAAGTGAATATTATGGAGAAGATAAATGACCAGCAACGAAAGGAACTTTTGAAAAGAGTGGATGAATTTCTTAAATATCCAACTGCTTCGATTTTAAACTTTCTCCGTAAAGATGAAGTGCCCAAACACAAAAGAGCAGAGCTGTAAAATGAAAAAGATTCTGTTTTGTAGAGTATTTCCTTATCCTGGAAGTGAATATCATGGCAAAGATTGAAGACCAACAATGAAGAATCCTTTTGGAAGACTGGATGATTTTGTCAGAAATCTAGCTGCTTCCGTTTTAAAGATGAATTGGCCATAAGTCAGAAAGAATTGCCGTGAAATTTTAAAGTGAATAACCTGAGTTAAAGGATGAGATCGTAAAGTTTTTTTTAAAAAGCCTATTGCGTTTGGTAATCCAGCTGGTGTTGAAAGAAAGCAAGGCCAAAGAAAGCAATTCAGGGACTAGACATTTGTTTGTTCTATTTTAGACAAGCGCTATATATCTCCGGTCTGTCACTTTAAGTGTTGCATTGAACCCTTAGGGTGTGTTTGATTGGTAATTCCAAACCTACCATATTCTGAAAACAGTAGACTTCACAGAGACGGAGACACAGTTGCCAATAAAGCACAAATTTCTTCAAAGCAGCAGGTTTCAGATTTATTCTGGCGAAGACAAGGTTTCCAGTTGAAAAACACGAACACGAGTCTGGTGCTTGGCAACAAAGAGTGGAGTTACCGATTACGCGAGCAAAGTTGAGTCGTTTTCAGAGCTTTGCAAATTAAATCGAGAATCCCTCCAAAATCTGCCACACATTCTGCCTTTTGGAGCAGAAGCCTCAGCATGCCTGCCAAACCTGCCAAACTTGCCCTTTTCGGAATTGGGAAGCAATCAAACAGAAATTCCGAGTCTTCCAAGTCTACCGTTTCAGAATTGATACTAATCAAACACACCCTTACTTTGCTACTTTATAAAAACTTTGTAAATCACTTTTTAAAGGCACCAAGAACAGTATGAATACATTCTTTGTCACCTCACTGTTTGAAACTCTTTGCACATTACTATCACCATACAAATAGCATACGTTCTTATATAAATTGTTACAAACTTATTGTTGACTGCTTTACGCTTCCATGATATCTACAAAATTGGTCTCCAAAATCACAGTTCTGCAGCATCACATCTGCTCTGTTGTTTTTTTGTAATTGTGGAACATGAATATTTACAAGATTGAAAGGTGGTGTCAGACTTCAGTTCTGGTAAAGTATACAGTGTCCCGAATACTAGAAAGGCAAATTTAAGAAACACGGTACCGATTTACAAGAATGATAACCCATTTTATGAAAAACTGGCACATGCCTGAAAAATGCTTGCTTCTTATTCAAAATTGCGAGGTGCATCGAACTGTAGCTATTCAAATGAATACAAGAATTTTGATACAATTTAATCCAAAAGCATATTTAGTTATAATTACAGCATTTCCTGGCTATGAGAATTTATAGATACAAATTACAATATGTTTTGCATCACAATCATACTGTGCTTGTGTCTGAGTAGCTGATCGATAGTACATGATTTTTCTAGCAAAACGCTGATTTCCAGTTTATCTTCTTGTGGAGAGGAGGGGGTAACTTCAATAGGCGGATGAAGGGGGTATGCTATTTGACGTCTGAAATCACTGAAATCACACCCTGAAATGTATAGATTTTTGCGAAAACGATACCCCTAAATTTACAGACCATTGAAAATATATGTCCTAAAATTGTGATAACGATCCAAAATTTTAACAAAATAAGAGAGATTTGATCAAAATAAATGCCCTAAAAGTTATTTTTGTAAAATGACACCATATTATATCATTACTCGTAATTTTACCAGAAAAGATTCCCCAAAACTTATTTTCTTCTCGAAAAAGGCACCCCAAATGAATGGCACATTCAATACCATCATATATCGTAGTTACTCCCCCCCCCCGAGGAGGGGTTTATCTCATTTGATAATTTGTAAGAGACACATATGGCACGCGAAAATCACAAAAACCTGATAAACCTAGTTTATCACTGATAAACTAGGATTATCACTTTGATGAATTAGGTTTATCGCGATAAACTAGGTTTATCAACTGATAAACTGGGATTATCAACATTTTTTTGATAAACTGGGTTTATCAAAGTGATGAACTCAATTTATCAACAACGAATTTGATAAAGTAGGATTATCAACTGATAAACTAGGTTTACCGAATTCCATTGTCTATGAGCGTGCCATTCGGTCCCGCTCCCGCATGTAAGCAAGGCCTAGACCTAGCATGTTTCGGTGCGTTTATGCCTTTATGAGAACCAGAACATGTTCTTTTCCGGTCTTTCTTTGATATGGCATGTAACGAAGGGAATCAACGCCAGATATTACGTTTGAAAGCAAACTTTGAAAATCGTCATCGTCATCAAAACTGGTAATCATGATACCATCTTCCATTTTGACTTTGTGAGCTCAGCTTTGAGCGCCAAAATCATGAATGTGCACCCGCGTTTAAGGCGCGTCTTGTTGACGAACAATAGATACAGAATGATCTCATAAATAATGGAATTCGGTAAACCTAGTTTATCAGTTGATAATCCTACTTTATCAAATTCGTTGTTGATAAATTGAGTTTATCACTTTGATAAACCCAGTTTATCAAAAAAATGTTGATAATCCCAGTTTATCAGTTGATAAACCTAGTTTATCGCGATAAACCTTATTTATCAAAGTAATAATCCTAGTTTATCGGTGATAAACTAGGTTTATCAGGTTTTTGTGATTTTCGCGTGCCATAGACACATAAGATCTCACATGAAAAGTTGTTTCTTTTTTCCGGGCACTGCTGCAGATAGATCTATGAAGAGAAAGTAACAGTTAAATTCTTTTTAAATCCTACTGTGGTGTGAAATTAGAAAATATGTCTCTAAGGAATGACTCTACAACTTCGTCTTCCTTATTGACAACAATTGTCTCAATTTTACCAGCATCAACTTTGAATTTCTTTCCAATAACAGTGGCAATGTTCTGAGCACGTGCTAAGGCCTTATCCATTGCAATGAAAGCCTTAAGAATTCTCTTTCCAGTTGTCTTGCAATGCCCAATCAGCGCCCTTGAAATCAACTTTCGCAAGTCCTGTGCACTATTGAGATGCTTTTGCAAGTATTTGACATGGCTAGCAAGATGATGCTTGTCGGAGGAACTGTCTGGTTTGTCTTTATCTTTCCTTCCATCTAATTTTGCTGTTGCCTTTATGTTTTTATCTGCGTTTGGGTCAATGTCTATGTTAACTGTGACGGGGTGATCATCAGCCTCCCCGCTTTTATCTTTTTTGGCGGTGTCTTCTTTCGATTGTAGCTCCTCAAGCTCTCCTAACTCTTTCTTCTTCTTCTCTAATAACTCCCTCCAGGCTATCATTCGTAACCCTGCCGGGAACTGCTCCAAGAACTTCTTCGGGACCTTGCTCTTATTTGCCTTAGCGAGCAACGTCTTCAATGTTTTGATCTTCTCATCTCTTCCCGAAGCAGGGATGCTGCTTTTCTTTGAAGTCGATTTGCTCTCTGATTTTGCAGACGTTTCCCCTTTAGTGTCCATCTCCTTATGCAGTTCTTGCTCGATAGACTTCGATGTATCCTTGGTAGCTGGCTCATCAGAAGGGGTCGTCGATTTCTTATCCCCCAGTGATTCTAAAGAAGAATCAAGACCTTCGATCTTATGCGTCATCGATTCATCTGATAACATTTGGCTTATTTTAGCCGTGTCGCCTAATTTAGAGATATCCTCTGCAAATTCAGAAGGTTTCTGTTTCACAGCATCATCAAATATATTGGAAAATGCTTGTTCGTCTTCTTTGGCGGTTTTGGTGATTCTCTCACTTGCATCTTTGATGCTTATCGTATCCTTCGCTTTTACATCATCACTTGTTGAATCTGTCTCCTTCGTACTTTGTTTCTCCACTTTTGTTCCAACTTTTGGCTCGCTTTTTGTCTCGCTCTTTGCTTCACTTCTTCCTGCACCTTTTGTCACGCTCTTCAGTTGCTCGACCTTCTTGGATTTCTCCTCCTTGCCACTCCCCTTTACATTGGTCTTCTTCGATTTAAATCGAGCAAATGCCTTCTTTGCAAGCTTTCTTATATCATTTCGCGACAATTTATGATGTTTTGCAGTTCTAATTGCGCCCAAAATATTCATAAGCTCATCTTTCGTGTTCGTAGGGTGTTCAATCTCACTTCTTTTCGATGACTTTTTAGTAGACCTTTTCGAATGTTTACTTCTCTTTTCTCTATAGTTAGCTGGGGTTGACATCACCATTAGATCATTCTTCATCATATTCTCTGCCATTAGATTTGGCACCGCATTGATGACGTCATCATCCTCAAGTGTGCTACGTTTGTACTCATGCAGTACTACCGAATTCGTGTTTCCCTCCTCTGCATCTCCGAAGAGTGATGGTTCTTCCTTCAATTTGCCTACAGAGGAATCAGTAGAGTGAATATTAGAAAATAAAAATGACTTACCGGGTCAGTCAACAAAGTTTAAATGTTAAAGATGTTGTGCAATAAGAAGTATACGAAATTTATTCAAAACTGAAATGTAAATCTATCAGTCAAATGCTAACTAAAAATTCTATTTAGTAAAGGCAATCATCATTTAGACCCCAAAATTAGGAAAATGCGGTGATTTGAGGATGCCTCGTTCCATTTTGGTTCATGATTTACTCTCTGTTGAAATTATAACTCTATTTCTGAAACTGACAATTGTAATGGATTTAAATTTCAATGCCACGTAAATCACGGACCAGAATCGAACGTGGAATTCTCGTTCCCATACCCCACAAGTAGCAGCGAATGATTGTACGGTAGTAACTGTTAAAGTAGAATTGCAGACCAACTTTTTATTTTCTTCCTTATCGTTGTTTTGTTTGTTGTGATGTTCGTGTTGTCCTCTAACTCCCTCCATCAAAATACCAGAGTTCTTGGATTCTCATTTAGGGACTGGTTCTGTTAGTGGGCCTAGTGTTTTGATAGAGGGAGTTGGAGGACAGCACGAACCAGGGAACGCCGAAGGCCTTCGGCGCTCCCTGGCACGAACATCACAACAAACAAAGCACCAATAAGGACGAAAACAAAAGTTGATTTCCAATTTTACTTTAACAGTCGTTACAACCATTCGCTGCTACCTGTGCCCATACAAACTTCGTACAGGCATTTTAACAACTTCTGGTCTTAAAGACGAGAAATCTTACAGAACAAAATTTCAAAGTTATCCTTTGAATGAAGGCCACATACTTTTTATTTCACTTCCCTCCAAACGTGTAAACCCTTTTTGTTTTAGCTGGTAGAACGCAAGCAATTTTAATTCTAAAACTATTTACTCGCATTTGAAAGTAAATCCCTGTAAGATGTTTATTCCTTGATAAAACAAATCATCCATGCGTCTTTATTGTTGTTTCTGTCTCCCTTTCCTTCTTGCCGTCTCAGCTCGATTCAAATCATTGCAATACATGGCCTGATTTTGATTTTCTGTAAAAGTGAGGCTGTTCTCGTTTGCAGTTACGCTGTTTTTTCACAAAACATAATTAACTGGTCATCTCTTTGGTTAGCAAAGCCTTTATCCTTTATGAGAATGGGTCTGCTCGTAAACTAAAAGTATGTAGGATACTTAGTATTTATGTTCAGCATAACCAGTGCTACCAGTGGTAGAAAATCGAATTCAAATAGATTCTGTGCGTCGGAAGAGTTAGCTCCTACTCAACGTTCATCGTCGTTTCAAACGTAAGTTTGAAATGAGGCTGAATGCTGTGTAGCGGCTAGCAGTTCGGACGTGCAGGAGCCATTTGATTTTGATTTCTTGCTTCGACAATTGTTGTCCGTGAAATAGATATGAATTATTTCACCTTCAGCCTCCTCTGAACGAAAACATCGAATGGACGTTGCAAGTGACAGGAAGCAAATTGAAATGATGTGAAAGACAATCACTTTATATCGCATCGTAATTGTTGCAATATTCTGAAATGAAAGAATAAATTCATTGAATTAGAAATGACTCTATAAGTTGTATTATGAGATTTTGAGAAAATCACAAACACACACTTTCTTTAACAAACATAGAATATAAAAAAGCAAGAGTTTGACAACATCGTTCCCAGGGCCGCCATTGTCTTTCTTTTCTCAGGTCATCGATGTCAGTACTGACGTAGAAAGCTGGCCCTCGCAATCAGGTTGAGGATTTTTAGTCAGTACTTTTTAGTCAGTCTTAAATTCTTCAAATTGTTATACAGTAAAACCCCATACACAAGAACATACTTTTGTAAAAAAACAGACTGACTAGGTTCTTATAAATGAGGTACTTATGACATTTTCAGTCTGTGGTTCTTATCGCAACGGCACTTGTTACTATGACGAATACATAGCTATCGTAGCTATATAGTATGTGTTAAATAATTGAGGGTAGAGTGACTGCATTTAAATATTTGAGGGTATGGTATTTTGTTGTTAACAAAGCAATTTATATCATGCAACTTGATAAAGCAATTTGCATATCCCCGAAAACTGTTACAGATGTTCAGTTATCAATAGTTGGGAGTTTCTTTGCACTGATATGATGAAATTTCTTAGTTAAATGTACTATCTTATAAGAACATTGGAGTAAGTGAGTTTTTTTGTTCTTGTCTTTGGGTGTCTTTTTCCACAAAGTCAGTGTAGAGGCTCTTATTTTTTGCTATCTTCTTGTTTGCAGGGTTTTTCTGTATCCCAATTTCGTTCAAATTTCTCAAGTGCTCCGAGCAGTGTTTATGGTTGATACTTGTGCCCCCGTCGACATTTCAAAGAAGAGTACGTTGCAGTGTTACTCTTGCACGGGTCTATTTGTGTTATTCTCCATCACCAAAAGCTGTCACATATCACACGAGTTGGGTTCTTTGTCAGGATCGAGGAGTCGAGACAAATAAACACTGTGATTCAACGAAAATGCTCTTCTCTTTGCAAAAAAAACAACTCAACTCAACTTTCTACGACTCCTACAGCTCAATCTTCACCATCAACTTGCAACGTTCTTGGCACGAGGCGGTCCCTCTTTCAAAACTCAAAATGAGGTTAATACAAAATGGTGGTTACAATTACTATATTTAAGTCTCTTACAGAAGCTCTTCTAATGATTAGACATTACTCAAGTACTTTCCGAGCAATCGATTCAGGAAAAATGCAAATGAAGCCAAATTATGGCGAGGATCTCCGTCACTAAAATAAGCAGCTGCTAATGTAAACTTTTCCCAACTATTAGAGTTTCCTACTTTTTTGCGATCTAAGGGTTAGCTTCTTAAAAAGATGTGTTCTTCTGTTGATAAGTTGCATCTTCTACAATGTAACGTTATAGAACATTGGTTTTGAATTTCAGACATGAACTTTCTAAGTTGGAGGTAAAATTCTATGAATTTTACTTCAGAATAGATCTTTTAGCTATTTGGAAAAAGAATCTCAATCGAACGATATTTTGCTACATTTTGTAGAATTTTCGAATGTGCACAATAGTGATAGAAGCTCTAACGCCACTCAATTGAAACTCGTGTATAAAATGTATAAAAATAACGCTCGATCCAGGCTCTTTTGCTGAATAGCTAAAAGGTCTATTAATGCCATTTTGATTTTTTCCTTTCAAAAATATTTAAATAGGCCTGTTTATATGGGAAAATCACCCCACCTTCCAGGCTGTGAGCTGAAGGTCGAGATCCCATACAATGAATTGTATCGAGATAAAGCCACGGTGGCAGGCTGTGCTTCGGATCTTCCTTGAACGAAAGATGCTTGCAGCGAAGAACAAGTGAAAATATTTGAAGGCAGGAACAGCACAATACAACGCAAAGGAAACGATGACTATTATTTCGATTAAATATTGATTATATGAGCTGATATTTCGCCTCGGCATACGAGGCTTCCTCGGAGCTAAACTAACGTAATCACAAATCCCATACAATCCCTTGTAATTTTCATCTTGCGTTTATCTGGGAAACAAGCCATCCAAGTTCGGTGAGATGTGAGATCCCACTCATGACACATGTAAAAGCTGGAAGGATAGCCTACGCCTAGACCCAATATTCCAAAAGAAGAAAGGAATAATGGGTCTACATGTTTTCTTTTGGAATAATGGTTCTACGCGTAGGCTACTGGAAGGTGGGATGAACAGCTGGAAGGTGGGATGAAATCGCACACAGAAACACACGCAGATTTCACTCCCACCTGAAAGCTCGCAGCGTGGAAAATAGGATAGTCTTTCTCAAATAAGCAAGCGCTAAATGTGGCCTGCAGCTAAATTTTTATTGGTCCAAGTAATGATAATGGATGATAATGGATGATCATTTACAGATGATAATGGATCCTATTTAAATCTTTTTGACATCTCCTTTCGGTTTCAATATTCAGTGACTTTAATGGTCTGTTTCCTCCAGCATTCCTTGCACGTGCTGTCGTCTCTTGGTTTGCCTTTGTTGTCGCCATTTTCATGGCCCACGGGACGAAACGTGCTAGGAATGCTGAATGAAACAGACCCTGTAACGTTGTTTCCGCTGATGACCTAATTTTTTTCGCTAACTATACTTGGTTCCAATCTACTGAGATTTAGTTGTATCTTATCTTTGAATGGTTACAGCCGAAGGAATCTTGGCAAGTAAGCTAAATGGAACAAAAACTTGACTCGTGAATCATATAATGGGAAGACATGCTTGCAAATTAAAGCATTTTTTAAAATAGATTTCTCTTTGGAAGCATCAGGGACGTAGGAAGCATCTCAAACTTGGGGGCAGGACACTTCGAGGGCATATTTTCCTTAAGAAAATGGGGGCATTTTCTAGAAATGAAGAACGCAATTCTTTGTTTATTGCAAAATCTTGGGGGGGGCACGTGCCCCCGGTGCCCTCCAGGTCCTACGTCTATGGGAAGCATACTCAGTTAGCCTTGTATACTTCATTCAGTTGCGGCAAGCAAAATGACGTCATCAGCCAATCACACAAAATAGCGAATAACTCGAAAGTAGAGAGGGATCAAAGCAGTTGCATATAAGGTTCCATTATTTAATGCATTTGTCTTGTTAATAAGAAACTAAGAATTCGGGCCAGTACTAAGATTTTCTAAAACTATCAGATTTTGATGACTCAAGAGTTTCTTAGGAGTTTCTTAAAGGCCTCATAACAACGTTCATGCTAACTACCTATGCCCTCCTGAACATGTAACATCAATGTTTATTGAAGTCTTTCTAATATCTAGACATCACTTAAGTACCTTATGGGTAACATGATACAGCAAAAGTGAAGAAAGAATAGAAATATGTCAAGGAGTTCCTTTATCAAAGCAACTAGTTTCTTATGTTATATTTCCCCAGTATTGGAGTTTCTTTATTTTTTGGCGATCTGAAAATTGAACCCCGCAATGAGAAACATACTTTTCTAAAAATAGACTGGCTAGGTTCTTATAAATGAGGTACGTACTACATTCATAGTGTGTGGTTCTTATCGCAAGGACACTCATATGACTGTGATGAATATATAGCTACAGTTTGCAGTATTTGTTAAATAAAGATCAGGGTATAGTGACTGCATTTAAGTATTAGGTAGTACGGTACTTTTGTTGACAAAGTAATTTATATCATACAGCTAGATAAAAGAATTTGCATATTCCTGAAAATTTGTTTGAGATTCTCAGTTCTCAGTAGTTTGGAGTTTGTTTATATGATGAAATTTCTTAATCAAGTGTGCCATCTCATAAGAACATTGAAATAAACCAGTCTGAATTTGGTTCTTATCATTGTGTGTCTTTTTCCACAAAATCAGTTTGCAGGTTCTTATTTTGCTATGTTCTTGTTTGCGGGGTTTTACCGTATCGGGTTTATCCTTTATCACTAGCTGAGCTAAAATTGTCCACCAAAAATCATTCTAAACTAGATTCAAAATAATTCTCAAAATCATTCTAAAATCATTCTAAACTAATCATTCTAGACAGTTTTGAGTAAGATCTGTTGACTCTTCAGTTACGTACAAAGCAGCCACTAAGTCCTCTTATGTAATGTTATTTTTCTTTGTAATTTCTGTTTCACATTAAGTGTCAGGTCTTTCCACTCCAAACAACCCACGACTTACGCTCGTGACATTTTAAAATTATCGTAACCTGTCACCTAATGTAGAACAGAATCGTTCGTATTTTGTTGTGTTGTAGGTAGATTAACTTGCTCGTCTTTATATATTGGCCATGGGGTAGTCATTGTCTTTCGCTCCCCATGATGTCGTCCCTGTAGTGTTGTAAAGTAATTAGGGAAGTTTTGTAGAATGTAAGATTTGTTGTAAAATTTTTATATGAATAAAAAAAAAAATTCTAAACTAGCGCTGTTAGCAAAAATCAATGGTCAGTTTCCAACAGAAAACAGAGAGCAGGCCTGCATAACACGTTTTTACCGAATGGTGTACCACTCTTCTGAGAAGGCGTACGAGACTTGCAAGGAAATGGGATATTGGGGATTTTAAAGTGGTTTTCTTGAAAACAGAAGGGTTTTTGCCAAAGGTGTACAAATTTTTACAGAGTGATACACCCCTAAGTTCTTACAATTTGCTAAACAACCAAAATTTTGATACAAGTAGGAATATGTAAACAAACAGCTTACCTTGAGTATATTCAATACTTGTGTGATTGTTTAATCTTGATTTCGTGTTACAGAATACATGTGTGAAACGGCAATCTCCACAGCGTTTTATTTTTACCGTAGAAAATAATACTTCTTGCTTAAAAATTGTCAATCCAACTTCTAAAATCCAAATACAAGAAATCCGCAGTAAGCAATCAGCAATTTGCTACAGCCGCAAAACAAATCAAAGCGCGCCAAACAAAACTTGACGCCAAGCGCTAATTTGTTGCTATGGAGATGACATCGATTCATTTCTGCGGGCACCCGTAAGATCACGCATTTCAATGTAGCAAAGCCATGTTAGCCGCAGGTGTTCATTGGCACGCTTTGCAGATGGGAAGAGTTTAGCTTCTAAGCGCTACTCATGAGTGTGGAAGTAAAGAGTCGGAATTTGCACCCTGGTACACTTCAATCAAATGCGCCCAGAATCTAGGTGCATTAGCAGCCATTATGGATTTCACGGTTTGCTAGGCAACACGAATCAACGGAAAACGGTCTTTTGCTTTGGCGCTAAATCTGCAGAAGATAAAATGAGAAACTAAAAACAAACACTTTGAGGACCTTATTTCAACCTTTTTGAAGGTATTTGAGCAATAATCTGAGGTTGGCAGGTATGTTTAATGTGAAAATAGGCTCGGTTTGTTTGGAGCGAAAATGGGCCTAAATTGTTAACTCGAGAAACTTTCACCGCAGCTTCGAAAATGAAACGGCTTTCTTCTCCTTTTCGCTCCTCGGCACTGACTGTAGAGTCTGCAAGTAGGCTAGTATACACAGGCGAATCTCAGAAGGAAAGCAAAAACCAGCTGCTGATTAGAGGAACATGTTTGTGTCGTGTTAATGCCATTTAATGAAATCCCCTAGAAGTAAGTAATGGCTTTTTCTCCCGAATGTTCTCACGGTACCCTAGTTTCTTTTATTTGGACTTCTCACTTTATAGACCCTTGCACCCAGAGTATCATCAGGGATGTCGCTTCGATATTTAGACAGCAGATAATTAGAATTTGCATATTCATTGCAGGTTTTTGCATATTCCAACCAAAATGTGTGAATATGCAAATCTCCATCATTTCATCTCATAGCTTGGCTCTGACATGCAAACATTTCAGCATTAATTTGGTTAGTTCAATATTACTGTATTTGCACATTTAGCACTAAAATAAGGATTCAAAGCAAAAATTTGAGATTTGCTACAGTGGCGTAACGAACCAAAGTTACCTTACGTTCAAAAACTAAGGACCCCCGACCTCTAAGGGCCCCGAAGGGGCCCCCAAGCAACAGAAATTCATTTGTTATTTTACTATAAAGATGAAACTGCAGCTATGATAAAAATAACCAAGGGGCACTATGCCTGCATGATTTCTCACTCTACATGAATTGAAAGTGTGTTGATTAACTCTCATTTGTAATAAAAAATGGATGTTTCACTTTTATTACAGTTTATGCACTTTTCTGGCAACAAAAGCTTTAAGGTGGTCCTCGACCCTAGATTTTAGGCAAAAAAAATTTTTCCAACATTTTCAGTTTTTTCAATTTCTTAATGCATCAGGTGTTGTACTTTCAATGTGGAATGTCCATTTGCATATATGTGCCAAATATACAGATTAAATCATTGTTTTCCCAAGAGGAGTCACATATTTTTTCCTTAGCAACGAAAAATTTGGTTGCTAGGGTGGATTTCTGAAGTTTTTGGGCTTTCAGTCGCCCCCATCTGCAGTGAATTGCATGAAACAATATGATTACATTTTGGTCATTGAGTTGAATTGAATCTTGCTGCTTTTGGGACATCTTACATGAAGTATATCCCCTAAAATTGCATCACAGCTCTAGCTCAACTTCGAAATCTTTCACACACATTGATCGTTGGTTATCGAGTTAAAATGCCAGGTAGAAAGCAAAGAAGTGTTTACCGTAGGAAGAGAAAACATTGTTTTTACGGAGTACAGAAACAAGTTATGCAGGAAGACGAATCCAGCAACGATAATAATGCTGTCGATGGCAACATCATTGATGAAGCAGTAGTGCAGTCACCATCATCACAACCTGCTGGCCTAAGCTCATCCACATCTCCCCAAAATCTCATGAATACGTCTGAAACGTCGGTAAATAGATCATTTGAAAAACTGAAGAAAAATTGTCCTTTACTTGGAGAAGAACAGAACGAAGATGGCATTGATACCGTTGATGCAAAAAAGAGAAAACTTTCTCTTTACAAATACAGGGAAAATACACATGGCCCAGACAATAATGGCAGAGAACTTGCACATGGCTTCAAGATTATTAATACCAAGAATCTGCTCAGCAGTTTGAACGCTGCATCAGTCTGCAGACTTTGTAAAGACTACAGAGGAACTTTGCAGTTATGGCAAGATAATTCTAAAAGAAGGGGTCTTAATGAGGTTTTATTTTGGAAATGTAGCAATTGTGGTGAAGAAACAGATCCTTTTAGGACAAGTCCTTTCTTAAACAATGATACTAAGGATACATCAGAAATAAATGTACGTCTAATACAAGGAGGAATAGAGAGTGGAAATGGATTGACAGGTTTATCCAAGTTATGTTGTGCATTAGATATCCCTGCACCAGTTACATCCAATGCCTTCAATTCAACCATGAAAAAGCTCACAACATCATACCAGAAAGAAGCCCAAGAGTCTCTTTGTAAAGCTGCACAAAATCTGAAAGACCTCATACAAATGGATAACCTGGAAGTAGTAAACCATGGAATGCCTGCTCAAAATGTCCCTGTTAGTGTCCCAGTAGATGGTACATGGCAGAAGCGTTATGGATACAGTTCTTTGCTTGGCGTTGTATTTATTCTATCTATTGACACTGGTGAGGTATTGGACTTTGAGGTGCAGTCTAAGATTTGCTTTGAGTGTAAGTCTAGGGAAAAATGGAACAAAGAGTCAGACAGATACAAGAATTGGTATTCAAATCACAAAGAACATTGTACAGTGAACCATAAAGGTTCCTCAGAGTCAATGGAGAAAGAAGCAGCTGTAAAGATGTTTTTGAGATCTATTGACAAGCATCGCCTTCTATACACAACGTATGTTGGTGATGGTGATTCATCTTCATTTGCTGAAGTTGCAGATGCATGTTTTAAAGAATTTGGGGAGGGATACTTGGTTTTAAAAGAGGATTGCATTGGGCACATACAGAAGAGAATGGGCACTAACTTGTGCAGTTATAAAAATAAAAACAAAGGTAGAAAGTTAGCTGATGGGGGAACAGTTGGAGGTCGTGGTAGACTTACTGATGCAGCAATAGACTCATTGCAGAATTATTATGGTTATGCCATAAGAAAAAATACAAATGACATTGAGAAGATGACAAAAGCTATTTGGGCAATATTTTATCATTCAATTCAAGGTGAGAATGAGCCATATGAGATTCAACATCAATTTTGTCCGCAAGGTGAGAGTTCATGGTGCAGATTTCAGAGAGATACAGCTTCCAATGCATCAACCTACAATCAAAGTAAGTGTCTGCCATCAGTTTTCAGGCAAGAATTAAAGTATATATTTGAAAGGCTATCTGATCATGAGCTGCTAAGTAGATGTCAAAAGGGGCTCACACAGAATCAGGATGAGGCCCTTAACAATGTCCTTTGGTCAAAATGTCCAAAACGAGTGTTCTGTGGTAAGCAGCGCCTTGAGTGTTGTGTTGCATCATCTGTCATACAGTGGAATGCAGGAGCAGGTAGTGCTGGGAATGTGCTAAAGAGACTTGGTGTTAGGTCTTTAGGAGCAAATACTATTAAAGCATACAAATGTGCAAATGAGAAAAGAGTAGAGAAAGCTAATGCAAAATGCCAAGCAGAATATCAAAGAAGACGTCAAATTTTGAGGAAGATCCGGAAACAAAATACAAAAAAGGGCACAGCTTATGCCTCAGGAAGTTTCAGCATTCATAAAGTGTCAGACAAGGCTTTGTACAAAAAGAATGACAAGAAAGAACTTGTTGTAATATTTATTGATGAAAAAGATGTTGACATTGTTCATGTTGAGAAGCCACTAAAGAGGAAGAAATTATTTTAGTTGCGAACGCATCTCAAAGGTAACCTTACTTGCAGATAATTTTGAAAAATACCTCATTACCAAATTATTTTAAAGGAATGGTCTGATGCAGATTGTTCAGGGGTCAAATTTTGCTCAATTGAACCTACTTTGAGTGATAATTTTGAAGCAACAGTGACACATTTGTAGATGTACGCAACAAAAACTTTAAAGCTCATTTTCTCAAAATGTGCATTTTATTGCTTTGAGAAAGGATAAAGATAGAAATATGGCATATTTTTCAATGAAGTTTTGCATGAATTTTTGTACTAATGTTGTCTTTGATATGAGTTGACAAAACTTTGATTCCATCAACTCTGCTGACCAATATCAAGGAAATACTGATCCTCCAGTTTCCATGGCAACGGTTGCTATGACAATGATTTTGTCAACTCATTTCGTAAAACTTTTTGTGTTTAGCCATTTGAAAGAGGTTTTGTCCAAATATAAGCTAAATGCTTCTCCCAAAGCCTTTCTCAAAGATTTTTCATGGTCCGGCTTTTCCAGTCTGTAAAATACACCAGAATCACGTGATCACCTAATTGTTACAAAAAAGTTGCACTGATTCCCATTGCTGTTTGTGTCCAAATTTGGTGTCGTTTGGAGCATGGGTTATGAAAATATTCAAAGTTATTCAAAAACTTGACTAAAATCTTCTTCAGGGTCGAGGACCACCTTAAGTAGAGGAGTTGCCAAGTGAGGGGGTGGACATGTGTCCCTTTTGTCAAATAAATGCCTCGTAACAGAAACGGCCTCTACGCCAAAAGTTAACGTTGGCGTTTTCAAAATGTTCTCAGACGAACCATCACAGAATTTCAAAGCGTCCAATGTGAAGCATGCTAACACTGGATTGTGAAAAGCATCTTTAGCCTAAGTAAAGGGTGCTTACGTGAAGTTTCTTTTATACTTATATCTTATATATCTTATACTTATACCAGTCACCAGTCAAATAGTCCAGTTTGACACGGTCAGCCTCAAAGCCAGATAGACCTTCTGAGCAAAAGTAAGTGACGTTGTCTCAAAAAGTTTAAATGTAGTCGGAAGATGTTTTTCAAGCCACATTAGCAGACTTGCTGTCAAAATTTTTCTGGGGGCTTCGCCCCCGGACCCCCACTCACGTACCAACACAGATTATTCCTTGCCATGCTGCTGGCTCAGACAACCCACTCGGTTGCAAATCATAGTAGCCTCAAATTTTTAACTGGACGTAACTTTTTATGTCTGTCATATTAGTTTACATATGCATTTAGCTGGGGGTCCAAAGCTGAAAAATCCCTAAAGGCCCCGACTACCTCCGTTACGCCACTGATTTGCTATCTCTTGAAGAATAGGTTCCAAATCATCAAATCAAGGTAAAAAGATGGATGTTAAAATTCTATGATCTTTTTCTCCTAACCGAATTGTTTAAAGAAACTTTGACTACCTATCCATGATCCTACCGTTGACCTTTTCAGAAAGATTGTAAGTCTAATGTAATGTAAGTATAATGTAAGCTTAATGTAAGTCTAATGTAAGCTTAGGGTGTGTTTGATTGGTGTCAATGCCAAAAACGGTAGAATTGGAAGACTCAGAATTTGTGTTTGATTGACTGTCAAATTCCGAAAACGGCAGGTTTGGCAGGTTTGGAAGGCCTGCCGAACCTTCTGCTTCAACATGCAGAAGGTTTGACAGACTTTGGAGAGACTCTCGTTTCCATTTGTGAAACTCTGCAAACGAGGCGAATCTGCTCGCATAGCAATGGTGATTAAGTCAGGTCAAGTTTTGCTGCCAAGCACTGGACTCATCTTTGCATTTTTCAACTAGAAACTTCATTTTGGCCAGGATGGATCTGAAACCTGATGTTATGAAAGTTTCGTGTTTGATTGGGAACTGTGTTTCCGTCTCTGCGAGGTCTACCGTTTTCAGAATTTGGTAGGCAATCACCAATCAAACACACCCTTAACCCTATAGTGGTTGGGCTATTTGATATGTTAGACAACAGAACCTTGATATTTTACTTTAGGTATTCGTGACTGATAGCCAATACCGTGCCACACGCAAGTGGCTGAACCATAGAAATCGGCTGAACAGTAGAAGAAAGAATTTGTATTGACGTTGCCTGTTTACCTAAATTACTTTGTACTTTGCCTTTGATGCCAGTTGTCGTAAACAAGTCGCTAAGAAGAGACGCAAAATAGAAGCTCGTTGTTAGAATTTTTATCGAATATTTTAGGCCCCTGTGAAACTGGACGAATTTAGAAGATTGTTGAGTTATTGCCGAACTTGCCGTTTAATTGTCGATTGTTGACGGGGACGATTTTGCCGTGTGATAGACGATATTTCCCGCTGAACAGATATGACGATGAACTGGTTCATTTGCTGCTAAACTTTGTGTTTTTCTTACTTTGTCGACATCCTTCTAGCCGAACCCACTTGTGAAGGTCCCTAGAGAACCTTTACATTGGTGGCCAGTGTGGGTCCCTCTGTTTCACATATTTTGCAGATATGTTGGAAGAAGATTTGGAAGCGCCCAGGTGGTATCAGAGTTTGAAAAAGGGTTTGATGGACGTTGTGCGAGAAGAAATTTTGAAAGTCAAAGCCGTGGATGCAAGCAGACACATGCATGATAACTTCCGCGCATTGAATGGCCTGCCAATTTGCTTCTTTTGCAAACGACTTGGTCACGTCAAGAAGTACTGTAAACGTCGTTTATTTAACGTTAATCAGAATCAAAATTCCACTGAAATTAGCCCAACTTTTTCAAAGCCAAATGAAGAAATGGTGAGCCAAGTTGACGAGGCAAAACATGCAGTTATGCTAGAAACCGAAATTGAAGACAGTTTCGCCGCCGTCACCAAGTTGCTGAACAGAATGCGATCTATTGCTGATGAAGTAGCAAAGATAATTGAAACAAGAAGAACAGTAACCACGCTCAGTAAAGATGAACACGAAGGGGACAATGTAATTTTTCGACAAGGGTTTCTCCAGATTGTCAGCAAGATCAGTGATGTCAGTATGTCCCTCGACCACAAACTCGATGAACAGTGACCAAATATGGACAGCTTGTAAAGTTCGCCCTGATTCTTCGTTTATGTTTGCTAGCCCTCATAGAAGGAATGAATCGCAAGCCACCCAGATTTACGGGAACCCTATCACGTGAAAGGTAGAAGCCAGGAGGCTTCTCTTTAAAGGGGAGGGCTATGTTAAGAAACAAGGTACCCATGGTGTGCGTGAGGTTAACTGATATTACATTCACGAACAGTGAACAAAAGTCAACGGATACCAATATGCAAGGATGATGAAAAACATGTGATGCCATGACGAAAATCTGACTATTGTTGTTTGGTCTAGTTTGTATTTGCATCCAATGGACAACCCATGCCTCAGTTGTTGACTGAAAGCCGTTAGAGTAGGACGATAATTAGGACGCTCTTTCTAGCTTCTTTGGGTTTGTTGTTGTGTTTCAGTTTTAAGTTTGAGAGAAAACGAAGAATGTTTTATGCCGAGACGAACTGTTATAGTTTACTGCCGATACGAAGTTTAAAGAAGATTGCCGATTACGACGAATAATTTGTGTTTATTTTTGTGTTATTTATTTCTTTTGGAGCAGAGAATAACTTGCCCGAACCCAAAACCTGTGAAGGATAAAGACGAACAGACGATCCTTTACATTGGTGGCCAGTGTGGGTCAGCATCATCAGCCTTGAAAGATCGTACGCAAACAGCCAAGAACAAGATCAGCAAACACTCATCAAATAAAACAAAATGGGGACGCCGATTTGGATAAATGAGTTAAAAGAAGAACTTGCGTCAATTGTCCATCGCGAAGTCAATGTTTTAGCTCAACGATACCAAGATCCACGGAGCTTTAAACACCCTAACTCTAGGACAGTCAATGGATTGCCAATCTGTTTTTATTGCAAGCGTTTAGGGCACGTCAAAAAGTACTGCCGAAGCCATTTAGCAAGAAGTGAGCAGCGACGACCTAAAGTTGTCAATGAGACCCTTGGTTTGCCTCAAGTTAATGAGATGACTTTTGACAAGGAAGAAATGGAACTATCTGAGCAGGCTGCTGAAAGCGCTAGCAAAGAAAGTATAGTGGTCATTGGTCAGTTATTTATGAGAATTCAAGCGATCATGGATGAAATTACAGGAATGGTTGAATCAAGTATAAAAGCTCCTGTCCACAAAGTTACAGATGAGTTTGACAGAGCGCTATTTAAAGGGGCACTGCTAGATGTAGTGAAAAGAGTAAGCTCCCTTAACAACGCACTTGACGTTGTCGACCAAGCCGAAAAAAGATCATCAAATTTCACAGGAAGATGTCACCTCGAAAGGCTTGAGCCTGTGCACGGACTCAGTTTATTCAGTGAAAATTCTGCACCCAGAGACTCGATAACTTGAAAGGTAGAAGCCGGGAGGCTTCTCGCTAGGGAGGGTGCTATGTTAGACAACAGAACCTTGATATTTTACTTTAGGTATTCGTGACTGATAGCCAATACCGTGCCACACGCAAGTGGCTGAACCATAGAAATCGGCTGAACAGTAGAAGAAAGAATTTGTATTGACGTTGCCTGTTTACCTAAATTACTTTGTACTTTGCCTTTGATGCCAGTTGTCGTAAACAAGTCGCTAAGAAGAGACGCAAAATAGAAGCTCGTTGTTATAATTTTTATCGAATATTTTAGGCCCCTGTGAAACTGGACGAATTTAGAAGATTGTTGAGTTATTGCCGAACTTGCCGTTTAATTGTCGATTGTTGACGGGGACGATTTTGCCGTGTGATAGACGATATTTCCCGCTGAACAGATATGACGATGAACTGGTTCATTTGCTGCTAAACTTTGTGTTTTTCTTACTTTGTCGACATCCTTCTAGCCGAACCCACTTGTGAACGTCCCTAGAGAACCTTTACAGATAGTCCTATTTTGGTTGGGGGGGGCAAAAAAGCCCCCCTACCTAACTCTTGACTGGTAACAGGTAGAGTGACCAAATTTTGTGTGCTAATAGCCTCAGGCATGTACTTTTTGAAAATATAAAAATTAACCTAAGATTGGCCCTCATTTTTGCTCACGTCAGCATTTTCCTTTGTGTGGTCAAGAAAAGCGGCAAAATTGACTAAAATCAGGAAAATTGCGATAAAATTAAATTTGGAGCACATTTTCCACCCAAACATAATAATTGTGATAGAATGCATCGAATAACACTACACTACAAAAGAAGTTTGCAAAATATTCAACATATGTTCCTTTTTTCGCGATAATTGAGATTTGAGAATTTGCGATTTTTCCCGGGTCAGTCCCAGAAAATTGTCTCCCGCCCCCTCATTTTCAAAATATTTCAATGAAACCTTTTGAGAAGTTGCACAATAAGTAGTTGCAAAAAGTCAAGAAGTTTCATGGCTATAAATATCTTCCTAACAGAGTTATTAAAAAAAATCTACTAGGGGGGCAAATTTGCCCCCCCCCAACCAAAATAGGGTTAATGTAAGTCTAATGTTACGTCGTCAAATATCATAAGCCACAAAAAAGACACACGTTTGCTTGATACAATATTGTAGACATCCATAGGCCATAGTTTTTGTGAAAATTATTTCACGTTGCATCAAACAGTTTAGAAATCACGATTGTTCTAAGTCTTTTTTTGAAAACTTTTGTTGAATTCCCGACAATGAAGAGCATCGCTCATATTGAAGATTGCAGAAGCTTTACTGGTTTAGGATATAGAAATATTGATGACCTCACAGCCTCAAAACTGATAAATGCCGCCAATTAGAAACTAATCATGATGTTAGATAATTTCCACGGCAGATTTACAGCAAAGGTACCTTTTTACATATATCCAGATATAGTTTACAATAAGAGTTACAATCTGCTCTACAAATTAGTACTATACAACTGCACAACATTACACGAGACCACGAGAAACAAAATAGAATGACTGCCCCATGGCCATCAATATTTAACAATAAAAGACAAAACTCTACCAGGACAACACACAAAAGGTCATTGCTCGTGAATTAAAGCACAATACGTCAATTTGGTATAAGGTGCATACGAAGGACGTTTGTGGTAAAGACTGCAGAGGGAAAATTCAGAGTATCGAATTTATGCATAAAATCAAGCCTTATGCAAAGCGTGAGCCACTTCCTTGAACTGTTATACCACTATCTTTATCGCAAACGTTCATGTAAATAAAACATGATATGATTTTAAAGGGATCGTTACTACTTCTAAAAAGAGAACAACCATTGCTATGCAAGAAGGAGATGGCAACACATGGAAGAAAACGGGACAATTTCTTGGGATAATATGAAAGGACTCTAGCCCTATTTTGGTTGGGGAGAAAATTTGCCCCCCCCCCTAGTAGATTTTCTTTAATAACTCTGTTAGGAGAAATTCTATGGTCATGAAACTTCTCGAAATTTTGTAACCATCTATTTTGCCACTTCTCAGAAAGTTTCATTGAAATATTGCTGCAAATGAGGGAGACAATTTTCTGGGATTGAACCTGGAAAAATAGCAAATCCTTGAATCTTCAATTATCACGAGAAAAGGACCAAAATTATAATACTTTCAAATTTCTTTTGTTGTGTAGTATTACTTGATGTATTCTATCAAAATTATCATGTTTGCGTTGAAATTGTACAGCAAGTTAAATTCTATCTCAATTTTCCTGATTTTGGCCAATTTTGCCGCTTTTTTGACTACACGAAGGAAAATGCTGATGTGAGCAAAAATGATGGCTAATGTTACGTTAATTTTCAATCTTTAAAAATTACATGCCTGAGGCTATTTGCACACCCAATTTAATTGATCTACCTATTATCAGTCAAGAGTTGGGTAGGGGGGGATTTTTGCCCCCATCCCCACCCCAACCAAACTAGAACCTATCAGATAGCCCAACCACAGTAGGGTTAATCAAGACCCCAAGTTCCTTTTAAGCACTCTCATTAAAAGAAAAATGCAACAGAATTTTACATCCAGCTTTTCAAAGACTTAAGAAATATGCTCATAATTACCCGACTTGACAAGCAATAGCTAAGGTAGTAGTAGCGATAAGTAGTACGCACAACACAAGTATACCTGCAAATAGACTTATGACGACGAGTCCCTTGTATCCCTGCGGTAAACCTTGCTCAAAGGACTCATAATGTAGCAGTGAAAAACTTAGCCCTATTTTCTTCAATCATCAATGGAATTATGATGCAATCACGGCTTCGAATCTCAATCCCTTGGGAGTGTTTTCAATTTTCAATCGAATCGAAAATTCTATCACATTTACACCGTAACAATAGCAATTCACAAATCTCGCAATCTGATCGGTACTGTAATAATCACAAAGTGTGGGCCTAAATAGGGCCAGGTTTTTCAGAGTAATATTATGAGTCTCTCTCGACTGAAGCGCCATCATCAAGTCAAAGAGCGCAGGGAAACAAGAGACTCATCTTCATAAGTCTAACCTGCAAAGGCTCTGTTCAAGAATTCTAGCCTCTCGTCAAGCTCGTAATCAAATTAACTTAACTCAAAGAATCACTCAACTTAACCCAACTTAAATCATATTTGAAGGCAAGTAATGAATCAACAATAACCTGCCTACACTTAGAAAATTAAAGATTTGGTTTTTCGACTGGTACCTAAGCAAGCATAGTTCGTTCAATAGCGCTCAGTGAATACCCAGTGATAACGTCATAGCTGTTCGCAAATAATTTACCACAAGGGGCGCAAGGGCAAAATTGATCTAAGATCTTCACGAAATTGAGGTCAATTAAATTTGCAAATGTTTCTATATTCAAAGAAGCTAGCTTGAAGTTAGCTAGAAGATTCAGCCTAGATATTAAATGCAAAGATCATTTTCATTCAACATGGATTTGAAGAATTCGAGATGTTTTGCCTGTACAGTTGGCCTTGCAGTTCTGTTTGCTTCAATACACTTTGGAGAAGGTAGGCTCGTCGCTTTTGTTAAATCATAAACAATTTCAATGATACGGAGGTCTCCTGGAAAGCACCCAGCAAGGCTGAGTCTATGGAAATGCATTAGTGTTGCTGCACCTCTAGCACCGAGTCCGTAAATCAAAGACTGAGTGAGCTTTGCTTAGGCCTGTGATAAAAATTTTTCCTATAACAACGAAGAATCTGAGCCCTTGAAAGTTTCTTAATCAAGATTAGATTTTGAAGTTTTTTACGAGCTTCTAAAGGTTGGCGCAACATCTTCAATGCCATCATGAACAATAATTCGTAACAATTTTTTTTTCATATTTTTAATGTTTAGACATTACGCTGCTAGATTTAGTGCTTTTAACTTTGGCCGATAACCTCCCATACGCCTTAAAAAGGGCTATGATTTCGATAGAAATATACTAGAGATGGGTAAAAGCAAATATTTCTAGGAGTGCACAATCCAGCGTTAATGAAAGAAGTGAAATGCATCCCCAAGGATGAATTTCTATGATTGTCTCCTGCATTAGGTTCTCCCGTTGGCATCTATGTTTGGTCTTTGCATTGGATTTCTGCAAAGCATGATTCTCGACAAAACATGTGCACAACAAGGGCAGATTTTCTATTACAATAGCATCAGTTTTCTTGGTTCACACCTCAATTCAAAGCGATTGGCGAATGCAGACAAAATGAATTCTCTCAACCATTAATTCAAAGCAAACAAAGCAGCAAAGTTGCCCTGAAGCTCAGTACGGCAATAAACTCTCGTTTGGTGTGGGTGAATGAGCGTTTTTAAGAGACGTTATTTGCTTATAACGAAAGAAGAAGGGTAAATCCATAGTTCGTCTCGCTGATTTTGTTTATTTAATTTAAGAGCTGAGGAGTAATTGTTTACATTTTAGCTATAGAAATGAAAGAATTTTAATGCCCTCTGCTCGGCATCTGAATCACCTAAACAAAATCCGCGAGACAGAACCATATATTTACCATTCTTCTTTCGCGTCAAGCGCATAACGTTTTTTAAACACTTCCCTTCGCTCTCACCAAATGAGATTTTGCCGCACTGGTTTCGGGGTAATCTTGAGGCTATGTTTGTTTTGAATTAGTGGTTGAGCAAATTTCTTTTGTCTGTAGTCATTAATCGCTTTGAATAGAGGTGTCAATTAAAGCAGCTAATGCTATTGTATTACAAAATCTGTCCTTTGCTCATCTGGACTGTTTGAGTGGCTGCTGCAGAGCAACCATAAATCAGATTTTCCGTTTTTAAAATCTTCAATAAGAGAGAGACTTCAACTTGAAGGCTGACACAAAGTTTGCGCGAATGGAATCAATAGCTAAAGGCGTTGAGTCCGTATAAATAGCGCTCTCATGACCAATATCAACTTCTTTTCAATCATGAAACAAAAGTCGTCACTTAATCCCTATTGAAATCAAACCAAAGAAATTCCTCTGGATAATGCAAGGATTAAGAAATCTTTTGTCTCGACTCCTAATGACTTTAGCACTATTATGCGATAACAAAGGACCGTCAGCGGTTTGTCAGCGAAAATTTAGGACAGCGGTAACGCTCAACTATTTATAAGGACTCAATTCCTATAATGATTTATGGAGCAGGAAAGCCAAAATCATTGCCTACTCTCGAGTACCGAATAATCGTCCCCCCGCTTATTAATTTTTGAAAAATTTTCCAACGCCCCCCCGCTGTTATTCCAACCCCCCTTTTATTAATTTTTGGAAAAATGAAATGATATATATATAAGACATAATTTCTGAATAAACGCAAGAAAAAGTCTCAAGAAGTGCATTCAACAGAACCAGAGTTCAAAAGTAAATGTATCAGTAAAATCACTGTTCACATGAATATATAACAGATAAGTGTTTACCTAAGAAAAGGGCTGTTTTCTATTTCTCCAAGCAGCCCCCCCCCCCCGATTATTCCGACCCCCCGATTATTGTTATTTCGAACCATTTCCAGCCCCCCCCCCCGATTATTTCCATCCCCCCCCCGTTTATTCGGTACTTGAGAGTACCTTAAATAAGGGGATTTATTGATCTCCATTTTGTTAAAACTCAAAGAAATTGATTGAAAATAAATAGTAGGTGCCCGTTGCCTCTATCAAGCTAACATTTAACAATATTAATGAATATGAAAGACTTCTTTAACATTAACAGTAAAAGAATTCTTAAAAAAGAAAGGAAGAAAAACAAACAAATTGGAAAGGCCATTCTGCTTCTATGATCATGGTCATAGTGAAGTTAAGTTGGTTTCAGGACTTACATAATGGAAGATTCATGGGAGAAGATAAATTTTCAATTGTACAATTCTAGTAGCCATTGTTTATATCTTTTGGTAAAAACTTTCTTACTCTTAGCATCTTGTAGTTCTCTTTCGGAATTTCATTCCATACTATTACTCCATAATTTGTGATAAAATCTTTTTTTTAGTTTGTTCTGACTAGGGGCTACTCTGTCTCACTATACCAATAGTCATGACCAAGTATTTTTCTTACTGCCATAGCAACACCTAGAACAGAGTGTATTTGATTTAATCGTGTGATTCTGATTATTTGCACCAAATTCGTAGACTAGCTGCTTCAGTCCCAGTTTTCACTTTGTTTATTGAATTGGATGGTGGCACTACGATTCAAGTGGGACTGATAATCACACTATCTGAAAATCCGGCCGAAATCGCAGTGAAACTGGCTCGACCAATGAGATTGCAGACTTCCAAACAATAGTTCATTATGTTCAAACTGACCAATAGGATATCAATACTTCAGCCTCATTTTCAGAAATAGTCTCCCTTTAGTTTCGAGACTTCAAAAGTGATGAACCATGCAAGGATTGCGGTCGATTGCTGTGGTGAAATCCAAAAAATAATTTGGCCTATAAAATCAGATTTCCCATGTCAAAGTGAATGAATCTTCAAGTAGTACACCGAAGAGGTACTCATCTCGACAAAGATTGGTTTGGTTTCTTTTCAACCTCAATGAAACACAAATTTCAAGCATTTTAGAGTTGATGAGTTGTGATCGTGTAGAATGAGCCTAAGCTCTAGGCTCCCGGCATCAAAGCGAGGCTCATCAATTTCTGGTCGAATTGTCGGTTAGTTTGATTACGAGTCGTAGTTGTAGCGATTATCAGCCTATCAAGAAGCGAAGCGAAGATTACTTTCATAAAGTCTACCAGATTCTATTTAATCTTTAAGTTAAAAGATCATACTTTACCTATAACAGAAAAGGAAACGAAATGGGAAAAGATTATTGGAATCAGCCACCGACAGATATTGACCACTTCAATACTCCCTGGTGATACAGGGCTTTTAAAAAGCCATTCTGGGATTCGGGTAGATCCGATTCTGTGCAAAAAGGGTCCATCCGAGGCCCTTGGACTCGAGTGTAATTCAATTCATGAATGCAAGAAATTTTCCAGAAGCATCGGTAGGCAAAGATCTGATGCTGTTTTGAGAGCGCTGCCGTAAAGAATTCGTAGCTAAGAGAAATGATCAAAACAGTTCATTAAAAATAAGCTCCGTGAGACTCAAGCACTGAAAGTAAGAATTTCCAAAGTGGATAATAAATTATGAAAATCAAATTTCGTGGATCAATCAAGCCGCAACAGATCAGCTATTGCACAAGCAACAGGATAGAAGGTAATGTTGAGCAAAAGAATAACAGTATCGCCCAATCGTTACTTCGTAATATTTGTGATATTTTTACTAGGGAGTGCCCCATGAAGTGAAATAACATATCGAAAACTTCTTCCTAAGCTATTTTGTTTAAGCAACAACGTTAACGCTATATAATAGCCATTGTATTGAGATCTTTCATTAATCCTCAAGTCTACAATAACAATTTTCGCTAGAAGCTTAATACTGCATTCACACTGACGCTGTTAAACCAGCTTTATCTAATCAGGTTAAATTTCAACCAATCAAATGACTGGATTTGTTTGATTGACCAATCAGAAGGGCGTATTCAAAAACCTGGTTAAATTTAAGCTGGTTTAACTTGCAGTGTGAATAGGGCATAATATAGAGAAATAAATTACTCTGGTTATCATCAGTGCTTTCAAGTATTGTAAAAGATCTATTAAGCCCCCGGGGGCTTATTTAATTTCGGACCTTCTAGAGGGGGGCTTATTAGAAAGGGGGGCTTATTTAGAAAATCAGGTGACAAGGATATACTTGGTAGGTTTTCAGTTCTTTTATCCCATATTTTGCAGAATCAACATATAATCTTACAGCTCAAATACGTAAATTCGACACATTTTTTATCCCAAACCATACTAAAACTAACTTGCAACGTTGTGTAGCTAAACAGATGGAAAACATTTGGTAAATTCTATAATTCTGTATGAGTGGGTGGCTTGATAGAGAGGGGGGCTTATTTCAAATTTTGACTCAGAGGGGAGGGGCTTATTAGAGAGGGGGCTTAATAGAGCCTTTACGGTATGCTTCAAAGCCAAGCAGCTAAAGAAAGGAAGCGTATTGTGTAAGTTGGAAAATCACTAGAAAACAGATTTTCATGATTGGATGACTATTCGAATATTGCTTTGCTATTTGCCTCGGCCACTTGTAAACACCGGCATTGGAATACTGGCATCGGCATTGGAATTGGCATTGGCATTGGAACTGACATCGATATTGCACATGTACAACGAGGCATGCAAAACTGACCAGGGGGGCTATGTGACTGCGCTTTACGCTCTTTATTTGCATTGTACGGCCAATTGCTTTGCTCAAGCTCAGCCTAAATATTTCTTTTTCCTGAAGGTATGAGCCTTCTGCATTCGCAACAAATCAAGTCATGACTGAAATAACAAGTCTCTTAAATAATTTTGAAGTGACTGAAATAACAAGTTTCTTAAATAATTTTGGCCGAGGGACATGTAACTGCTATAAAACTGAGAGGCATTCCTTCAAAACAAAGGGCTTTTTACAGACTTTTGATGGATTTTTCTTAAGGACAAAGAGACCTTTGCCAGAAGGTGCACGAGACCTTCAGGAATTAAATTTCCCTCGGCTAAAATTATTTAAGAATTTGTTATTTCAGTCAAGGTAATCCATAAAATCATTTGTGTGTATTTACACAATGTTTTACATAAGGCACATCATCGTGTAAACATCAAGGGATCCCTACGAAGTTTGAGTATTCAAATAATAAGAAGTTTTAGAAAGTTGCAGATCAATCGTAGGCTTCTAAGTTGGGTACTTCAAACATGTTTCTCACGTCAGGTTATTTTTGGCTGACCTCATGAGTTCACTGCAGCTCGAGGGGCAAATCAATGATTTTTTTCGTACATCTTCCTTGAAATCACAAAAAAATCACATACAAAAACTACAAAATCACAAAAACTCGCATGCAAAAAGAACGAAAATCAAAAATTACTGACGAATCTCTGACAAATCACACGAAAATATCACTAAGGATAACCAAAAACCACAAAAAATTACAAAAAAGCCACGTACTGCGCTATTTTGAGAAGTGATTTGCCCCACGCTTCAGTTTGCCCTATGGCTTGAATTATTGTTGACATTGTTTACGAATGCAGAAGGCTGAAACCTTCAGGAAAGAGAAACATTTTGGCAGAGGAAAGAGAACATTTGATATATTACTTCGAGCAAACGCAATTGACAGTAAAATACAAATAAATAACGCAAAGCGCAGTCACATAACCCCCCTGATCAGTTTTGCATGCCTCGTTGTACATGTGCAATATCGATGCCAGTTCCAATGCCGATGCCATTATTCCAATGCCGGTGTTTACAAATGGCCATTTGCGATTAGTATTTCCATTTGGCGAAGCGTATGAACGATTACAAGTTCAATAGGAGTTCTTTCCCTTGGAACCACAATGAATAAGAATTTTCAATGATGATTCTAGCTGGAATATTGAAAGCATAGATGGCACGCTTCTTCCATTTCGACTACAAAAAAAGGCAAATTTGATAAATCAAACAGCAATCACTTAAATAATGACTTGAGAATGTCTGGATTCAAATTCACTTTGTACTGGAATGCTCACGAGGCGATAGGCAATGGACAAATGAAAATCGTTATATGGAACATTTAAGAAACTCATGAGAAGATCTGAGGACCACGAGGATCTGACAATGTTAACAAGCTTTCTGTACTGGCTCAGATTCATAGCTTTTTATGGAAAGTGCTTTTTTACTCATACAAATTATAACAATAACAATATTACTTTCTACTATACAAATTCTAACTACTCTACTCACAGGAACTGCGACCATAGTCTTATGAAATTGAGAATCTGCGACCAATAAAAAGCATATGGCCAAATGGCAATGACCACGCTATGGCCAATTAAAAAGACACGCAACATTAAACTAACATACGAATAAACATGCCCACGCTTCATCGCTTCAGTGGAAGCCTGAATCACATTAGGAAAACGTTGCAACGGCTGCTAAAAACATTGTTTTGAGATGTTCACGAGACCACAGACAGCGAAAAATACTCTCGCATGGTGAAAGACCAACCAAGCTCCTCGTTTGATTCAACAGGGAAATATTTATACCTAGAATTTTCGGTGGGCCTAACTTAACTTACCTGCTCAATTTGCAGCGAGAACACAGGCGGACTTCCTGGCAGGGCTTTCTCATTGAAGCCTGCATGGTAAACAAATCCCCAATCAAAATGTCAAAGCCATTTACACATCAATAATTTTCAAACAACGAAATCCTTAAGCCTGTGTAGCAATTCAAAAAAAGGAAGTTTTGTGACGACCCATACAAACGATTGTTCGACGACCAGTACAATATCGATTGTCATAAAATCGATTGTCATTGAGCACCGGATATCATGAAAACATTAGAACAAAGACCTGAATTGTTTCACGTCATAATACAAAGTGGTGGAAATCTTTGCTGACGCATTTTCGTACCGATCTTTCAAACAGGCTTCCTTTTCTGCGGTACACTACGAACCCACACGGAATCGCTATTGCGATTCCGCGTGGGCAATAACTATGCAACACTACAAGACGATGCCATGGGAGCAAAAATGAATTGCATAACATAACATGACATAACATAACATAACATAACATAACATAACATAACATAACATAACATAACATAACATAACATAACATAACATAACATAACATAACATAACATAACATAACATAACATAACATAACATAACATAACATAACATAACATAACATAAAGACTTGGAACTAGACTAACAACTACGATACAGTTTGCTTATTAAGCTACTTACAATTACAATACGGTACTACTACAATGACTAAGATTAGGCCCAATTTATACGTCGCGCTTAACTCGCATCGAATCAATTAGGATTCAGATCGACAAAAGCACAAGTTAAGCGCGTCATAAAAATTTTATTAGATTTAAACGTCGCACTTCTGCCGCGCCAATTCATTTCGGCAATTCCGAAGCTACCTCTTTTTGGCGCCCACTCGGATATGAGACTTTTTCATGGTAACTGTAAACAACAACAGATCAACTCTATTTGATTCATCAGAAGCGCGACGTTAAAATCCAAGTCGCGCTTTGGTCGCGTAGTGCGACTGGCAACGACGAGCTTTCGTCGTGCTTTGCATTTGATTCGAGCTTAATTCCAAATTCAATTTAGACGTCGAGCTTATCTCGAACTTAATCAACACTTTGAAAATTTCGAAACTTCATAATTGATTCGGTGCGAGTTAAGCACGACGTATAAATTGGCCCTAAGAGTCTAAGACAAGGACAAAAAACTTTATAAAATTGAAAAAATAAAGTTGAAAACAGAGGTTACAAAAACGATGCTACAATTGGGTGGCTTATGGTTGGGTGGGGCATAAGACTGCAATCAAATCGACCAGTTTTATGTATAAATTTGATGTAAGTTACCATACAATAACAGTTGTATCAAAAATTCATTTGCAAGATCTACATATCCAAATGGTCGTAAGCAAAATTACTTGGAAAAGGAACATTTATGCCAAGGAGCTTCATGGTTTTAATCAAAACGACAAGTTTGGCGAATGAAGTGCAGAATCACTTCAAATATATTTCTGTTCAAGTCATAAGGGAAGGTCTTTGTCACCATATGATAAAAACTGTGTCAAAGAATTATTTGAAAGATCGGCAATTTTCATAAATGGTCATATCAATTTGGAAATTCCAGCGAAAAGATCTCGACGTTGAGCATTAAAAGAAGGGCAGAGCAAAAAAAAATGCTCACTGGGCGAATTGGGTTTATGGTACCCCTAAAATTGTGCTTGAGTTTGTAGAAATTCAATTTGCTGAGACCAACCCTCAGTTGAGTGAGATATGACAATCCTTTTTGGTCATCATTTCCAAAGACTGATTTTACAGGGGGGAGGGGCGGATTTTCGATAACAGCTTTTTCTTAACCACAGCAACAGAAGGTGCAAGTCTCAATTTAGGCTCTAAAAGTAATTGTGCATTGGTTAGCTCCTTATAAAATCTTGATGCGGTTCCCCAATGTTAGAGCTGAAGACATGCTAAATGTGGTTGTAGCTTCTAGAAGTCTTGCAGTTTCTTCCACAGGCCCGTCGGAAGCGGGGGAGCGGGGGGGGGGCTGAAGCCCTCTCCAATAATTTGCTGAAGTTTGCTGATTTTGTAATTGAAAAAGGCTGTAAAAGCCAAGGTCGTAAGAAAGAAGATTCAAATTTGTATTTATTCGAGGAAGCTACCACAATCTATCAAAAATGCAATATCTTTTGATGTCATTTAAGTAAAGAAATTCAAAATTTTCATGGGAAGACTCTCATTAGTCGTGATCCTTTGCTTCCGTCAATAGCACATTTTCCAAAAAATGGGCATTTTCGAACGATCTAAAGGGCGCGGTTATGAAAAATTTTCCCAGGGGCAAGCCGTTGGACCCCCATTTTCCTCGCTTCCTTCACTTCTTGTTTCAGCCCCCCCCCAATATAAATTTCGTTCCGGCAGGCCTGTTCCAAAAGCAGCTTTCAGACGAATCATCAATGCAAACTAGAGCCATGTGATCCATCTTAGTCAAACAAACCTCAACGACTAAGTTAATCTCTCTGCTAAATATTTTACCTTGAATGTATGGTACAAACTGACAATGATAATAATCTTTCATTTAAACCATACACCAATACTTCTTTCACTCTCCAAGCACCGACAAATTGTGTTGCGAAATTCATCTGTTTTTTAGCTCAAAATAGCGAAACAAATGCACAACTGTTAGACGCATTAAGCAAGGCACAGCAACGACAGATAATACATGGTGAAGATCCTACAACTATTGAACAGTCACCTTCGTTCGCAACAAGGGAAGATGAAATCAAATGGAAATTGAATAAAGCCAAGAAAACACTACACAAAGCAAGGCAACTTGAAAGCCTGGCGAAGAAAGCAGCTGTACACTTTGGATATTTTAGAAACACGAAGCAAAAACACAGTGTTGTTTCAGACTTGTTGAGTAATGCTGAAGACACTTTACTTGAAGCTGGTGATAGAATGGGCTTTGATTATCAAAAATTCTAATAGCATAGGGTGTCTACTGCCCGGGGGAGGTACGTGACTTGGGGATGGACGGGTGTCTGCCGCCTGGTTTTCACAAAGCTACCCTCCTCTAATTACCAAAACTTGCAGTCATACCCTCTTTTATGATGAATTTTTGCGGAAAACTATCCGTTTTTTACAATTTTTTGCCAATTTCTGGAAAGTCCACCCATGTTTAAGGAAAATCTGCCGAAAAGGACCCTTGTTTAGAGAATTTTGGACCCAAAAACTAACCCATATGGGTGGCAAATACCCGCTCCCTCAACATGTTATGTGACCCCCGGGGTCTACTGGAACCACAATGGGTGGGACTCCTAGAGCAGTTTAGTATGTATGTACTTCTGCGAATTAGGCCCATAACCAGAGCAGCACCTCAAAAATATTACCTCAAAACCAGCCAAAATATTGCACAAGTATGGTGAAAACACTATGCTACGCATCATTTGTGGTGACAAATTCCGTTTTCAGATTTTGGATCATTTGGTAGCATTTAGTAATGAAAATTTTCTACGGTTTTTCATAATGTTTTATAGCCTTTTGTCACGATAACTAATAATAGCAATAACTTGATAAAATGTTTGTTAGCAGCAGAAAAGTAAACAAAAGAAATACTGAAAAATTAAGAAAAAATAGAGTGTAAGGATAATCCAAACCTGCTAGTGCAATGCTCTCGATTGTGACTCGCCAAGTGTATTTTCCAAGAACTTATTTGCGGATCATCAGTCAGTATTTCCCACAAGAGGAATGTTTCGAGGCGTTTCAACTGGTACATTCCCTTTTCTTGTGGGCGCCTCCAGCCCCGGGGGGGTACTCCCATTGTGGCCTGACAGGGGGGTCCAGTCAGGGCTAAAGAGGGTCAAAGCAAAAATTTTGAAAAATACCCTCAAATGACAGTATCTTTTTACAAAAACCCTCAAATGGTAGTTCACGAACTTGAAAACTGGATCATTTGGTAGCATTTAGTAATGAAAATTTTCTACGGTTTTTCATAATGTTTTATTGCAAAACCGATAGAACAAAGCAAGAAAACTTTCCGAATTCATTTATGATTAATACTGTAATGACTAAATTGGCGTCCAGAGGAGCGTACCGGGTTGAAACATAATAAGTGGCTAGGAATCTAAGAATATCTCCAATTGGTAGTATTTGGTTGACAAATAGCGTCATTTGGTAGCCATTCAGTAAAACCCTCAAACCGACTGGACCCCCCTGTCAGGCCACATTGAGAGTACCCCCCGGGGCCTCCAGTACCATCGCGTCTGATGGACTGTTCGCAAAATACCATCATTGGGGTCACATCGTGCCTCATTGAACCTACAATGAGTTACCCCTCCTCCTCGAATCACGATAACTGGCTGAAAGTTGATGTTTTACACGGTTAACTTAAATGGTATCTAAAGAATTATTCTTTGGCAACAAATTTGAATAAAGCATTGATCAACGAACTCGTCGTACTCAACCCACAAATGCAAGAAAAACGCCGTAATCTGCAGCAGGAAATAAAGCGCTAAATCCTGTAAATGAACAGCTACATCTAATAGACTGTAACTAGAGGAATACTCTTGAATCCTGCACGCAAACGATGAATTCATCTCAAACCCTTAAAACAAAGAATAAGTTAGTAACTACAATCAATAGCGATGTTAACCCTATCTGGACCGGGCTTTTCTGAGCATCCTCGGGCCGGGGGGGGGGGCTAAATTAGCCCCCCCTCAGAACTCCGAATTGATAAGTGCTGGGAAGATTAAACTTGGCTGTCTAGTGTAATTTGATGTGAAAAGTCCGAATATCCAATCTATCTTACTGTAATTGTTGTACTTTCGATGACGTCATCAATTTTCTTTGTTTCTGGTCAAAAACAGTAGTCTTACTGATTTGACTGTAGAAACTTATTCAGAGGGAATATTACTCTTGTTTTAAGTTTAATTATCAGATAAAGCATCAAGTTATTATAAAAACATAGCTTTTAAAAAAATAATGAAATTTGTTATCCTATATTCATTACCTAAATTCATTAGATATATGACGTCATGAATTACGTCATCAATAAGAAATAAAAAAATTGAGCATTTTCCATGTTCTCGTATCACTTGAGGGTTGCGCAGAAAATTTCATTAAGTTATCTTCATTCTGTCAAGAATTATCCTAGTTTAAAGTTATAAAGGGTTTGACCATAAAACAAACCAAAAATAAAACTACTCTCTCAAAAAATTATTGTATTTCCACAAATAAATAAGATATCATGACGAAATTTGAAGAGAAGATGTGAAAAAGATAGGAAAAGTCACGAAAAAAATAGCCTTCGAATTATCATAAAAATGTTACGCAGACAAAACTGGGAGGGGGGCTATTTTAGCCCCTCCCCGGTCCAGATAGGGTTAAATAGCAACCAAAATGCGTTTACACAGTCGTCAGTTCGGTTTGTGCACAGAACAAGTTAACAACAGGAACAGTCCGCTTACCGGACTTTTCGGACCCTTGTAGTACCGGGGTCGCCAAAATTGCAGGTATGAGAACGAAACTTGGTACAAATAGTGTACAGTAAGGAAGTCTACTCAACAGGCTACTTTTTCCACTTTCTATTACATCCATGACGTCACAATGACGTCATAATTGAGGAAAATTGCAGTATTGCTTGCTATCTGCAATATTGACAATCATTAGGTTTTTATTTGACTATTCATTTTTCAAATGGACTAGAATGTATCACAAGGCATCAACAAGTAAAAATCCACAGTGTGATATCTATTCAAGTTCATCATATATATCATATATTCACTATTTTTATGCACCAGTTTTTCATTGTTTAATTTAGACCCCTAACTGCCAATGCAACTACTCTGAAATGCCTAAAGATGTATAGTAATGAGGAGAACCAATTTTGGTCATTAATATTTTCCTACATTTGTCATTGTTTATATGACGTCATAAACATTGATGACGTCATTAAGCTTAAACTCGTTGATGACATCAAAAATGAAAAAACTATGTACTGTATCATTTGAAAGCTCTTGTCAAGATCTATCGAACGGCAATGTTCTCAATGATCTGTGATCATTCTGGAAAAACAACAGTCCCTTCTTTCTTTTTTCCTGAGCACGCGTTGAAAAGACGTTGGTCACGTGATCAGTGTCCACCATTTTGAAAAATGTTAAAATTTTTAATTATTATATTAAATTTGAGGAAAAGACACTAAGTTTCAGCGCTGTATTTTTCGAACTGAATCAACTAAATCTTTGCCGTGGGCACTTTGTGCCCCCCCCCCCGGTAGTAATAGGGTTTAAGAAAATCCAAGATCACGTGTTTCTGAATCTCAAGCCACTTATTGGTTAAATTCAATCAACGGCTGCAAATGAACAAAGCAATAAAGCCAAAGCCAGTGACAGGCAAAGCTAAATAAAAAAAAGATCAAAGCCTCTGGTGTCAAATTACAGCTAACTCCTAAGTAGTTTGTATTTGCGTTGCAATTGCGTTGATTTTGTGCCAAATGCTTTTATCATTGGCAGTTGTTGATTTGGTTTACCCAATCGATGGCATAGGCTTTAGTGACGTGTGATTTTCAATTTTTTTGCTCGTCTCTTGCTAAGGCAGCTTGTTTGTATTGTAAACATGTTGTTGCTGGAGCATAATTAATATTATGAAGTCATTTGACGTCATAAAAATGAAAAGTGTGTTAAAACATTGTAAAACTTTACTTTTCGTAAAGAAATGGAATATGTAGGTCAAAATAGCTGTAAATTCATAGTGTAGACTTAATTGGATCAATTAAAAAGGATTAAGAGAGATACAATGTATATTTTTCGCAATGTGCTAGACAACAACTTGGTTACCATGGAGACAAGGGTAAAAATAGAACTCCAAAATTGTCACAGCTTCATTGCTCTATGATAGAAACTTAAACTTGCTAAATCTCAGAGGCATTCAGCAAACACGGAAAACATATAAATGAAAATGTACGAGGGGGCCGAATCCACTCCCCCCAGGTCAGTTAGGGTTAATACTATGAAGCCGTTGTTCAAAGCTATTTTTGAAATGGTATCAAGTGGCCTGGTTTGAAAATTTTTTATTCGTATTTCATTAATTTCATGTTTTGGTACGATTCTTTTTGAAATCGGAGCAATTGTTTAAATTCTTGGTCTTTACGGGTCCTGCTTGATCGGAAAACTTCGATGAAATTATCTGAACACTATCTGGGCTGAGTGTTGAAACATTCAATGCCTGGAGAGGGGCAGGCTCTGCTTCCTTGTTTATTTCAGCCGGTGCAAAAAACATCCGTTTTAGTGCGCACCCATTGATCCACCTGATAACAAATACTGAGCCGAAGATATCCACTTCATTTCATTTCGTTTTTAATTCTTTATACACGGTGGCCCCATCAATCCAAGACTGCATTACAAAGGGCCGTGTTAAAAACTTAAAAAAATTGATATTACATAGCTAAAATAACTTATGTAAGAGCTAAAACCTAAAATAACCTAATTGCAAATGCTAATACCTAAAAAGTCAAACTAAAGTCTTTATGATCAAAAATACAAAGGAGTAAAATCAAAACTGGTGAATGGAACGAAATATTACATTACATTGCTCCGGTTTAGCGAAGCTCATTGATTAATATTGGAGCGTTTCCAAAAGCCTCCGTTTTTTGCGTTCTCATTTATTCAGGGCGTTATCAGAAACCTCCGTTTTTGTGGATATCCACTGTCGATAGAGTTTTCGAAAGCCTCCATTTCTGTGACGTTTTTGAGCGGATAACAGCGAAAACTTTCATAAAAATGGTGGTTTTACTCCCTTATGTATTTGTACAAAAACAGAGCGTGAACGGGCCTTAGAGCAAAATCTTTTTGCAAACATAGGAGAGAACATGCGTCACTGCTTAGCAAGAAAGAGGCGAGGGGAAGCCTGTATCCCACAAAAGCCTGGCTTCCATATGATCGTAACAGTCGGCAACGCGTTTGTTTTCAATTTGTTTTGAGTGGGCTTGTCAGGATTTCTAGCTACTGAAAGCTAACTTAGGCCCACTCTGCATGCCGCATCCGGGCATGGGACCCCTAGTTTAACATCCCTTCTGAACGAAGTTGCCGATCAGACGGGGACAGTACGGGGAGGCATCGAAAGAGTTGAGATGTGTTTAAGCCTGGTTTCCATATGATTGTGACAGTGACTGTTTCCATATGTCGCCGACTGATCGGGGACACGTCGCCGATGTGTCGCAGTAGGTCGCCGACTGTTCATATGGATCATATGGAAACCAGGCTTTACGATCATATGGAAACCAGCACTGCAAAAAATGGTGGAATTTCCACATGTTCTGTGTGTTGAAAATTTCGGGGAAACGGAAACTTTCCTAACAGTTTCCAAAAAGAGAAATGGAAATTTCCGTTTCCCTTCAATTTCACAGAGAAAACTGTCCGCTTCCCTTAACTTTCCATGCGAAAACTATTGGGAAATTTAGATCTTTCTTGTTGTGCAGGCTTAACTTTAGTTTAATGTTGAATTATTTTAACAGAGTTTAAACACATTCAGTGTATATAGAATTATACTGATGTACAATATGCCATAATTAAAAACCTAACTTACGTAATTACATGAATGAATTACTATGCACATACTAACCGGTTTTGTGTTGTACAGGAATATATAAAGCCCGAGGTCTTAGAAGTACAGACCGAGCTTGCGAGGTCTGTGCATTAAGACCGAGGGCTTTATATTTTCCTGTACAACGACAAAACCGGTAAGTATGAGTTTTATTACCTGACATCTTCTAATCTTGACTCGCATTTCATTAAATACATTTTGTTACAATCATGTCGTTTGAGTTCACTGCAAATCTCACAGGCCTAGGCCTAAAGCAGTTGCTGTGGCGACCAAAACGCGTCCTTGCATCGTATTATACAAGGCTACGGGAAACCCGCGGGAAAGGTGCGATTAGCCAATAGGAATGGCGGGATTCTGCATTGCCTCGTTTTTGAAACTTCAGTCAGGAAATAAACTGATGTACTGTACAATATGCCATAATTAAAAACCTAACTTATGTAATTACATGTATGAATTACAAACAGTGTAAAGATCCAATATTCAAGAAAAAGAGAAACACAAAAGAAGAAAGGGAGTCTGAAGTCAAACGTATGTGCTGAACGTTGATTTAGATTATAAACCTCTTTGATCTTTCCAAGTTGGTTCCAAGCTTTAGCGCCACGAAAAGATATCGCTTTTTGTCCTTTGCTAGTTGTCATTCTGGGGATGTAAAGATCGTTTGCTGCATTTTGCAAATTGATATCAATATTTCGGTCAGTATTTTTGTGAACAAATGAGAAAGGTTGCGCGGTACAAGACCAGTTATTGCTTTATACGTCACCGTAGCTGTTTCACGTTTGATCATGTCGGTGACAGTAAGCCATTGAAGGTTCTTAATCAAAAGAGTTGCAAATGTATCATAATGTATCATAATGTAATGTAATATAACATAATGTAACATAAAGTATCAGTGAAATCCAGGGTGTGTTGTTACTCGAAACTCTCCTACGTTTTAATGGAGCATGCACCTCAAGAAACGAGCCGAAAGGATCATTAAAAGAGCGCACCATGATGTTAGGGTCACCAGCTGCAGCTTCAAAAGCTAAGTCCCAATCTATTGATGCTAGATCACTTAAGAAGAGGTCCTTTTGATAATTGGCTAAGCTTCGAGTTTCTATAAATTTTGTTCGTTTATTTAAGAGCCTCTTAGCATCGATCCTTCGTTGGATGAATGGAAGGTAATGATCGGTCATACCTATTTTTAGTACCTCTGCACTTAAAATATAACTGGAGTGGTTAGTTGCCATGTGATCGATCAATGTTTTTGTTACTCTCGTTGATCCATCCTCATTAACAACACTAGCAACTCTTGTGGGCTCTTTTATTTGCTGCTCAAATTGAAACTCGTTGTAAATTGAATGTAACTGCCTCGCAGGGCCTTCCTTTGGCTTTTTAAAGTCACAACTGGTATCTCCCATCAGATAAACTTCTTTCCCCTCTGCATCAAGTCTCGAAAGCAAGTTTGTAAGGGCTTCAAATGTTTCCTTGTCATTATCCGACGTTGGGGGTCTATACCAACATAGGATTATGAATGCGCTCTGTGAAGGGAATACCGTTACATTATTGTCAGGCAACTCTTGGAAAAATACAATAGAACACTCCTGATGCTTTCCCATTAGACTTATGACGACGAGTCTCTTGTTTCCCTGTGCTATTCGACTTGATGATGGTTCTTCAGTCAAGAAAGACCAAAGCATTCTGACGATATTTGTTCAGGATACTATCAGTGAAAGTCTTTCGGATTTTCTCCAGAAGAGCCAGACGCCCATCAAAGCGCTTGGAGTTTGAGCAGTATCGATCGCAGGCAGGGTCATTGCCTTTCATACGTCCTTTGTGAACATGCGCATGCCCCAAAACGTTTTGCTCATCCTATTGATCAGCCAGGGCATAACGGAATAACCAGACCTGGGACCAGTAGGACCGGACCCCGACAGAATAACTATCCATTTCTATGTCTCCAGATAACTGATGGAGTGCATTAATGATGAGTTGCTTGCTGTTTACACATTTAGAGCCTATTCCTTGGTTTCTAGAAAGCTCCCTGATGTGTAAAATTGTATCATTCTAAAATGTTGAAAGCTAAGACAATTGGTTGTAGTAGTTTTGCTATGTATTAGATTTTGGCATTGTGTGTTATCTCAGTATCGTTCTGAATGTCAATGTGAATCTTGTCCCGGGGAAACTGAAATAAGATACAGGGCCGGGACAGGGCCTTGCTAGACTAGATCATGCGTGGGTCTTCGTGAGTTTTCGTGCCTTTCAATTGCAATTTCGTCTATTGATTAGATGATCAATGTAGCTGATCGTGCATTCTTGAAGTTAATGTGGTTTCCAGAGTTTGATCACTTCTTTTCAGCGATGATTTTATTGGTCGTGACTTCATTTTGGAATGAAACTTCTGCACTGCCATTACAAACTCACCACGGAAAGGAATAGGCATTCACAGGGGTCTGGTCCGTTAGGGTCCGGTCCTATTGGTCCTGGGTCTGGTTATTCCGTTATGCCATCAGCAAGCCAATCAGAGTTAACTTCTTTTCCCTTGTGATTTACAAAAGGGGGAATTCGCAGTATCCCGAACAAATATGCAAGTGGCCTAAGCATTTGGTTGTCCTAAATTTTGTTAATTCGGATATTGCAATAATCAAGATGGCAAAAGTGTTGATTACCTTGATTAGTTGAGCAAGTTGATGGTGTTTGCTCAGCTTCTTCTTCTCTGTTCTCTTCGATACAAAACAGTTTATTACCACTGCTTGAGAATCTGCAACCGCCATGTCTTCTCACTCAAACATGTCATGTGACAGCCCGCAGGAGAGGGCTGTCACATGTTCGAGTGAGAAGGCAAATGGCGGTCGCCACTTCTCAAGAAGTGGTTATAAACTGTTTCGTATAACCGCAGTTTCTGGCAAGTTCACTCTTAGGACTCGCTGCAGACGATGCGGTTGCCACAGGGCGATCGATTTTGTCCACAGGGCTTGCTGTGCAGGTGCCAATGAAAACCGCAAGTAAGGTTATTTCGCTCCTGGCCACTCTGCCAGTCTGCCTGGCGTTTTCAGGCGATAAAAAATCGATTCGTGGAATTTAGGCATTTCATGGATTTTTTGGCGCGTGAATGCACGGGTTACGGGGACAGGAAGAGAGAGATCTCAGTGACCATTGGATTAGCGTTTTTCGTTAGATCTCACCACTCGCCGCTTAGTATATAGTATCGACAAAGCAGAAACTGCGCGCACATGCGCGAAAACTTGTAACTTTGTGCCCCTCAAGCTCCCTGCAGCAGATCCAAAAATTTTGGCAACACTTGATATTTTGTTCCTTGGGTCTCAAACTCTTTATTTAACATTTCAAAATGCTTACCTATCCAAAATCTTCTTTATCTCAGATTACTCGATGACGTCATTTTACACAGTTTCTGCTCTGTCTATAGTACCGAGTGTCCCGAAAAAGTACCCAGAATTGGTCGATCCTAGCGATAAGAATATAGCTTGGATCAATCCGAAATGACCTCCAAAACATACCTCGATAGCTAACTTGAACATAGATACCTCGTTTGTTGATATTGGTGCGTTGAGAATGAATTCATCTTCAACGGACAAATTTTCCTCCATCTCCAAACCAGAGCTTTGGCGTTTTGTCCTTAGCAAATTCTTGAAGCACAGCACAGTGAATAAAATCAGCAAAATTTGAAGACGGCACAACAGATGTGTTTTACAAAATGCAGTTTATGTGAGACCTATCGTCAAGGGAGCTCCGAAATCAGCTTCATTCATCTCAATATAGACAATATATTTTACACATGCTATTCATCTGTGAAAGTACTCCCTTGAGCATCAAGGCTCTTTGATATTATTGAATCATATTCCTTGCAAAAGGATTTTGTTATCAGTTCTCTCGAGGTCAGGTTGATCATGGCGTAATTTCGAGCTGCTTTTCCGCGTGGGTCATCAACAAGAGACGATATATCCTTTGGCCCTCAAAAGATCTCCAGGCATTCCTGTCTTGACTCCCGAGAGATCTGATCAAAAATTCTTCCCAAGAAATGATTAGACGATTTCAAAAGTGCGTTGATACTCAAGGGAGTACTTTCACCGACGGATAGTATGTGTAAAATAAATTGTCGATATTGAAATGAATGAAGCTGATTTCGGAGCTCCGTTGACGATAGGTCTCACATAAATTGTATTTTGTAAAACACATTTGTTGTGCCGTCTTCAAATTGTTTTATTCACAGGGCATACAGCTCAAATCCTTACTGGTTGCTGAAGCTCGCGGAAATCATCAAATTTCAAGCTAGTCAGCCAATCAAATAGCCCCTTTCCAACCACGTGATACCAAATTGTCCGTTCGAAGTGAATTCTTGAGTGCCCTCACGAAAGTTGAAATGGCTACCAAGTTCCAATAATTACATGAAATTTTCTTTGATAAACCAGTAGAAGGGATGCCCCTCTACAGTTTGTAGCGTGCTTGGAAAAATGTCTCATTTAGAGCCGAAATTACAGTCATTTTCCGGTCGAAGAATATCGACATTCGTTCTAATATCGATAAAAGTCGCTCCAAATGAGATATAAGGATAAAAATCTCAGCGATTATGGATATTGCCCCAAGTAATAGAGTACTGTCGCCCTGAATGGGTCTAATCGCAAAAAGAACTGATGTTCTCACTAACGTGTATGACTCTCCGAAATTTTTTCTTCGTGGATGCAGGCTTCATTTCCTTGCCAAATATTATTTCTAAGCCAAACACATTTTCACCCACGTTTCCTCTCAAAACTGTTGCTAACATCAGCAGCAGTCAAATCAACAGCTTGCCTCAATTCTCGCCTTGAATGGGTCTAAATATTGTCAGGGCCTCAGCCGGGAAACTTTGCTAGCTGAGATGCCAGGAATCTCGCTACAGTTTCTACATTGAATGAACTTTGAGAAAATATGTATGGCATCTGGCTTTTGACATTCTTGACAACACGAGAGTTTAAAAAACAGATCATGCTATTCCTGCGATCGATGAAGCTCAAATTTACGTAAAACTCAACTGTTGCGGTAATTCTCGAAGTGAAGAGACACCAAACTTGATGAAACTCTCAAAATGTATCAAAATAAGTACAGAAATAAGTAAACTGACGCAAAACCGGCACATATAAACTTGCATCACTACGTGGAGTCGTTTGAAAAGAATAGACCCATTCAGGGCGAAGTTTTCCCGATCTATTTGCCTCTTGAAAAATGCTCATATATCGGCAACAGGAATTGGGAAGATGTTTCGATAAATGTTAGAATTAACTCTTAAAAGGTTGGTATGAACTGTGAAACAGGTTAACTGGATATCAAATGCACAAAAGAGGAAAATATACAGGCTGACCCATTAAACCCAATATCAACGCGGAGGGAAGATTTGACGAATCTTGCAAGTCCACAAAAGATAGCCTTGCTGAAAAGCTTCATATTTTTAGAAATATCGCCTTCAACGAAACACAGGCAAAGAATATCATAATGGAAAGTGCCAGCAAAACATTTCATTGGGTTTTTGAAAATATCAAATCCAGGAGCCTTGTATTTTACGTCGAAGGAAGAGCGTGTGATTCTGACGAAAAACGGTATTAGACCCATTTAGGGCGAAAGTACTCTAACCCAAGCACTGTCCCTTCAATTACATCTCAAAATCGCAGGTGATTTTCAGCAATTTCTATCAGAAATGTGATCTGGGCCTAAACTTCTTACCGATTACAACTCATTCGTTGACCCCAAAAGGGCTTCGTTTGTCTTCTTGAGCTAAATGATTCACATACCAACGACTCAATGATCTATTTGACTTCATTTTCCCTTGAAATGTCTCCAAATTTCGTTTAAAACATCCAGTCTTGAGCAAACTCTTGCAAATCTGTCTCGTTCCATATTTCTCTGCAAGCGCGAGTAGTCTCCTCAAAAACGTCGCATCGATAGGCTTTGTGCTACAGATAATGCTATTCGATACAAGTCATACACTCGTGAATAGATATGGCATGCCTAATTTTGCTCAATTCATTCAAATGGAAACAAAAGTGATAAAACATTTCTTGGCTGTTTGGTTCACCAATGAATAGATCTAACACAAAACAACAAAAACAAATGTTTTGTTGTGTTGACAGTTTACCGCGGTTTTCCTTTTGTTTAATTGTATTGACTCATGAATGGATTTGACACATTTCTTGCACAAACTTTTCCTTGCTTTGTTGTTTTGTGTTAGATCTATTAATTGGTGAACCAAACAGCTAAGAAATGTTTTATCACTTTTGTTTCCATTTGAATGAATTGAGCAAAATTAGGCATGCCATATCTGTTCACGAGTGTATGAACCGTATCGAATAGCATTATCTGTAGCACAAAGCCTATCGATGCGATGTTTTTGAGGAGACTACTCGCGCTTGCAGAGAAATATGGAACGAGACAGATTTGCAAGAGTTTGCTCAAGACTGGATGTTTTAAACAAAATTTGGAGACATTTAAATGGAAAATGAAGTCAAATAGATCATTGAGTCGTTGATAAGTGAATCATTTGGCTCAAGAAGACAAACGAAGCCCTTTTGGGGTCAACGGATGAGTTTTAATCGGAAAGAAGTTTAAGCCCAGATCACATTTCTGGTAGAAATCGCTGAAAATCACCTGGGATTTGAGATGTAATTGAAGGGACAGTGCTTGGGTTATTGCCTAGGGCAATATCCATAATCGCTGAGATTTTTATCCTTATATCTCATTTGGAGCGACTTTTATCGATGTTAGAACGAATGTCAATATTCTTCGACCGGAAAATGACCGTAATTTCGGCTCCAAATGAATGGGGCTAAATGAGATATTTTTCCAAGCACGCTACAAACTGTAGAGGGGCATCCCCTCCACTGATTTATCAAAGAAAATTCAATGTAATGATCGTAACTTAGTAGCAATTTCAACTTTCGTGAAGACACTCAAGAATTCACTTCGAACGGCCAATTTTGAATCACGTGATTGGAAAGGGGCTATTTGATTGGCTGACTACTGTGAAACTGGATGATTTCTGCGTGCTTCAGCAACCAGTAAAGATTTGAGCTGTATGCTTATTCACAGTGCTTCAAGAATTTGCATAGGCCAAAACGTCAAAGCTCTGGTTTGAAGGTGGAGGCGAATTTATCCTTTGAAGAGTAATATCTTCACTCTCAATGCACTGATATCAGCAAAAGAGGTATCTATGTTCAAGTTGGCTATATAGAGGTATGTTTTTAAAATCACTTCGGATTGATTCATGCTATATTCTTATAGCCAGGGCCGACGAAATCCGGAAACTTTTTTGGGGGCACCCGGTAGATAGATTTTTGAAGAGGGCTTTCTGCAGAGAGTATCCCACAACCATGAGAGCGATTAACAGGCTATGAAATGACACAGGACACAGCATATTAAACGCAACTGCATGAAAGTCATGGTGCGATATCTTTTCAATTCTTTTCAATACCATCTGCCTACCACAGTCCCATGGGGGTACTCCCTAACTTTCAGTCCATGCCACTGTTTCTTTGCTGACCCCAAAATCTTAAAGCCTAATATTTTGGGGACCCCAAATATTGAGTCTAATATTTTGGAAACCCGCACCAAATTCCACGATTCTTCCTGCTTTCAGATATGTGGACCTACAATATTGGATTTTGTGTCCATGTTATGATTCACAGACCCCAAATATTGATATAACGTAATATTTTGGACCCTAAATATTGGCATGGTATTAGTATTGAAAGTTATGGAGTACCCCCTGGGCCACAGTCACTAGGAAAGGAAAGTGAGGATGAAGCAAAAAGACCGACAACAGTTGATCACAAGGAACTGTGCTTATCATTCTTTCATCAAATTGTTGCTCGTCACTTATTCATAGTCTGTTAATGGGATGGAAAACAGAAGAGTCACTTCAAGCTTGTGCATTTTCTGAAGCCATGGTTCGGGGGGGGGGGGGAACTTAGTACTTTTCATGGTACGGGGACGTGCCATGTTTTAGGGGTACTTTTTTGAGACCGTTACGGAATTAGGGGTAGCATTTTCACAATTTTTGGACATTTAACGGAATTATGGGTGTCCTTTTCAGGAGATTGTTCGTAATTTCCGGAATTATGGCCCAGATTTTCATTCGATTTACGGAATTATGACCCTAAAATGCACAAGAATTTACGGAATTATGGGTACCAATTTTTCGGGCAAAATGGCACGTCCCCATCAGAAAATAGGTCGAGATACCCCTCCCCCCGAGAGCCATGGGTCAAGGTGTTCATCAATAATTGAAAGTAGTTACATCCGTCATTGATTTCTTAATACTGCAGGTGCCGTAGCTAAGAAGACATTGACATACACGCACTTTTTACTTACAAGAAACTGAGAATTCGGGCCAGAACTAAAAATTTCTTACAATCACCAGATTTTGAGTGCTCAGAGATTTTACATGTTCCAACTGTTCCATAACAATCTCGACGGTTTACCTCTTCCCTCGACACAGTGATCCAGAGCATATGGAAAAAATGTCAAAACAAAAAACCTATCAAATACAAAAACCGTTACGTTCATCATAAAGAGGACACTCTGAGATATTCAGAACAAAAATCCGTATTTAAATCAGACCAATGACTGAAGAGAAATTGCAATTTGAAGTTCACCAAACTTGATAGTTTTTGTTTACATTTTCGGGTTTATCACTTTTTAAATGGGTCGAAACCAAATAATTCAAATTTCATTTCTCCAGTTGTATTCATCCGAATTCTGTAAGCTTTTTTTTAGATTAAACCTCAATGTCTGCACAATTAAACAACGTATGAGCTTTATGAATTTACTTCGATTTATGTGTTTATTTGGCACACATTTTTCAAGGAGTGTTTTTAGCATTAAAACAGCACGAGATCGGTAAAATTCTTCTTTCCTAGTGCAAACAAAAAAAGTGAGGAAAAAAGAGTCTTAGAGACTCATTTCCCACTTAGACTTTAGGTATCGATGAAGATTTGTGCCAAAGGGTTTGTTCAGATTCGTTCAGGCGAGAATTGATAGCTGAAATAAAAAATCGTGTCATTTAGGCCCATTGCTGGTATTTTTTGTGATTTTCAGTTATTGGAATGTTATATTATTTTTCTAGGTGTTTCTAATGCAAAGATAGGAATCCAAAGTTAAGAAAAGCGAAAGTAAGAGCAAAGGGACTACCTTGGGTGACTAGGGACATCAAAAAAGCTATGAATAAGAGGTACAAAGCCTTGATGAAATGGCAACGAAGCAAGGAAGATCTTCTACTCAAACAAAAATACAAGGAATTAAGAAAGAACAATTCAACGCTGCAGCTACAAGTGCTGATTTTTGGAAAGTAGTGAAGAAACTAAAAAGGAAACAAAAGGAAAGAAAGATTGGTCCTTTGAAAAACGAGGAAGGCAGTATAATCACTGATGATACAGAAATAGAAGAGCTCATGAATTCCTATTTTACAAACATAGGCAAAGAACTATCTGATAATCTTAACTGTACCTTTGATGAAAGTGACATGAGTTATATAAGCAGGGTAACTCCAACTTGCAATGACATTGTCTACGAGAAGAAACTAGATGATCAGTTACGAAATTTGAATCCTAGAAAGCTGCCGGGCATGATGATATAGGGTCAAGGGAATTGAAAGTTATAGGGGATCCTGTGAAACCAGGAATTAGGTGTATAGTGCAAAAGAGTATTGCACAGAAGAAGTTCCCTGATACATGGAAACTCGCTAAGCTAAAATCTATCTTCAACAAGGGAGAAGAATGGAATAGAGAAAATTATTGACCAATTTCTTTACTTTGCATACTTAGCAAACTTACGGAGGGTCAAATATGTCATCAAATGGATAGTCATTTGACAATATCGGGGATAAGTCATCCAAATCAATGGGGGTTCAAACATGGCTGTAGTACAGAAGGGCTACTTCTTTATCTTACTGAAGAGTGGAAAGCCGCACTTGATGATGGGAATTATGTGGGAATATTGTTTGTTGACTTTAAGAAAGCTTTTGACAGTGTGAATAGAGACATCCTGAAAAAGAAGCTCCAAGCTGTTGGCATCTGTGGAGATATGTTTCACTGGATCTGTGATTACCTTGATGAAAGGAAGCAATATGCAGAAGTGAATGGGAAGTTCTCATCAGTAGATGGAATCGATTTTGGTGTCCCACAAGGGTCTCTCCTTGGCGCGCGTCTATTCTCGATTCTTGTCAATGATCTCCCAGATGCCGTATCGGCGGGGCATCTCTTTATGTATGCTGATGACACCACAATTTACTGTGTCTCCAAAAACATCGAGGATGTAATTGAGAAATTAAACGTTGCAGCAAAGGAACTACATGCATGGTGTACAAAGAACCATCTTACTGTACACACGGGAAAACAGAAGCAATTTTATCAAACGCCAGTTTCGTAGGGCCTCTACAGCCCGTTATGTTTGGGAATAATATGATAAAATATGTTACAGAGAGCACTTCATTGGGAGTCAAAATAGACAACAAACTAAACTGGAAGAGTCATCTTACAAAAGTGACAAATAGTTTTAATAGCAAATTCAAAGAGATGAGGAGACTGACGTATTTACCTATCAAGATTCAAGAGGAGATATATTTCAGAACTGTGGTTAGTTCTATGACATACTGCAGTTCTGTTTGGGGCACAAGTTCTAATGCCATCTTGGATGCTATTGAAAATCTACATAGCAGGGCTGCAAGACTCATACACAAGATCAAAGGTAGAACCCTTACAAATGAAGAGATAATGGACAAAGTAAATTGACAGCTAATAAGTTAAATATATAAGAAAAGGCTGCTAACCTACATGCACAAAATTTTTTATGGGAACTGCCCTGCTCTACTCTCAAGGCCTTTTGAAAAACGAGAGTAGAACTCGGAATAAGTTGCAATTGGACATAAAGCGATTTAAAAGAGAGATTGGCAGAAATAGTCTTAGATATAGAGGATGTCTTCTGTGGAATGCAATTGACAACAGTTTAAAAGAGAAAGAGGACACACAAGAATTCAAGAACAACATCAAATTACATATTGATTTTATGAATAAATTTTCCTTTAAATATGAAACGTGCATTTTAAAAACTAGGCTTAAAGATTATCATTATTGAACAGTTTAACATTTTTGTACATTTTCAGGTAAACTTTTTTTGTATTCGTGTGCAGGTCCACATCAGCATAAGCTGACCTTAGCTTAACCTGCAATAACAAATATCGCATGTATGTATGTATGTATGTATGTAAATGTTTTAGCCGAATTTTGCTCGTGGCCTATGACCGGAGATCGCCAAAACCTCATTTTTACGGACCAATCAAATCGCGAATAAGTGGGGAAGACAAAAGAAACGTGTGAAGATTTTTCTAAATTTTACATACCCTCATAAAACGCAACCAGGACAAAAAACTGCTTGAAATTTCCCGAATTTTTTTGAAGAAATCTACTCTCCATACATTTGGGCATTCAAGTTCGGATGCTGGTCAAAATATCTCCCGATTCCAAGGAGTTATGGTGCCTCAAACTCGCGATCTTTGTTCGTTTTCAGCATTTCTGAGCCTCTAGCATTCTTAGTACTCAATTCAATCCTAAAAAGTCTTCTAAAACGTACCTGAAACATCACTAATTCCCATAAAGTCGATACAGTGGGGTTGGATGGGGACCTTTTGTTGCTCCGTAGATGAGCAAATCTGACACGCTTTCAATGGGGTCCGAAATATGGCCTAGCTCTCAAATGTGCTAAATTACATTTTTGAGTGAGAAATTTCAAGAGTACCCACCTCTCTTTGTTTGTTTAAGGCATCCTGTAGCTCTGTGTATCAACCAGACTGTTCTTGGTTTCTATTTGACGATTTTCTTTCACAAATAATTCAGTAAGTCGCAAATAAAAATCCGTTTACTTTGTTTCTTCGCCCAGGCACTCATCGTTGTCATCACGAATCACAACATGTGATCACGTGGTACGTGATGTTTTGACATCTTCCCGCCTCTTCCCCAGACCTCGCAGAACGCAGCAAGTGTTGCGATTCGTGATGACACCGATGAGTGAATCAGCCCCCTAGCGGATTTTTTGTCTGTAAATTTTTACCAAGTGCACTTACGAAGCCGAAACCTTATGATTATTAGTTTTTATCCTTGTCACGATCAAAAATTAACTTTTTGAAAAAAATCAATTTCATTCCAGGGGGTAAACGCGATCAGTTTTCGAGAGATGTATTTGTAAAATTTTGAATAATTCCTAATAAAATCTACAGCTAATGTGATAAAATGATGAAAAGAAGGGAATACATACTACTTTTGATGCTCTATCCAACAAATTAATCATTTTATAATTTGAACGTATGGTTTACAGATTTTTGCACTACGCATGCGCACATTCTTTGCATTCCTGTGTGATGACGTCATCACTTTTTATTAATTTTTCTTCACGGAGGGAATAATATTCAGACATAGAATACAATGAAATTAAACTGATGTCCTTAATGCTTTTCGTTTTCTCACAATCAACGATTGAAAAGTTTTAGTACTGAACCCTATTGACTTTGAAAATTGAGCAATGTGACGTCATGGGAAGGTCACGTGACATATTTAAAAATAGATTTTATTTTTGGGTTCACTATATGATGTTCTATGTACATGCAAAGTTTCAAGGCTCTAGGTTGTCCAGAACAGAAATAAATTAGGGGGCTGAATCAGCCCCCTAGGCTTCCTTAGAGCATCAAATACTCTAGGCCTGATATGTTTAAGGTTTCTTATGAAAAGCGTGTACCGCTTTTTAGTGACATGCAGATGCAAGGCCCATCAGAAATTGCAAGCAAGAAAGCTATCGATCGGTCAAGGGGTAGGGTTGGGGCTGGGTTAAGTTTGGTAGGATATGGTTGGATCAGGATCAGGGCCCGGGAGGTATTCCTATAATTGAGCTGGCGGGATGTACAACTCAATAGAATGTCCTTTCTGTGGTAACAATTATGCCATGGGGTGTCCTTTTCTGGCAAAAATCATTGGAAAATGTGTAGAAATTGATAATTCAAAATTGTCTGTGGCGGTTAGTTAGGTAAGACCTAAACCAAGACAGCTCACGCTGCCGAACACCGTAAGGTTCTAACATAGCTGATAAAACTCTTCCATGTGAAGCAAATTTTATGTGAATATGATCGTGTAAACAGGCCATATAAGACTAGATTGAGTTGTGATGTATTGCAACATATGTATTGCAACGAAGTACAGGAACAACAAAAGAGATCTGGATTTTCAAAATTGCATTGTTCAACTTCTGAGGCATAATTTCTTGTAAATAAATAGCTATCTGAAAGGTTTTGATTTGCGGCAGTGTATGCTGGTGTAGTCTTCTCCGTCCATCGTTTTTTGTTTTCCAATAACATGATGGCAGTATGCGACATTCTTGTCTTCACAGAAGCAGCAGCGAATAAAATGGTGAGCAGAATTCCTTTCTTGTGAGCAGGGCAAAATAAGTTATTTTTCAAGACAAAGCTAATCTTTTGATTTGATTTAACCCTACTTTGGTTGGGGGTAAACTTGCCCACCCTACTAGATTTTTGCTATCTTCCCTTTTCCTTCCTTCCTGCTGTGCAACTTCTCAGAAAGTTTCATTGAAATATTTTAACAAATGGGGGGGGGGAAGAAGACAATCTTCTGGGAATAACCTTGGAAAAATCGCAAATCATCACATCTCATGTTTGCAGAATTTGAATGTTTTGCAAATTTATTTCGCTTTGTTGTGTTACTTGATGTATTTGTTCATAATTATCATGTCTGGATGGGAATTGCAGGGGCGAATCCAGGGGGTGCAACGGGTGCGCAAGCACCCGTCAAAGTTGCAAGGAAATCACTGAAGGCAAGCTTCCTATAATCTTCTGTTGTAAAATATCTTAATTTGATCTCATTTGTTCAAATAAATGGATGACAAATTTCAAGAAACCGCCATATTTTAACTGCCCCAGTGCCCCCTCCTTCAGCCCCACCTTCCGTTGACGGTAAAATTTACTAGACCCTGGGCATCCTCCCGCAGCTTGACCAACACAAACAAACAGTCTTTATTCAGGAGGGGGGGAATCTCCTCATTTCCTTTCCGAAATCCTTATGCGGAGGCAAGTACAGTGCAAGTCACGCAATGAAGGCGCCTTGGTGCAAACCAATCAGAGAGGTGCATGGAGGGTGCTGGAAATTGGCGGGAGCACCCGTAGTTTGAAACTGAGGGGTGCAAACCAATAGGAAAGAACCTTGAGGGGTGCAAGCCAATAGGAGAACGTTTGATAGAAATGACAAAACCATTAGCCAATCACCAGATGAGGAAGAAACTTCTTTCAAACCAGAGAAGCGCCGAAAAACATAGCGACCAAATCATGCTCAGCCTGTCAAATTTCGACGCAAGATATGAGATTATCCTTTTTACGAGGAAAGGAAGTTTCGAGTTGGAAGTATCAAGATATACCAACGAATCCGAGGATGTTTCGAACCACTTTTAATAATAATAATAATATAATATAAGGAGATAAGGGAGTAGAAGGTCAGGAAGACCTATGAAGCCCTGTTAGCTACTATCTACTACTAGTCTGCATCTATGTGTACGTGAATTTATCTGCGTATTTTAGCTTATCGTAAGCTCGTTCGAATTGTTGCACTGTTGAACAGTTGACGACTTCAGTTGTTAAATTGTTCCAGTCATTAACGATTCTTTGCGTGAAAAATGCTTTACGAATGCCAAGGTTGCACCGTTTCTTGAACAATTTTAATTTGTGTCCTCTTGTCTTATTCTGGTTTAATTCGAAGAGTAAAGATGGATCAGTATCCATAAAACCATTTAACAGCTTAAATGTTAAGATCATATCTCCGCGTTTTCTTCTGTATTCGAGTGACGGCAAGTCTAATGCTCGTAGTCTATTCCCATACGATTCGTCCTTGATTGTTTGCACTAATTTCGTGGCACGACGTTGTACATTTTCTAGCATTTTAACTTGTTTAATTAGGTTAGGGCTCCATATAGCTCCAGCCGTCTCTAGTAATGGTCGAACTAAGCTCTTGTATAAAGTTAAGAATACCTCTTTGTTAATGAATTTGATTGTACGTTTAATGGATGCAAGGATTCCATTTGCTTTTTTTACACGTTCAGCAACCTGTTTATCAAACTTTAGCTTATCATCAACGACAACACCAAGGTCTGTTACATCAACGGCAATTGAGATGTCTGCTTCGCAATTCTTTTTTTCATCATGAAGATGATATCTTGTTGATGTGTCTGTCTGGTTGCCAAGATAAAGCACGTGACATTTATTTGCGTTTAGTGGAAGTTGCCACTGTTTCGACCATTTTCCAATGTTTGAAACGTCAGATTGGATTTCGATTTTATTTCCATCATTTGATGAATAAAGTTTCAAATCATCAGCAAACATTTTCACTTTGCATTTATTCAAGCATTTAGGCAAATCATTTATGTAGAGTACGAAAAGCAATGGGCCTAATACGCTTCCCTGTGGCACACCACTTAAAACGTTAGTCCAAGCTGATTTGTAACCGTTTAGAACAACGCGCTGTTGTCGATTACTTAGAAAGGATGATATCCAATTGAGGACCTTTCCGTCGATTCCATAAGATTTAATTTTAACTAACAATCTTTGATGAGGTACAGAGTCGAATGCTTTCGCAAAATCAAAGTAGATAACGTCGACATATTTTCCTTCGTCTAACATAGAAGTTACATCCTCGAAGAAATGGAGCAATTGCAACACGCACGATCTTTTGCTACGGAATCCGAATTGGTCAGGCGAAAAGAGGCTATGTTCTTCTAAGTGTTTTACGACTGCGTTTTTTATTATTCTTTCCATCACTCTGCATACGATTGAGGTGAGACTAATTGGTCTATAGTTTTCTCTAACGTGTTTGTTGCCTTTTTTGAATATTGGAGAGACATTAGCTATTTTCCAAGTATCAGGAAGAAGTCCGGCGTTAAGACTACCTTTGAAAATTAAATGCAAAGGGTAGGCAATAACATCAGCTGTTTCCTTCAATACTCTTGGATGTATATTGTCTGGTCCAGGTGATTTTGATGTGTCTAAGGATTTAATTACCTCGAGAATCGCTTCTTCCGTAATTTCAACATCTGTAAGCACCGCAGTGTGATTGAGATTGGGTGCGTTCGGAAGGTTTGAACCTTCATCAAACACCAGAAGTTATCAAGCAAAGGCTCAGCCAGGGACTGTGAGGCAACGTCTGTGGTAGGCCCTATATATTTTATGAAGCGCTCCTTGGCGAAGCTAAATTACCATGAATTAAATCTAAATCATTTAATTTAACGAGCATGTGACTAGGACCAGATTTTTTATTTACTTTTGTATTGGAAACGTTAGAAGTTTAGTTGTTTGCAATTTGGCAGTTGCTGCGAGTTGGTTTGGCGTTTGGCAGGATGGTTGATCACCATTGTATAGAATATCAGGTAGGACAAAAGGGGCTTTGTAGCTGTTGATTGTCTTACAAAATATTATGGCTCGAATCACTATTCTCAAACGTATTTGGTTTCAATGAATTTCTTAGCCCTCCTTGTACTGTAAAGGATGCACAATTACCATACCAATCAAAACGAATCCCACACCACCTTTCTTCAAATAGGAAGTGTTTTGAGTTTGGTGCTTATTTGCAGTTGGTCCTAAAATTTCATTCAAATAGATAGTTTACTCTGTCCTCCCATCCTCCCATTCCTGTGCTTTCCAAATTCTGAAAAGTCTGAGAGGAATTGCTATTAATTGTCTAAAAATTTGAAGAAAAATAAAGGGCCTCGTTATGTGTTCAGCAAATTTAAAGGGCGTGGACCCCAAAAAATTTCCCGGGGGCACCGCCCACGGACCCCCGTGCCTTTCGGGGGCTTCGCCCCCGCCCCGCCCGTCCTGTGGCGGCTTTGCCGCCACATGCCCTTGGCACCCGTCAGATTTACACCTGGATCCGCCCCTGAATTGTGTGCCAAATTTGATTTTTTTTCGCAGTTTTCCTGATTTTGGCTACTTTTTGTCGTTCTCCTTAATGAAAAATTTTGACGTGAGCTGCAGTGATTTCGAAGTTTAGGTTAATTTTTGGCATACCAAATTTAGTTGCTCTACCTATTACCAGTTAAGAGTTAGGTTTTGCGGGACCGGGGGGGGGGGCTTTTTGCTCTAAAACCAAAGTAGGACGTATAAACCAGCATAGATAAAAACTTGTTTCATTAAATCTTTTTTATGCTACCTACAATGATGATTACCTTAACCCTATTTTAACCAGGTGAAAGAAAGTGATTTGCTACCGGGGGCGTTTTTCGCCCCCTAATTATCTTCGGAACTATAGTAGCTATGACAATGAAACTTGCACTTTTTCATGATCAAGCAAAGGAGAATCCTAAAAAAAGCATCAATTAATTTCTAATCACGTGATTGGTTGCTAGGCAACCAAAATTCTGACGAAATTGAGCTAATAGGGAAAAAAGCTGATTAACATTAAATAACTGGCTAAAATAGGCAAAAACTATGCAGATACTTATTTGATAGCCTTAGCTTGAGATTTGATTTAATTTTATATGAATATTTGTGGTTCCTAATTAATCAGCGAAATAAATGATGGCAATTCGATTCAATGCACAAATTGTTTGCTGATTAATAATGCTTAAACATCATCCAGGTCGCACAAATTGGGTAAAATCAAGTAGTTTTATCAATATTTCAAGTTATTACATGATTTCTCATATACAAGTTGCTAATTCATTAGAAATATGACGTCACAAAATATTTATGCTGTCATAGAAGTTAATAATTACTGACGTCAGCAAATATAGATCGATTATTTATCAAATGAAAGTACCCTTCGAGAAAAATCGAATGGTACATATATCGATGAGATTCGATACAAAATAAAGAAACTAGAACAGTTTTGACGATTTTCTTTGTGACCACTTTCCAAATATGGGCATCTGGTGGTCACGTGGTCAAGCAATAGGCATTGAAATTTTCATTTTCTAATTGCCACTTAAATTTTAGTACAAGTCATACAAGCCTTATAATTCAAGAAAAAACATTTTAAACACAGCAGAAGCAAATAACGCAAACATCGTTTCAATGTGGAATTTTGTAGCACCAATAAATCCAACAAGCTTTTTGAAATTTCCAAAATTTTGCAACCGTTCCCACGTCTATTGATAAAAATAGATGGAAGGTCGATAGAGTTTTGTTATCTGCTCTCTTCTTATGAGTATCTAGAACTGCTAATAATCAAGTACTGTTAAGTACTTTTTTCACATTCTAAAGAGCGAAGCCAAGTTCTTAGACGCCTTGCGTCAAATATTATCGTTGCTCTTGTTGCAGGGTTAACATTCCAATTTACGGGTTTGGACAACGTCGTTGATCAGTGATCTGTCGGCAACTAAACTTCGTTTTAGAAGCATCTGTGTATCATGAACGCATTTCACTCTAATTCGCTTGCTGAAGCTGTGAATATCTAATGCCCCATTCACATTGCAAGTTAAACCAACGTAAACTAAACCAAGTTTTCGAATAAGGCCTTCTGAGTGGTGAATCCAACAAATCCAGTTATTTTGATTGATTGAAAGTTAAACTGGTTTAGATAAAGCTGGCTTAATTCTGTCAATGTGAATGCAGTATAAAGGTGCAGTGACGATGATAAAACTGTCGTATTTAAGGTAAAATGCTCATGAGCGTATTTCATTCGAGACAAAGTATTTCAAACCTTATCTGCTGACATTAATGCATGAGAAACAGTACGGTAGGGGTATTATATAAACATAATTTGTCAAAAGGTAAAAAATCTGGAAGACTATTAAGGGGGCTAAAGCCCCCAACCCCTCCCCCACGGCTCCGCAGTCCCTGTTGCCTCCTCAACTGCTACGCTCTCGGATTTTAAAACTGACCATGCATTCCCCGAGATCAAAACTCAGGTGAAAGCAAGTCAACTTGACGTCTGAATTTGATCATGAAGGAATTACAACATCTGTGCAGCATAAGCTTTCATTATGAGAGATTCTCCAGTCGGTCTCGGATGCCGGTGAGTTGGCGAGTATAAAAGAGCTTCACAGTGCTTGCGCTCTATCACAAAGTCCATGAGAAACGGAGAAAGCAACTGGGTAAGAAATAATCTTATTGAATAAAACATATAGCATCGTGTTTTTCATTCTTTCAATGCTTGGTAGATAAGTACAACTTATGATTATCTTCTTTTCCTTGACTTGATTCTTGACTTGATCTGTCTCTTGATCATGGAAGTGAATGCTGGTTTATATTGACCATTTGGATATATTGATCTTTCAAATGAAGTGTTGAAGCAACTTTTACTATTTGGTGATACAGGCCTCCCAAACGTCAACAGAAATATACTCAAGTTGACTCTTCTGTACATTCACACAACCGGTTGATTAAATTAAGCCAAATGTAATTAAGCCACCATACCATGTTAATTTTTGTAAAGTTTCCCTGTCAAAGAGTCTCGTTTCTCTGCTCCATTGTTCGTGTATAGTTTCTCGCAATTGTATACTTAGTTGTATTTTTTGATTAACATTCTTCATGTGAATTGCCCTGGGGCTGTCATGATCTTTTGCTCTCCTTGGTATCGTTTTGTAGTATCGTATAGTAGATCGTTCGTAGTCGTAGGTAATTCGTCAACTGTAAAATTTTTATATTGAATTTATATAAAAGAATGCAGGCTCTCACTATCTATACTGTATCACTTAAAGCAATTATTAAGTCAATTAATACCTGCTGAAGAATTAATTCAGTGAGAAATAATTCTACGACATAGGAGCAGTTGTGATAGGACGGGGATAGTACATATCGTTGGTGTTTCAATGGATGACAGGTGTAACTTTTGGTAATCTATTTCCACATGAATATCTAACTGTTTAGCAGAAAACTAAACGAAGGTTCATAGTTTCCTGCATTCATTTGATTTTAAATTCATCGAGCGCGGTTACCCCGTCAGTCAAGAAACACTGCTTGTCTAGGGGCCGTGAAGACAATTCTACAAATCAAGTTATGCAAAGTAAGGCCCTATTAGTTGCATAGCGCATAAATGATAAAGAAGAAGTAATGATTAATTATTTAAGCATCTTTAAATGCTTTGAAAGAGGATGCGTGCCTTACGTTGGAATCCAAGAGGCCCCAAACTCCAGCACCATTAAGTATGTGAGAATGCTAGCTGATCATGTAGTGCGGTTGGAGATTAGTGGTGGTGTTTCTCATATAATTATACTGCGTTTCGAATGGTTTATAAACATTTCTGACAGGTAATCTGGAGCAAGGTCATTTATCTATTTGTAAACCATGTAAGCTGACTTGGTTTTTATCATGTCCGCTACAAAAGGCCAGTTTTGACTTTTATCAAGGCACTAGAAGAAGAATCGTTACTGATGTTAGTCACAATTCTTGATGCGCGATGTGAAGTTACTGTAGCACCTGCAACTGGCCTATTTTTCGATTCCAAAAGCTGTTGGATGGACATTTGATACGTTGAAGCTACCAACGGCCCAAACCTTAATGTGCATGGCTGCCTGAGCTGTAATCCGGTTTACGACGTCTGGTGGTCTACAAAATAGACCTTATGAATCTTCATTCTACCTTCCCTTTTCTGAGGAAATCCAGGTTTTGCTCGCCTGTCGGACGAATCAGATAGAAAACGAATTTTCAGTGCTTGTCTAACAATTGCATGTATTTGCTGCTAAAAAGTGTTTTCCTGTGATGTTTTAGTATTTATATATGGCTCAACTCTTCAGGATTGCATTTACGTAGCTTGAGCATACATTAACCCTTTCACCCCCGGAAGGGCCATACGACCCAACGGTATTCATTGAGAACTGCGAATTTTGCACGGGGTAAAGCATTTGGAATTTTGATTGCTTTGAAAGTTTATGCATGCTGCATTTATCTATTGCTTACTGCATCACTGATTATGATACCCCCCGGAAAACGACACTTTGCATTAGGTTTTCATACCAAGCTTAATTTTAGCCGGGCGTGAAAGGGTTAAGTACAGGCAGTCCGTCTGTCGGACGGACTCTGTCGGATGGACAAAATTTTCCTATCCTTTTGGCAGCGCTTACTTCATACTGGAAATTCATATGCCTATATAGCGCTACGTCAAGTAAATTTCAGCATAATTCCATGCCAGAATTTTATTCTCAGCTCTGTACCAGCTAAAAATTTCGTTTCTAATCAGTCCTATGAAAACGAGTTCAAAATGGCAAGCTTTTTGTCAAAATTGCACCTTACTTTTTTACGTGAAAATGATGATAAAATGAGTCACTTTCTACCACCTGCAAATGCTGAAAACAGTTAAATTACTCTCTGCAATTCACAAAAGATCTGTTATAAGCAAAAATACGATTTTCTATGAGTGTGACCGATTTTAAAGTAGGTCCCAGTCGCTCCACATGCCCCCCTAGACCGAACAGCAGTAGCGGAGTTGCGGTTCAATGATACCAAGAGACATTTACAGAGAACGTCTTTTGGAAGTAACTTCTTGGTGTTTTTAGAAAAAAATCCAGTTGCGCGAGAAAAATATTAGATCGTACCTGGGGAGTATGTTCTTCCCAAGCTAGACGTTAATCAATTTGCATCCCTAGATATTCAGTGATAACTTATTGCCTTGGAGCCATTCTCTTATTTATTTTCATTTCATTTTAACTTTTTTATCCAGGGTAATCCACTCAGTACTATATGATTGATTTACAGGGAGCCATGTACAACAAAATCTAGTGACAACTAAAACAAATAATGTAACCCTGTGGACAATTATCTTGACATAAAAAAGGAAAGGATAATTAAATGAGTCATAATTTGGCTTTGTATTTTCTTCGAAATGAGCAGAACGGCGAGGACGCTTTGACCCATTGATGTTCTCAGTAATGGTGATCTAAGGTCAGTTTTTTAGAGTTCCTCATCGGACGGTTAGTAGCTTCAGCTACCTTTTCAAATATGTTTCGCAAGTAATTTGCCTCAAGGGCATTCAGAGATTTACAGACCACCTTGCTCGTCTCAAAAATGATTAGTTTGCTAATGCTAAGCCAGCCGAGACTATTGATCAAAGCAAAGCTGACGTGTCATAGTGACTGTTTGTGACTATCACAGAGGCTCGATTTTGAAGTCTTTGCAACTTATCGAGGGCTTATGCACCGCAAGATCCCTGAACGGTGCAGTCTTAAAGAATCAAGTTCTTTGTTCAGATCATTGCTACTCCTTTCAGAGAAAAAGATGCTTGTATCATCAGGTACATCGTTACCTGGCAGTTCTCCTGACAAAGCGGAAGGTCATTGATATAAACTATAAAAAGAAGTGGCCTAAGATAAGATCCCTGTGGATTACATCACAGTATTTCTTTTTCTTTTCCTGACGAAATGCCATTGAGTTGCAAGGATTTGGTCGTAAATTTGTTTTTTTTTTCAGTTCAGCGTTAGAAGCATATTTGCCGTACAAGCTCTTTCCCCAACAAACTCTTTAAGACTATTTCCGAGTGTCAGTCAATAAATTGAAATACCAAGAAATCCAAATATAATTTCATACTCCACTTTTTGACTGCGAGTTTATCATTCTCATCAAACTTTGTCACTTTGTACAAGTTAAACAAGCTAGACATCAATCTCATATGAAGTTGTTACGATGTTAATTTCCCCTTCATTTTATCACCTTTGATGTATATATTCTGAAGACTAAGAGATAGTCATGACATGAATGGTAGTTTTTGTTTTTTGTGTTTATCTTGCGACTTCTTGCGCAGTAAGATTTTATGTTTTTGTGATCTTGGTACAAAGTGGCAGAAGGACCTTTCTTGCTATTGCTATACTTTGACATACTCGCATCAGTAACACTAGATGTTCCACCTTGGGGCCATTTACAAAAATCATCATCCTAAGTTCTACTCTTTCTTCTGAAAACAGTCTCCTCTTCTGTGCCTTCATGAATGGATTCAATGACTGCCTCAACCGAGATGCTCTGGGCAGCTACACAGATGCTGTGAATAATAATTTCAACATTAACATAATGTTTGAAAGAAATGCTGGCAGAAGTCTTTCGGTTATTTTGTTTCTGTTATAGCTTTGTTGCAATTTCAATCGTGATCCTACCCATTGTGCTGTTGATTCAGTCTCTTGCATTGCATTGTGTGGCAACACAGTTACGTCTTACAGAAACTCTTGACTTTTGTTGTTGGAATCGGAATAGTATTACAGCCCATGACTTTTTACGCGTATCACTCATCGAGGCATATAACTCTGTTTTCAACTATGATTTAATTGGCATTGTAGAAACCCACCTTGACAGCACTGTTGAAAAAGATAAGCTTGCACTAAATGGTTATTCATTTATCAAAGCAAACCATCCACAAAATGTGAAAAGAGGTGGTGTTGGGCTTCACATCAAGGATTCCCTTCCTTCAAAAAACCGTTCTGACTTAGTGACCCTCCCGGAGTGTATTGCATATGAGATCCAATTGAACAGGAAAAAGTACTTTTTCGTCGTAGCTTACAGAAGTCCAAGTCAGAATCAGACTGAATTTGATAATTTCACAATAAATTTTGAGCTGATGCTATCCAAAATGCATGCTGAAAATCCATTTTGCGTTATCGTAACTGGTGATTTCAACTGCCGATCAACTCAGAAGTGGGAAAATGATATAGAGAACAACGAGGGAAAGCTATTTGAGCCATTAACATCGGATCGAGGCCTACACCAGTTCATCTCAGAACCAACACATTTGATTGGCGTTGCTAAATCCTGTATTGATTTGATTTTCATTGGTCAGCCTAACCTCGTGATCGAGTCTGGTGGATGCCAGACGGAATTACTTTCTTAAGGCAGGTAACACTTTGGCAAACTCTGGAGTATCTCGTAAAACATATTGGTCTTTAATCAATACCGGCCTAAACAAGGCTAAAATTCCAATAATACCACATCTGTTAGAAAATGGGGTGTTTATCACGGATTTCACTGAAAAGGCATAGATATTCAATGATTACTTCTTACTCCAGTGTACGACAATCGATACAGGTAGTGTAATTCCACCTTATGTGGCAGCACCTTCTTCTCTCATAAGTGATTTTCCTATTTCTGACGAAAAGATACTTAACATTATTCGGTCATTAAATCCTAATAAAGCACACGGTTGGGATGGAATATCTGTCAGAATGATAAAATTGAGTGATGCTGCACTTGTTGTCCCTCTGAAGATAATATTCGAAAACTGCTTGAGGTGTGGTGTATTTCCCGACATATGTAGATATGCAAATGTAGTGCCGGTTCATAAGAAAAATGAGAAAAATTTGAAGGGGAACTATCGACCGATTTCTCTTCTACCAATTTTTGGGAAAATACTTGAAAAACTAATGTATGATTCTATATACTCACATCTCGTTTCATGCACATTACTCAATCCAAATCAATCAGGTTTTCGTCCAGGTGATTCAACGGTTAATCAACTGATTTCCATAACGCATATGATCTTTAAAGCCTTCGATTGTAATCCACCGCTTGATGTTCGTTCTGTGTATCTTGACATTTCTAAAGCGTTCGACAGAGTATGGCACGATGGTCTGTTTTACAAACTGAAACGCTGTGGCGTGTCTGGGGAGTTTCTTTCGCTTATTCAAAGTTTCCTCAAGGATAGAAAACAGCGAACAGTTCTAAGTGGACAGAATTCTCATTGGGGAGATATTTCAGCAGGAGTACCCCAGGGCTCTATTCTAGGACCCTTGTTCTTCCTCGTATATATTAATGATCTAGCTGCTGACGTCAGGTGTAATGTTAAGCTCTTTGCTGATGATACATCGTTATTCACCGTAGTAGAAAACTCGAACACTGCAGCCAGTGATATGAACCATGACCTTGAATTAATAAAACAGTGGGCCTATGATTGGATAATGTCCTTTAATCCTGATCCGCAAAAACAAGCAGTTGAATTGATATTTTCTACGAAAAGAAGTGAAGTAAATCATCCAGAAATTCGTTTTAATAGAGTGGGTCTTAGCAAACTATGCTTTCATAAATTCAAGCACAATTTCAAAGATTCCATAAACCCAATGTGCCCTTCAAATGATGGTATTGAGACCACGGAACACTTTCTGTTGCTCTGCCCTTCCTTTGAGGTTGAACGTCGAAATCTTATCGCTGGAGTATTCGAATTGCTGCGACCATATGGATAAATCGATCTTTCAAATGCAACTTTTGTTATATGGTGACAAACATCTCCCACATGACCTCAACAGAAATTTACTCGAGCTTACTTTGAAATACATCCACGCAACTGGTCGATTCGATTAATATCACCGTAGAGCCAGTAAACCGTCACTCAACCACCAAGTCCTTTTTCGTAAAGTCTCTTGTTGCAGAGTCTCGTCCCCTCTTTTCTTTTGCGCGCCAGTTTCACATTTGATGTAAGGCTTACGTAGTGTAAACGATTATCCATTCTGATGACAAATAATTTTTGAAAATTTGCACTATCATCACCCATGTTGGCCTGACATCCAGTGTGAAACTAGCTCAAGTATTTATTTGTAAAAAGTCTTTTGTTTTTCTTTATAGATAGCATTTTGTATTTAATATTTAGTTGTAATTTTTAGGTCTATGTTAAATGCCAGGGGGTAGTCAGGATCTATTGCTCCTCCTGGCATCGTTTTTGTAGTGTTGTATAGTAGTTCATAGGTAGTGTAGTAGGTAATTTTGTTATTGAAACTCTTATATTGAGTATAAAAAACAGAAATGCTGGGGAAGGTCTTAAGGCTGCTGAGGCCATTTTCGCTGAGAAGTATTACAATGCACTCAGACTTTCTTACAAAATCTCTCAAGTGGAATCTCAGCTCACTGTCAGGAACATTTTCTATATTATTTGCAAATCAACCCATAAAAGACAATGATTCCTGACATTTGGGTAACAAAGAAGCAATAATGTAAACCGTTGAATGAAATGCTCTTCCGTAGGACCTTTCAATCTTTAATACAAAGATTAACCCAAGATCATAATTGTAAAATGATGAATATCAATGGAAAAATGGATTCAGAAAAAGAGTGCCAATAGCAAATCGGAGCGTAAAATTTTGTGCATGAGAGTGGCGCTCGCACACGCAAGAAATTCCTTCTTTGATAAAAGAAATGGCTATTTCTTTGGTTCTTTTGTTGAATGAACAAAATGCAAATTGGATGATGAATTAAGCAAAGATGATATCGATTTGAAGTTTATTCTAGATTTGAAACTTTTGCTCTTAAATTCCTTCTAAATACTTATCTAACTTTCCAAAATGTTAATGTTTGCCACCAGCGTTACTAAGGAACTCAAGTAAAGCATTCTAAATTTGAAATTTTTGGGCTTAAATTCCTTGTACTACTGTAAATACCCCTGTAATTTTCTGAAATGTTAATGTTTGTCACGAGCCTTACCAAGAAATTAAAGTAAAATATCGTAGGCTTGAAATTCTTGGACTTAAATTTCTTGATCCATTTAATGAATATGTTCATATTGTTTGCAGTGATCCTGATCAAGCATTGCAGTTGATTGTAATGCAATGCCGAACCATAAATCTCTACGCAATAGCAAATGCAAATATTTACGCAGTATTAACTATGCCGGCTGTTTTGCAAGGTTTCTCAATCTATCCTTAGACACGTGGTCTTAATTGTCAGCAGATTTTTTAGGAAATCGAAAGCATATCTACATCAAATTTTTACTCTTCTTTCTCTTGCATCACTGGAAGAGAACTGGAGGGTGACTAGAAAGCAGCATGGATTTAAACGACGTGATAAGGTTTGTGAGGGCATAGTATACCAGTATAAGTAAGTACACGTTTTTTATTTTTTAAGAAACTTGGATCATACCATAGTACTAAAAGTTTCTTAATCTAAAATGAAACTTTGTCCATTTCACTACTAAAAGTTTCTTAATAGGTTTCTTATTTTTTGAATACATGAATTGTCGATATGGTCGTTAACACTGCTGCAGAAATGCTTCTTGACACTTAAAAAACATCATATAGATCAAACAGTGTTCTGTCATGATGAAACAACAAATGTTTATTTATTGCAAAAGAATAAAGTTTCAACAATCTATTAGCCATAAAATCCATGATTTTAACGTTGAAAAGTTTCTTAATACTTCTCAGACATGGTACTAGAGTTTCTTAAAATTTCGGCCATCTTAGTAATAGTTTATTATAGACCAATTTCTTATAAAAAAGAATGTGTTTTCAACTGTATTGAGAAACTCTTAAAAAATCTAAAATTGAATGACCTGATATGAAAAACCAAATTTATCTCTAGATAGGCTATTACATTTGATAATTTGAAGTTTGCACGAATTGATCAACACTTCAGAAAATATTGCGTTTATAGAGTTTTTTCGTGATAAAGTCAGGCGGTAGTAGTGATAGTAGTAGTCACAAAATAAGTAGCTGGAAAAACAACGATGATTTGCAATCTCTCTCAAAATTTTCGTTTAATTGCCCCTATTTGGACAGGGATGAAACTTGTGCATTTCTGACCAGGTGGAATCGTTTTTCGCCCCCTCTTTATTTTCGAAACTACATAAGATATAACAATGAAACTTAGCTCAGTTGTTCTTTGGACAAAAAGCTTTGCAAAATTAACAATAGACTCTAATTTTATTATTATTATTGTGAGTTCATTCCAAACCGTTATTGGTGGATTTTTCTTGAAGGTCCAGTACCAACAGGCCTCTTTAGAGCTCTAAGACTTTCCTTACGATCCTGGCTGTGTTCAGTAATGCTGTGGTTTGCATGGTGTCAATTTTTGTTCGGATTCCGATTTGGTCTAATCTATCTTTCAATAACTTTGGGACTGTCCCCAAAGCCCCAATCACTATTTGGATAACAGTTAATTTCTTATTCCATAGTAATTGAAATTCTCTTGCCAAATCTTGATATTTCTCCCTTTTTTCCCTTTCTTTCATTTCAACTCTGTGATCTTCAGGTATTGCAAAATCCATAATCTGACATGTCTTCTTTTCTTTGTCAACAATTATGAGGTCAGGCCTTCTAGCTTCTATATGATGATCCGTCTGCACTTCAAAGTCCGACAGCAAATGGCTTTTTTTTCATTTTCAAGGGCAGATTCTGGTTTGCGTTCATACCATTCATCAGCATGATTGAATTCTAGTTGCTTGCATGGATTATTATTGTAGTGGCGGTGGGTGCGAGTAGCAATGGTGCTGAAATTGATAATTTCTATATAAACAGCATTTTCGTTTGCAAAAAAGAAATTCGATTTCTTAATTTAAAAGAATCCTTTGTCACTCAACTTGCAGGACAAGTTGGAAAATAAGCAGAATTATGACATGCTACCTAAATTTCATTTGTTGCGTGTGAAACAAACGGATTTAACAACATCTAAATCAATTATTTCCACACGTTTGAGTAGCATAGTCTTCGTTGCACGATAGCGTTGATGAAAATTCAATGCTCTTCAAAATCTAATCTGGTAGCTATGAAGATTATCAGTAAAATTGCAAGGCAAGTTGGGAAAATGAAACAGTAATAAGTTTTGACCAAAGATTCCTGTCTGATGAAATATGCAAGTCACGTATTCTTTTGCAACTTTAAGGAATCCTACGATTAAAGAGTTTTGACAATGGAAAAAAATGAGGCTTTGGGATCGTTTGGCTCTTGCCCCTTGTTGAAACATGTCTCTCCACCTTTCCAAACCTTAAGTTCTTCGAGCTCTCTGGATAACAGATCTTTCATGGTCATGTTGCCTTACTCTAAGTACTTTGACAGAGTAGGAAATGCTAATTATATCAAATAATCATTATGCCCCTTTATTAGACCCTAATTTCAAGTACATCTAACTGTTGAGTTTGCAAACTCATACTTCCATGTTTTGTGGACGATTCACAAATGCAAAGGACGTGAAATTAATCTGAAGCTCAAAAGCTTAGTTAAGTACTTAAAAAATCCCGATCGATGTCTCATCTTTCTATTAATTTTGCTACTCAGAGGTAGAGTACTGTCTTGAGACACTTAAAAGTCAAACAATCTTCCATGCTCGATTTAATGTGAATAATTTTTAACAGAGCTAGTCTTAGATGTTCACACTTTTTCATTAAGAATAATCTGGAAGTCTTGGCATTTTTACTTAAAAGTTGTGTTCTTAAGTCAAAGGGCTCAAAAAGAAATAAGTCAAAATCTTTCTGGCATATTTAGTTTTAAGATAAACCGCAACTGCTCGATTTCATGTGAATAATTTTTTAACAGAGACCTGGACTTAGATGTTCACACTTTTCATTAAGAATAATCTGGAAGTCTTGGCATTTTTAATTAAAAGTTGTTTTTCTAATTCAAAGAGCTCAAAAAGAAATAAGTGCAAAATCTTTCTCGCATATTTAGCAATGGGCGGTAGGAGACTACTGTATTAGCCTAAAAGTGCTTAAATCGCCTCATAAAGAAATATATTCATTCAAACTTACGATGCTGTGGTTGTCTCTTTCTTCCTCATTGTCTTCTGCCAAATATTTCCACCGATACAGTATGCACACCACAACTGTGGTCTACCTAGTGGGCGCCAGCGCCATATTGCATTGATTCAACACTGTGCCTCGACATGAGGTTGCGATTGTTCTGGGAAGTCCCCAAACGCAAAAACGGGAAGGGATTGGGAATTCCCCCGCCCTAGCACTACATGCGCATGCGTAGAATCAATGCAACATGGCGCTGGCGCCCTCATGGCCACAGTTGTGGTGTGCACACTGCATTGGTGGAAATATTTGGCAGGAGACAATGAAGAAGAAAGAGACAACCACAGTTTCGTAAATTTGAATGAATAAATTTCTTTATGAGGCGATTTAAGAACTTTTAGGATAACACAGTAGTCTCCTACCGCCCATGATTTAGCTTCAAAATGAACTGCAACTGCTCGATTTAATGTGAATAATTTTTTAACAGAGAGCTGGACTTAGATGTCCACACTTTTTCATTAAGAATAATCTGGAAGTCTTGGCATTTTTACTTAAAAGTTGTTTTTTTAATTCAAAGAGCTCAAAAAGAAATAAGTGCAAAATCTTTCTCGCATATTTAGTTTTAAAATAAGCCGCAACTGCTCGATTTAATGCGAATAATTTTTTAACAGAGAGCTGGACTTAGATGTCCACACTTTTTCATTAAGAATAATCTGGAAGTCTTGGCATTTTTACTTAAAAGTTGTTTTTTAATTCAAAGAGCTCAAAAAGAAATAAGTGCAAAATCTTTCTCGCATATTCAGTTTTAAAATAAACCGCAACTGCTCGATTTAAAGTGAATAATTTCTTAACAGAGATCTGGACGTCTTGGCATTTTTACTTAAAAGTTGTTTTTTTTAATTCAAAGAGCTCAAAAAGAAATAAGTGCAAAATCTTTCTCGCATATTTAGTTTTAAAATAAGCCGCAACTGCTCGATTTAATGCGAATAATTTTTTAACAGAGAGCTGGACTTAGATGTCCACACTTTTTCATTAAGAATAATCTGGAAGTCTTGGCATTTTTACTTAAAAGTTGTTTTTTAATTCAAAGAGCTCAAAAAGAAATAAGTGCAAAATCTTTCTCGCATATTTAGTTTTAAAATAAGCCGCAACTGCTCGATTTAATGCGAATAATTTTTTAACAGAGAGCTGGACTTAGATGTCCACACTTTTTCATTAAGAATAATCTGGAAGTCTTGGCATTTTTACTTAAAAGTTGTTTTTTTAATTCAAAGAGCTCAAAAAGAAATAAGTGCAAAATCTTTCTCGCATATTCAGTTTTAAAATAAACCGCAACTGCTCGATTTAATGTGAATAATTTCTTAACAGAGATCTGGACGTCTTGGCATTTTTACTTAAAAGTTGTTTTTTTAATTCAAAGAGCTCAAAAAGAAATAAGTGCAAAATCTTTCTCGCATATTTAGTTTTAAAATAAGCCGCAACTGCTCGATTTTAATGAGAATAATTTTTTAACAGAGAGCTGGACTTAGATGTTCACACTTTTTCATTAAGAATAATCTGGAAGTCTTGGCATTTTTACTTAAAAGTTGTTTTTTAATTCAAAGAGCTCAAAAAGAAATAAGTGCAAAATCTTTCTCGCATATTCAGTTTTAAAATAAACCGCAACTGCTCGATTTAATGTGAATAATTTCTTAACAGAGATCTGGACGTCTTGGCATTTTTACTTAAAAGTTGTTTTTTTAATTCAAAGAGCTCAAAAAGAAATAAGTGCAAAATCTTTCTCCCATATTTAGTTTTAAAATAAGCCGCAACTGCTCGATTTAATGTGAATAATTTTTTAACAGAGAGCTGGACTTAGATGTTCAAACTTTTTCATTAGGAATAATCTGGAAGTCTTGGCATTTTTAGTTAAAAGTTGTGTTCTTAATTCAAAGAGCTCAAAAGAAATAAGTGCAAAATCTCTCTCGCGTATTTAGTTTTAAAATAAACCGCAACTGCTCGATTTAATGTGAATAATTTTTAACAGAGACCTGGACTTAAATGATCACACTTTTTCATTAAGAATAATCTGGAAGTCTTGGCATTTTTACTTAAAAGTTGTGTTCTTAATTCAAAGAGCTCAAAAGAAATAAGTGCAAAATCTTTCTCGCGTATTTGGTTTTAGAATAATCGTAACTGCTCGATTTAATGTGACTAATTTTTAACAGAGACCTGGACTTAAATATCCACACTTTTTCATTAAGAATAATCTGGAAGTCTTGGCATTTTTAATTAAAAGTTGTGTTTTTAATTCAAAGGGCTCAAAAAGAAGCTTAATTCTTGGCAGTCTTGGCATTTTTACTTAAAAGTTGTGTTTTTGATTCAAAGGACTCAACACATCTTTCTCACATATTGGCTTAGAAATAATCAAACCTGCTCCAAAATCCTCTCAGGGGTAGTAAATAAACCAAGCAAGTCACCGAATGCACTGGTTCTAAACAAGAGACTGTTTGTGCACGCTGTCACTACAGTAAAAGGCTGCGTATAAGAGCCTAGTGATTAAGAACCTACAAGCGGAAATTTGAAGTTAGGCCCCCGAGCCCGTTCAGCGCGAAATTTTAAATAGATTCTTATTAGTAGAGATCATCAAATTAATTGAAAACTCTAGTTATTTAGTCACTGAATCTATAAAAACTGGTAATACAGTATGTGCATATATTGCAAAGAACTCTAAAAAGTGCGCTATTTGCTTAATAGTAAAAGTTAAGGTCTTTTTCGAAAGAGGAAGAGAAGCGTAATATCCTATAGCAGCATGTTTGAAATTTAAACTTACAGAAGGGGGTTGAAATCAAGCCTGAAAAAAGGCAACTCTTGGCCCACGCAGCCGTCGAGGTTTAAGAATGGTGAAGGTGAAGGTGAAGTTGCAGTTCGCTAAGCGCTAATCGAGTCCGCGACCCCTTGTCATGACGCTCAAGTGGTGAGGCCCAATCGCGTCTCGAACCCACTATGCCTGACTGCTCTGGCTTCAAAGTCAGAGGATTACATCACTGCGCCACAACACCTTCAAGAATAAATGGCTGAAAAGCTCTTTTTAGGTTGTATTCAAATCTGAGCTCCGTTTATTTGTCAACCCAATAGGTTTTTGTCTACATACGAAGAAATGGCTAATTTCTAAAATGCTGCTTAAGGATATTACGCTTCTCTTCCTCTTTTGAAAGAGATCTTAACTTTTACTATCAAGCAAATAGAGCCGAAATGGCATAAAAAAACATCTTAACACTACATAGTTTTTGGTCGCACTTTAAAAATCATTGAAAGCTTTCCTAGGAATTCTATGATTTTCTGATTTCTGATTCTTCCACAAACTTTTGTTAGAAATAAGACCTCATCAATTCAAGTATGCTGTGAACTAACAGTAAAATGTTGGCATGAATGTTTGAGTCTGAACAAAAGAATTCATGAAGCCTTGAATAAAATAAGAGCCGATTTCAGAAACTGAACTGCCGCATTTCATAAAACAATTCCAGTACCGGGTGAGCCAGAAAAAAAGTTCATATTTTTGAAAATTTATAACACAAAAGAATACTTCACGGATTTGAATCATTTAGGGTGTGTTTGATTGGTAATTCCAACCTACCAAATCCCGAAGACGGAGTAGACTTCGTAGAGACGGGGACACAGTTCCCAATCAAACACAAAAGTTCTTCAAAGCAGCAGGTTTCAGATTCATCCTGGTGAAGACGAGGTTTCCAGTTGAAGAACACGAAGACGAGTCTAGAGCTTGGCAACAAAGGGTAGAGTTACCGATTACCGTAGCAACGCGAGCAAAGTTGCCTCGTTTTCAGAGTTTTGTAAACGGAATCGAGAATCTCTCCAAAGTCTGCCAAACCTTCTGCCTTTTGGAACAAAAGGTCCAGCAGGCCTACCAAACCTACCAAACCTGCCGTTTTCGGAATCGAGGAATCAATCAAACACACATTCTTCGTCTTCCAAGTCTACCGTTTTCAGCATTGGTACCAATCAAACACACCCTTAAATTTGTAAAAATCCAAATTCGTAAATTTGAATCATTTGAATCACGGTTTGTAAAACGTGGAAGTAAACACAACGACGGCACATGATTGGTCAGTTTTAGGAGAAAATGTGATCTGATCAGAGCGTGGCGAAGAACCCTACGGGAGCTTTGGACAAAGGGAAAGATTTTTCCGCTATGCTCCCTAGATACCTAAAATATTCTTGTCTCAAGGGACAAGGATACTTTTGCTTTTCTGTAAAGAATTCTTGAATTGCATGGAAAGTTGAATTCCGTTGAGATTCAATGAGCTTACAGGGAAAGTTTATTCCCAATTCTTAGGTACCTGGGGACCATAACCTTACCTCTGGAGACATTTGACTGAGTTGCCTATTCCCAGACTGCAAAAAAAACAAGCTCCACTTTGTTTTGAAGATCTGAAGTGGTCGTAAATCGATCCCCTGTTTTTGGCAACTTTTTGAGAATTTCTGGCATGCCCTTTTCCTCAGATTCGTTAATTTGCAAAATTTATCGAGCCAAAAAAATTCAGAAAATAATCCTAATGTACGGTAGTCCTTTAGCGACAGAACAACATTTGAAGCATTCCTATCGGCTTCTTACTTATTTTTCAATAAGAGATTTCGTCGGGTCACTTTTTTAGGTCACCCTGTATGCGTCTATCAGAATCAACGCTTTTCATTACACAAGTAAATTTTTTGCAAGGTGAATGACAGATGGTCACTGCATTCGTCCGGACAGCCGATTTCTGTGATTAACTTAAAGATCTTTAGGCTCCTTGGTGTCGATACAGCTGCGAACTGCACATACTTTGTAGGTCATTTACGCCAATTTAGGTCTCTCGCTGCCGAAGATGGTTGGATTTTTCACAACCAGACTTTGGCTGATCTGATAATGCTTTATGTTTACTGCACACTTCTCGAGTGTCAAACAAATTTTCATCCAAAAACCAGCTAAATATTAGCGGCACTTTTGAGAAATGCGGATATACCCGTGGTCATATAGACTTGCTCCAAGTCTATTCCGAGATATATCAGCACTAAGGAACATAGTTACTTCTGCGGGGGAGTAAACCTTCGCATTCACCTCTCCTTCGCAGCGTCCTCTTCAAGGTTTACGCCCCGCAGAAGTAACTATGTTCCTTAGTGCTGATATATCTCGGAATAGACTTCGAGCAAGTCTAGTTATTAACTAACATTATGATTTGTTTGCTCAATTGGTACAACTCTTCAATAATGAGAGTATAGGTACAAGCAAATTTCTAAAATACTTAGAAACAATAGTCCAGTTGACACATTCTAGTCCATAAACAACAACTGGAAGGACATAAGTGTCATAAATACTTCATTTTATTTGGTAAGGGATCCTTTTTTAAGTTAGTGCGATTTTGTTGTTCTTAAAAGCAGCCCATACAAGTCCAATTCTTTGGTTCACAGCGATCATTCCGTCGTTTTTCGAAGAGAGTTTGTGTCCGAGATAGGTGAATTCAGAAACTTGCTCTATTACTTTGCCGTTTATTTTAATGTTAAGGTCTGGATTAGATCTGTCCGTTGTCATACACTTTGTTTTTGATACGTTGATAGAAAGTCCAGTTTCTGCTGCATTTTTGGCACGAGAGTCAACAAAGGATTGCAAGTTCTGACAGGATTCATTTATTGCAGGAATATTTTCTGCGGAGCTGAGGCTGGACAGCAGGTGTCTGCCAATTGAGAAACCAGACTGACATTCATCTTCAGTTTAAGAGAGCATCGAGGCAATGACAATGCAGAAGAGTATAGCTGAAAGTGCATGTCCTTGTTTGACTCCTTTCAGTATGCTGACAGATCTGGTGATGCCAGTGTCAGTCTTAACGTAGGCTTTTAAATTATCGTAGGTGTGTTTCAGTTGGTTTATGTATCTTTTAGTGATCCTCGTGCTTTCAAGAAGTTTCCATAGACAGAGTAGCTTTACTCTGTCGAATGCTTTGGTAAAGTCTATATGGGTTTGTTGAATTCCATAGACTTCTCAATTATTTGTTCGAAGGCAAGGATCTGTTCTATGGTCCCTCTGCCAGGTTGGTAGGCAGCTTGAATAGGAAAGGATGCATGCAAGTCATTTTTTGTTCTAGTTGTAACGATAGTAATACATAGGCGAAGGAGAAAGGGGGGCTGGGTAGCTGCAGCCCTCTCAACCTTATATGGCCTCAGGACGAATCAAATTAATAACACAAAGCAAATAAGGCAAAAATTCTTTACAATCCAGACGTAATTATTAGAAAGCTGACGTCATAAATGTGAATGATATCACAGATTTAAATTTGCTACTGTCAGCAAATATGAAAAAGATATATCGAATGAAAGCATTCATCAAACGCAATTGAATCCCATTAAAGAAAAATGACGGATATATATAGCGTCTAGTTTGAAAATAAAACAAAAGGTGGGCGCCTGCCACCATTTGTCCTATTGTTTTGACAATCTCTCAAGATCATCAAATATAATCTAATACAATAGACTATATTTAGATTGCCCAGGCCCCTGATTTAAGTCACCTTATATCTCCGTCATTTGTCTTTAAGTTTGACTAAAATTTACAAAGATTGGTTTGTTTTAGTTGCCGTTTTAACGGAGGACAGAAAAGTTAGGTAGGGGGAGTAAATTGCCCCCAGGTACTAATAGGGTTAACGATTTTGGAGTGACATTCATGACAAAAGTTGGCCAAGTTTGATGACGTCATTTGTGCCATCATCTAGTCCTTTGTAAAAATAGAGAATAAGGAGCTGCAGAATCATGGTAACCTACTACGAAGGTATCATATTAGAGCGTCTTTAATTGAAAAAGTTAGGAAAATTTCAAAAAATTTGCTAATTAGCCCAAACTACGACCATGAAGCAATTATTGAAAAATGCTGCCATCATCAAATTCCAGAAACTTTGTAATCAAATTAAAGCCCTTTCTTTACTGTTTCATTTGGTATAAGATAGTTTGTAATTCAATCAAATTTTCCTATTGAAATCATCGAAAACAATAACTTTGCTGCTACCTGCTTCCAAGTATGGGCATGTCACTTGACCTGTGAACTATATTGTTGGAAATTTTTTCCAGCAAATTTTAGCTAAGAGATGATAAACCAAAGTCAAGGTTTTTTGGGGACAAACTTAATTTCATTCAAAATTTCAAGAAGAAACACCTCGACGGGCGTGGAAAACACCTCGCCCATATGGATTTGGGTTAATCTCTATCCTGCCAACAAAGCAAGGGTGAAATTTGTAAAGCAAAGGATGAACTTCTAGACAACGCAATCTGGCAACCTCAACGATAAATCTAACACCTTCCACGCAGCTGACCACAAAGTTTTGCTTTCCCAGTTTCTTTTGTATTACCTTCCTTGTATATACTGTATTAGAAAGGTAGGGTCAAGTAAAACATCGAGACAAGGTTTATGAATACATCTTGAACAAAACATCATAAAACACAACACCACAAATTACAGCATGTTCATCCGTGAAGTAAAAGTGAGGAGCCTCATTCAAGCCACGAGGTGCCTAATGCGGGAAAGAAGCATGGGCTCTAGTTACCAGTTTATGTAAGTAAAACTTTGATTTGACTGAGTGCACTCAGTTGTGTGAGATCTGTTCCATAGAAAGACAAATCAGTTTGTCTTTTCCGAAACCAGAATCCGTTCTTTTCTTCACAAAATGCACCCTTGCTCCCCACAAATTATGCCATCCCATTGCTGCTCACATATAAAAGATACCAAAAAACCTAAAACTATCGGAAGCATACAGTGTAAAAATAACTTGAGTCCGTTAATGGTTGGAAAGGGCCAAACGCAGTGGAAAGCTTCAAACTATTGTTTTACGGTGAAAATCATCATTGGAATTCGGGGAGCATAGATTTCAAATCTTTAATATTGTCGGTGTAAAATTCTACACCCTATTTCTATGAGGTGAACGGCTTCGAAGAGACTCGAACTATTCTACAGTAAGTCTGTCGTTGGACTTTTCTGAATCTCCAATATTTTCAGAATTACAGTACTTTTCTGCTTTTAATGAATTCAAGGAAATTCTCAAGAAAAAGCTTAAGACTATCCTATTTTAAAACCATTTGACAAAAGATCAAATGATTTTCAAGAAAACCATAGTTTATGGATGCCTCAAGCATGATATCAAGCAAAACTCTCTCCTTCTGGTCATAGTCACTATGTTCTGGTTGATATTTTAGAAATTCGATGACGTCACACCTAAAATGAACTGAAAGATGAAATAGGCTGTAATTTTGACAAATATTCAAAAGACCTGAAACGTCCAGGAGTAGTATGATAAAGTGAGGAGTCCTGGTATTGCTGATGTTCATATGCTGATTGCCTGATAAGGTGAATTGCAATGGTTTCTATACATTCAAAGTGAAGTATCAGATGTTGTTAGAAAGCTCTTTTAAAGAGTGAAGCGAGCGATTAGCATTCTACTTACAGGAGAGTTGGGACCCCGGGGGGGGGGGGTAACTTGAGTTTCCAAGATACGGGGTTGTGCCATTCAAATCGTAAAAGTACCACCCATAAATCCGGAAAACTTTCTTAAAAGTATACCAATAAATCCGGAGAAATTTCTCAAAAGCATACCCATAAATCTGGGAATGCCAAAAAAGCTCACCAATAACTGAATTCTGATAGAAAACTATACCCATAAATCCGGAAGATGCAACAAATTGTTGAAAACCATACCCATAAATCCGGAAACTATCATGAAAAAGGTACCCTAAAAATGGCAATACCCCGTACCAAAGACAAGTCAAGTTACCCCCCCCCCCGGGGTTGGGACTTAAATCCCATACGGCTTTTTCTCAAAGCCATCCACCCTAAAATTCTGAAAAAGCAGCCTTCCTGGTGTGCTACACTGTAAAACAAGTTATCAGTACTTAGATAGATGTTTCTCTGAGCTATTTAAGCAAAACTCTCCTACCTAGAAGTGATATTTTGCTTGTTTGGGGACGCAAAAGATTTCATAAATTCGTTCGGTACTTCGAGATTTTGATCATTGCGGCCGTTCAGTAGAACGCGCTTTTGCTTCTCTTTGGCGGGAAGTTTAAATTGGAGATAAATCAGCCAATCCGACCATGTAATTGAAATATTCCCTTCTAATTGGTTCGAGAACAGATCTTTGCCCCGCAGGAAATCTTTGTCCGATTTGAGACCTGTTGGGAAATAGGGACCCTACTGAAGCGACAACAACGTAAATTCAATTCAATAAAATGGGGGTAAGTTGAGGGCCCTTATGGAATGAGGCAATTTTAAACCCACCTTTTTACACTGATCAAAGATTTTTGGAGCATATGCTAACATGGGGACAATTAGCATTAGCGATCGTCTCAAGTCTATAACAAGGGCAGATTTTGTTTTGAACCAATCAGCACTTTTGTCTACATCCAGCCGATTAACCAATCACACTACGCAATCCAACATCACGTGAAGCACTGTGATTTCACGCAAAATTGGAAGCTGTAGGGATAAATGCCAACATATCTTCTCACAAAAACTTATAGCGTGCAAGTGGAGTTTAGACCAATCCTAAATAGTTTTCCATTTTCTGAGCGAATACCAGCATTCTAAACTTCTATCATATCAGAAAAATTTTTGATATTCAACTTTGATCGAGAGAAATTTGCGTTTGAACTAAGCCTGAAAATTACGGTAATGACTAGCGCTCTAGGTCCAGCGAAAAGATGTTTCCTTGACCGAATCTTCAGTCTGTTGCAAATAGGCAAAGAATATTGATTCGTAGGCGACTCCATACATATCTGCATGAAATTTTTGGTGCTGAACAACAATCAGAAGGGGCAGCATCTCTTACCACACCGAGAGGGTTATCTAAAGCACAACACCACAGTCATATGAAGGACCAAATTCCTGAAGTAAACTCAACAAGAAACCCCTACCAATAAGGTCACAAACAAAATGTTGAGTCACATTGTACTCACAAATTCTTCAGTTCTATGATGAACCAAAACTGGATAAGTCCAAAACTCGATAGGTTGCATGTGAACAAACGAAGTTAGCAAGAATGAATTGATCATTTCCACAAGTTTGAACAGCAAAATTTTTTAACGCGCCACAGTGTTGATGAATTGTCTAATCCACTCACATTCTGATCTGTAATTGCCCAAAGCTGGCTACATAAACAAGTCGATTTTTGTCCTAAGATAATTCTTTTTCGGTTGATTGAAGGAAAGTTGGGAAAAATAACAGCATGTATTTTGATGAGGGGGTCTGGTCAAGTGAAATGTGCAACTCATTTATTCTCTTTCCATTCACTTGACCTAACCCCATCATCAAAAAATGTTTGTTGGTTTCCCGACTTTCTCTCAATCAACCAGAAAAGAATTATATAAGGACAAGAAATCGACTTGTTTGTGCAAAAAAATGCTGTTTTTTTCAGACATAACCAGTTTTGAGCTATTACAGATCAAAATGTGAGAGGAGAAGACATTTCATCAACTCTGTGACGCGTTGAAGATTTTGCTGTTCAAACTTGTGGAAATAATCAATTCAAACTTGCTAAGTTCATTTGCTCACATGCAGCCTATCGAATCTTGGACTTATCCAGTTACTGTTCATCATAGAACTGAAGAATTGGTGAGTACAATTTGACTCAACATATTGTTTGTGACCTGAAATTTCACTATGTTTTTTGCTGGGAAAATTTTGGTTAAACGGACTCATTTCCCATAATTTCCCAAAGGGGAAATGGAAATTTCCGTTTCCCTTAAATATCTAATAGAAACTTGTCCATTTCCCTTAAATTTCCATCCAAGAATTAGGGGGAAATTTTGGTATTGTTTGCTGTGGTAGGGGTTTCTTGTTGAGTTTACTTCAGGAATTTGGCTCTTCATATGACTGTGGTGTTGTGCTTTAGATAACCCTCTCGGTGTGTTAGGAGATGCTGCCCCTTCTGATTGTTGTTCAGCACCAAAAATTTCATGCAGATATGTACGGAGTCGTCTACGAATCAATCTTCTCTGCCTTTTTGCAACAGACTGAAGAATCGATTAAGGAAATATCTTTTAGCTGGGCCTAGATGCGCTAGTCATTACCGCTATTTTCAGGCTTAGTTCAAACGCAAATTTCTCTCGATCAAAGTTGAATATCAAAAATTTTACTGATATGATAGAAGTTTAGAATGCTTGTATTCTCTCAGAAAATGGAAAACTATTTAGGATTGGTCTAAACTCCACTTGCACGCTATAAGTTTTTGGGAGAGGATATGTTGGCATTTATCCCCACAGCTATAAATATGGCCTAAAGGCATTCTCTTACCGTGGTACCAAAGTGTGGAACAAGTTTAACAATGATATCAAAGAGGCCCCCTCGGTATACTCTTTTAAATCAAGGTTGAGACAGTTGGGGTACGAAAATCTTTAATTTTGTATATTGCTTATTGTCGCCAGATGTATATATTTTTATCTATTAATTTATTTGTAAATAGTTTATTAGGTACTTTAATTCTAACAGGGCCAAATTGTAAAACAATATCCTTATTGAATTTGTACCCTGTATAAATATGTTTAAAATATGAAATATATATAAAATATAAGCTTCCAATTTTGCGTGAAATCACAGTGCTTCACGTGATGTTAGATTGCGTAGTGTGATTGGTTAATCGGCTGGATGTAGACAAAAGTGCTGATTGGTTCAAAACAAAATCGTTCCTTGTTTCCGAAGTCTGTTTCAAGGTATAACTACAATGCTTGTCAAAAATCCTTGGAACATTTGTTCATGATCCGCACTACTAACCATGGCGATTAGGTTAAGATACCCATTAATCCACGAAACAGCGTTGATCCGGAAGGCCATTGTCCCAGCATTCCAGCAGAGTTACGGATTGTCCTGTAATCCCTATTTTACTACTAGAAAGCAGCATTGTTGTGAGGGGAAGAAATTGCAAAACAAGGCAAAATCAACACAGGCGCTCTAAGACTTTTGGCAGGCATTGTAGATAAAAATCATAGCAGAAATATTGCTGTTCTACCTTGAAGGAATTGAGTCCATATAAATAGTTGAGCGTTAACGCTGTCCTGAATTTCTGCTGACAAACTGCTGACGACACTTTGTTATCAGACAATAGTGCTAAAGACATTAGGAGTGGAGGCCAAAGACTTCCTAATCCTTGCGTTTTTCTAAGGAATTTCTTTGGGTTTAATTTCAATAGGGATTAAATGACAACTTTTGTTTCATGATTGAAAAGAACTTGATATTGGTCATGAGAGCGCTTTTTATACAAACTCAATGCCTTTAAAATCCTCCATTGAGCATTGGGTTGTAGTTGTTACACAGATTTTTCCCCAGATGTTCTTTCAATAAATCAAGACTTCATCTTTTCTCAACAGCTGTGATGCAACTGCAACTTTCTACATGACGAAGTTTAAAGCTACCATAGCCACCTCCTTTCCGGCGGAAAATTCGTGATTTCAGATAAGTCATAAATAAGGAAAAGAGACTTGGTTTTCTAGTCATGGAAACTTTCAATTATACAGGAAGCCCTTTGGCTAATATGACGTCTTTAATTCATATCACGCACACAGGAACCGTGGCATCGTCCATAAAACGACAAGTATCTGTTGCAACAAATGCAACAACTTTCAATGTCATTTTGGTGACATGTTTCCTATGTATTTTTATCGTCATTGCAGTGCTCGGCAATTGTTTTGCATTAATTGCCTTCAGGATATCCAGAGAACTACGCCGCGCCGCATACTATTTCATCATCAATCTGTGCATATCTGATTTGTTAGTTGCTCTGCTCTCCATGCCGTTCTGGATTTCCTACTTGCTAACAGGTTGGCCGAACAACGAGAGTGGAGCCATTTACTCAACTTGGATTTGTATTGATATCTTTCATGGAACTTGGTCAATCATCAGCTTGGCAGTGATAAGTATCGAGCGCTACATTTTCATCATCTACCCTCTCAGATACGAAAATCTTGTCACGAAGAAAAGAGCTTTGCTAGCAGTGGCATTTGTTCTTGCCTACAGCACATTTACATCCTGCCTGGGGTATGTGCGAATCTCAATAAAGAAGTTCACAGTCTCTATTGGAATTTTTATGTTGGCCTATGTTATTCCAGTCGTTATACAAATTTTCACGTATCGAAAGATCTACGGCGAGGCCAGACGACAACGCCACTTTACGATGCAAGAAGCAAACGATAGACAGCGTCTCCGTGAGCAATACTTCACAACTGATTTTAACACTGTCCAAACTCCTTCCGGAAGCCAACGTAAGTTATCCCAAGAGACCCAGTCCTGTTGCTATCTTTCTACCAAGTGAGGTAGAAAAAAACGAATCTCAATAAAGAAGTTCACAGTCTCTATTGGAATTTTTATGTTGGCCTATGTTATTCCAGTCGTTATACAAATTTTCACGTATCGAAAGATCTACGGCGAGGCCAGACGACAACGCCACTTTACGATGCAAGAAGCAAACGATAGACAGCGTCTCCGTGAGCAATACTTCACAACTGATTTTAACACTGTCCAAACTCCTTCCGGAAGCCAACGTAAGTTATCCCAAGAGACCCAGTCCTGTTGCTATCTTTCTACCAAGTGAGGTAGAAAAAAACGCCACGGCGTTTGAAAGGCTACTGCTCCCTGAGTATATAAGCAATCATATTTTGCAACACATGATTGAATAGCTAACGCGTTCATTTCTTCTTAAACTTTTCTGGCTAAAATCGGTCACACCGTTCAGATTCCTTAAGCGATTTTCTAAAATGAATCTCTTTGAGAAACCTTAAAAACTTGCTAAAATTACAAGCAAGCATTCCCAATGTGTTTACCTTACAGCAATGACTCTCAGCGCGCTTTAAATCCTGCTTTCCTTTTGCTGGGTTGAAAGGTCTTCCCCCTGGTGTGAATAACTTATTCAGGAGGATTCCATTTTCCCATGACGACACATGAATAAATCCCAGAATCATTATTGCTATGAAGGAGAACAAAAGGAAATCTTACTTGGTGTTTTGACTCGAAGGTGTTGTGGCCCAGTGGTGTAATCCTCAATCCTCTAGCTTTGAAGCAAGAACAGTAAGGCGGAGTGGGTTCGATACCAGGAAGGACCCCATCACTTGAGCGTAACGACAAGGGGTCGCGGACTCGATTAGGTGTGCTCTATTTCTGCGCAACTTCACCTGTGAAAACCGCAACTTAACCTTCACCTTCACTTGCATTGGCAGGCTTTAAAAAGGGGCTGTCTGCAGGAAATCTCATGTTTCGACAGGATGGAATGACCGATTAAAGCCGGGTAAATCACTGAACCTAATTTGACATATCGGGAATAAAACAAGACAGCTTTCAATATCATTGCTTGGATATTCAGGGAGCAGGATTTCTTCAAACGCCGGGCATTTTTATTGACTCACCCGGTATCAAATTTTGCTATTATGCTATATTTCCCCTGGTTTCTTTTAAATTATCACCCGGTACCTATGCAGGCAGGCTGAGATTTCAGACTATCCTCTAACATATCGTTAATAAGATAACAATCCAATTTAGTTAAACTTGGCTGAAAGGATAGCAAGTAAATGCTAACAACGGCCAGCTCTACCCTATTTACAATGCCTGAATTAGGTTCTATCCTAATTCAACTATGCATATGCGACAGTTACATCCAGATCCCTTCGAACTTCTCATGTTCATTTTGAACTTATCAGAAGTGTTTGCAGCTTTAAATATGTATGGAAGCCGATTCCAAACTATGCTACCCCCAAAATGAAAGAGACTTTTTTCCATATCTACTAGTTCTGGTTTTAGGAAGTTGGAGGAGTTCGTTTATTCTTAAGTTATATGAAAGCATCTTTCGATTGAAGAACTCGCAGAGAAAAGAGGGGTTGCCAGAGGTAATATATTTGTATACCTCTAACATAAGCTTTTGCAAACCTTCACATGCTTTGTTACTTCTTTGTTCCTGTGTAAGAGCTCTTCAAAAGTAGAGTCAAAATCATTTTAGCAGCACTCTCGGGAGAGACTATCTGAAAATCAAATTTGGAATCACATCTGCATATAAAAACCTAAGTTTTCTTATGCAGCCTGCATAGGTTCTTAATCACATGTCTTCTACTCTAAATTCCAGCCTGCAAGGTCCTAATAAACTACTTATAAATATATTGGATAAGGATATCTACATCTGAAGGCAACAAGCTATATGTACGAAATTAAAGATTTCGCTTCCCAGCTGTCTTAATGTTTAATTGATAGGGCATATCGAGGTGGCCTCTTTCTCATCAACGTTAACCCTAATCCATATGGGTCGAGCTACCATTTATGGGGGGGGGGTTCTTTCCAACCCCCCCCTCTGAAAACTGCCTTAGCCTGATCAGAATTCAATGCAACTTGGCAACATTATAGATCAGGTAATTTCTAGCTTGTAGCGTAATTAAGGTGTGGCTGCCACACCTTATGCCGTCATAGTGACGTCATGAAGTTTAAAATCAGTGAAAATCAGGTTTCCAAGTTAAATTTGAATTTAGAGAAGGTTTTCCATGAAAATTTGGTAGTGTTTGGTTCAACTTAGCCACAAATTTGATATGAAGATATCATTTCATTGAAATTAATGAATTTGGAGTGATATTTTGGCAGAAATTAGCCAATCTGAATGACGTCATTAATGCATTGAATTTGTTCTCTGTAGAAATAGACAAAAAGAAGCTGCAACGTGGTAATACTCCATTACAAACGTATCATTGGAGTGTTTTCAATCGAAAAATTTCGAAAATATTCCAAAAGCTTGCTAATTAGCCCAAAATGGCGGCCAAAATGACGTCATCATCAAAAAATGCTGACATCATCAAATTCCAGAAATTTCGGCATCAAATTAAAGCTCTTCGTTTACTGATTCATTTGGTGTATAATACTTCATAATTTGATCAAACATTTCCATTCAAATCAACAAAAACAATGATTTTTCTGCTACCTGCTTCCAAATATGGGCATGTCACGTGATCTGTGAGCTCTATTGTTTAAAAATGTTTTGATCAAAATGTGGCGAACAGATAATTAGTAAAAGTCAGAGGGCTTTGGGGGACATAAGTGATGTCTTTTATACACACGGCAAGAAAAACCTCGAGGGGGGGGGTGGAAAACACCCCCCATGCGGATTAGGGTTAAACTTGTTCCACACATCGTGACCAACGTAAGAGAATGTCCTTTGGTCATTTTCTGTTCGCAATAACGGTACTACAAGATCATTTTTAGAGTTTCCTAGCCCCTGTGTGTGAAAATCTGATAGTCTAACCGATAGGTCACTGAGGTACTGTGGTGCAAGATCGTCGAAACAGACTCTATTCGGGCTCTATTCTCGTCATACCACTACAACCCCAAACGGAGCAGCAATATCTTAAATCAAAATTGGTTCTACAATACTACGATGAATGTTCTTCAAGGTCTTCATTCATAGAAACGCTAAAGGCTTTAAAATTTTATTAGAGAAGCTTTAAAATGGCAAGCTTTAACTTATCGAAATTTCATTTCAAGGCCGCAAAACAATAAGCTGTGACACACTTCATAATGTCACCAATGATGAAGTGGAAATTAAGAAAACTGAAGAAGTTGTCAGAACTTCTTCCGAAGGAAGAAAAGACTTGCCTATCAAGAAACGGAAACAAGCATGTAGGAGAAAAGAATTTACACAAAGCTCTATCAGCAGTGAACCATCCTTAAGAAGCTCTGTGGGTAAGAATTCTACTGGGAATAATGAAGAATATGTTTCTTCATGCGGTGAGTATCTTTATATGGTCATAATATTTACAATAGAGCATACATTAAGGATTTTCGCAAGTTTAAAAGCTTGCATTTGCAAAGAGCAGAAAGCTGAAAATGTCTCATTCAAATCGAGCATGCACACAAAGTCAACAAAAATAGTGTCACAATAAGATTTTTATCTCTCCACTAAACAATGCCACAGGAGAGACAATGCTGTATCGGAGTGATTTCTTTGTTCGATTTATAGACAAGCCTATTTACCACTGCGCATTAGCTTTAACCCTATAGTGGTTGGGCTATTTGATAGTCCTATTTTGGTTGGCAGGGGCAAACAAGCCCCCCCCCCACGTAACTCTTGACTGGTAGTAGGTAGAGCGACCAAATTTGGTGTGCTAAAAGCCTCAGGCATGTACTTTCTTTTCTGTAAATATAAAAGTTAACCTAAAAATAGCCATCATTTTTGCTCAAATCAGCATTTTCTATTGTGTGGGCAAGAAAAGCGGCAAAATTGGCCAAAATCAGGAAAATCGCGATAAAATTAAATTTGAAGCACATTTTCCATCCAAACATGATACTTATGATAGAATGCAACAAATAACGCTACATTACAAAAGAAATTTGCAAACTATTCCACTTCTGCTCCATTTTTTGCGATAATTGAGATTTGAAAATTTGCGATTTTGCCAGGGTCAGTCCCGGAAAATTGTCTCCCGCCCCACATTTTTCAAAATATTTCAATGAAACTTTTTGAGAAGTTGCATAATAAGTGATTGCAAAAGGTCAAGAAGTTTCATGGCAATAAAGTTTTTCCTGGCAGAGATATCTAAAAAAATCTACTAGGAGGGCAAATTTGCCCTCCCCAACCAAAATAGGGTTAAAGGCAGTCTGTCCCCTCGGTAATTTGCTTCACCGAAACAACGCAAAGTCATTTAGGCATAATTTTTATGGAATTTTTATCAATATCGATTTTATCTCCAGAAAGGCTTAAAACTAATGTTGTGTAGAGATGACAAAAATTTGACACTTGGCATAGAACTTACAATGAGACTAGCAGAAGCTCTTTCTGATCAAAGCCTTATTGAGAGTTATTGGATTTTAGATGCTATAGTGAACCAATTGCTGGATAACCATGCAACCCTAAAAAGAAGCACGTGAAAGCAAAAGATGGTCCTTTCATGAATAGAATCCTCCGTAAGGGCATAATGCGCAGGTCTCATTTGCGAAAGAATTTTCTTTTATTTTATTTAATGTTTACCCTGGGATACCATTCAGTTAAAAAATAGATTAAGCAATTGCTTTCCAATGGTCCCAGCAAAAAATAAAATAAAAAGCTAATGAGAAATAAACCTATTTACAATACTTTCAAATTACATGGCTATAAAACGAGAAAAAGAAAATAACGATGACTCTGTCGATGTAGAACAGCTATCCTTTAATATTGTCAATTCAAGTTAGTTTCGTTCTCAATGATTGAATCGAATGGGGCTAATTTCATTTCCGCGTCAAGTTTATTCCATGCCTTCGCTCCACGAAACGCAAATGATTTTTGGCCACAAGCAGTTCTCATCTTTGGCGCTGCAAGACTGCATTTCGTATCGCGAAGGACCCTGGTATGAACATCAGACAATTTGTAGAAAATGTTACCAAGGTTTTCAGGTGCAAGTTCATTCTAAGATTTATACACCATTGTGCAAGTTTCTCGATTGATTAGTTTCTCAATTGACGGCCAGCGAAGCAGCTGCAACAGAGTATTTTGGCTGTTTTATGGTTCCTGAAACCCCCCCTACGACCCCCAAAGTAAATGATGGTAAGTTGTCCTTGAATGTGCTTATTGTGGGCAATAATCTTATTTCAGGTAGGTACTCAAACCACGTTTACGACGTATGGTACTTTTTCGATCAGTTACAAGGTTGTTACAGTGCGTTTAAATTGCACACAAAAAATAAACGCTTGGCCTTGATTGTTTACAAGCCTGCTCATTGCTTCACTCTTGTATCTTGGTGCAAAAGATTTATGACTATGTGATAAAAACGTGTCACAGATATCCAATTTAAACTTTCATAACTTTTTAGTTAAAGGAAACAACGCTTCGTGCTGCTTTGCTGACGATGGCAAATGCAACGGATTCAGAGTTTACTGGAGAAAACGGACAGCCGACAATCGCAAACGAGTCAACAGTGACAGAGGTGAATCAAGTGAATCTGAGAGGGACAGTAAGGAAGAGCTACGAAAAGCTGGTATTGAAGATTGGATAGCATACTTAGATGGGCTAGATCCAAAGGTGGAAATAGAGAGTATGAATTCAGGCGCTAATGACATCAAGGTATTGATTTCTCTTCAAGAAATTCCCCCGTTTACGAAATTTCAGAAAATTTCTCGCTGTCCGCACCGTTTTAGGAAGTCCCATCAGTTCTAATTCTAAAAAGTTGAATCAACACGTTGTTTTGCTTCGAATCGCCTCACCTCGCTTTGAGTCACCTTACATCTCATCAATTCACATCTTCTCATTTCGTTTGAGTTTGACAAAGAAACTTTTATAGATATTAAATTTCATCTCCTTAACTTTCCCAGATCCCAACACTTACTCAACAGTCAGCAAAGCATCTTTGTGCATTAGCTTTGATGTTACTGGTTGATGCATGAAAAAATTGGCAATGAATTGCTTGAACTGCACTCATAACTTTCACGGAATAGTGGATTGTGCTAAAGATATCGGCAAGGAATTTTTACTGAGATGCACTTCGTTCAAATTACAAATTTTTAACGATTCTATAGGAATTCGATTAAAGAATGGAGCGTATCTCGGTAAAAAATTCCTCGTCGCCATCTTTAGCGCAATCGTATATTGCACAATGCAAAGGGGAAGTTAGACAATGGGTGTATTTGATTGGTACCAACTCTGAAGATGGTAGACGTGGAAGACTTGGAACTTGTGTTTGATTGACTCCCCAATTTCGAAAACGGCAGTATTGGCAGGTTTGGCAGGCCTGTTGAACCTTCTGCTCCAAAGGCAGAAGGTTTGGCAGACTTGGAGAGATTCTCGATTTCATTTGCAGAACTGTGGAAACGAGATGACATAGCTCCCGTTGCTACGGCATTTAGTAACTTTACTCTCTGTTGCCAAGCACTAGACTCGTGTTCGTGTTTTTCAACGAGAAACCTCGTCTTGATTGGGAACTGTGTCTCCGTCTTTGCGAAGTCCACCGTTTTCAGAATTTGGAAAGTGTGGAATTACCAATCAAACCATAGTGATCAAACACACCTAATGATTGACGTCTGAAAGCTTGCAGCTTCATACCATTCATAAGATTTTCACAAACCCGAAGCAATGCAAAAGCCCAATGTATCAAAGGCTTTGTCAAGCATTAAATAAAAATGCTATTCTCTAACTCAATGAATAAACATGGACCGACAATAAAAAGGAAAAGTCCGTGCAATTCGATGTCCATGGAGAACACATGAGAAAAATGATACTATCAAGAGGCTACTATGATGCTAACAAGGGGCTAACAAGGGGCTACGTTCTGATACTAACAAGGGGCTACTATAATTGAGGCAAAGAAGTCTGAGACAAATAACTTTTGATGCCTCTACAATAACGAAAGAAACAGAGTTGATAAACTAATCAGAATATCTAAAGCCATATATCATCGAAGCATGATAGGTGAAAATGCAAAGGATCCGAAAAACTTTGGAACCTTGTCAAACAGGTGTATAATAAAAAAGAAACGCCCAATCAAACTGTAATCGAAGTTTCTTGCGGATTGATAGGTAATAAAAGGACACAGCGAACCCCTTGTCTGAATTATCATCTAATCAATTTAGGCGACAAAATACTAGGGATATCATCCAAGCTCCTCATAGATTAAATTTTCAGTTATGCCCCATTCACACTGCAAGTTAAACCAGCTTAAATCAAACCGAGTTTTCGAACAGGGCCTTCTGATTGGTCAATGCAACAAATCCAGTCATTTCATTGGTTGAAATTTAAAACTGGTTTAAATTAGGCCCCGTTTACACTATACCGTTTTCAAATGAACGTTTTGGTCTTCCGTTAACACTGAACCGTGTTCATAACTGGCATCAAAGATTTTGAAAACGGCGCCATTTGAAAACGGCATGAAACGTTTCAGTGTAAACGCTTGAAAACGGAACGATTTCGTTACTGATTGAAAGGGAGGCAAATTATTCCTTTGTCTCTCTTTGAATCCGTAACGAAATGGTTCCGTTTTCAAGCGTGTACACTGAAACGTTTCATGCCATTTTCAAAATCGTTTTCATTTGATGCCGGTTATTGAAACGTTTCAGTGTAAACGGACGGCCAAAACGGCATGATTTCGTACCGTTCTCATTTGAAAACGGTATATTGTAAACGGGGCCTAAAGCTGGTTTAATTGTGTCAGTGTGAATGCAATATTAGTCATTAAAGCAAAAATTGTTCGCAATCTTGATTATTTCAAGGCCTCCAAATCAGCTTGGCTAGATGATTTACCTCGAAGATCTTGAAAGATGCTGCAGAAGCTCTTGCAGGTCCCTTTCATCATCAATTATTCATTATCATCATCATCTATTCGTAGCACATTTTTAAATGATTTAAAATTTGCCCTTGAGGTTTGGTGACAGCAAGTCTCCTCAAAACTCAGAGACTTTACTGAGGGTTATGGCAGAATTACATAAGGATGACAGTTTTCTGCAGCTCAACAATTTTGTTCTCAATTCCAATTTCTTTGAGTCTTTTAAGGAGCTCTTTAGGGGTTGTTCCTAGGACACCAATTACTATAGGTTCACCAGACACACTTATATTTGATTAACTATGGTAGGCCTGCTTTGAACGATTTTGAAATGTAGCATTTTTACTGAATCAACCGTAGCCTTCAAATCTCAGGCCTTTTAACAATGTGATACTTTCTAAGGGCCTGTTCATTTAGAGAGGAGCAGGTGTGGCGCTTTTTATGTTGTGTTCATGTGGAGATATTCTAGCCCACTTGCTGCAAAAAAAATTGGATACTTTTCAAAATGAGACATACCCCCATTTTTTAGATAAGCAGCGCATGAGCGAGCATCATAAAGGTTTTCATTTCGGTAGCTAGGATGGAGTGTTCACGTGGGAAAATTTGATCCTGATTACCGGGATCTCACTAGTACTCTAGTGAGATCTCATTCAGCGTCCAGCCCGCCTGCTCATACGAAAAGAAAGCAAATTTTGTCTTTTAATTACAGAGCAGGCAGAAAAAATAGGGGAATGGCCACCCGAGGGCTAATTTTATGGGACCAGCTGCTATTGGACCAGGTCAATCGAGGGTGCTGATTTCGAATATCGATGTTATACTACGAGGATTTTTTGCCATTGGCCTCGTTTTCACGTTTAAAGTCTCGTTTTCGCTTACATGATGGAAACCAACGACAAATGTATGTATCATTCTCTCTTTACAAACGATACCCGTTCAGTTTACAACTTCAAAAACTCTATCTAGAAAGATAAATACAGTAATCAAATAGAACTGATCTTCCAGGGAGTCGTTCTTGAAGGGGCTAAATTAATTATCACGACTTATCGTATACCTTTTCAAAATGTGCTTTACACAGGCGTAGCAACGGCAGTTCTTTCATTTTCATTCACTGTTTTATTATTGTAACGTATTGTTGATTGGCCTTCCGGATTCCACTACTAAGCCACTGCAGAATGTCCAGAATTCCGCTGCCAGGGTCATCCTTGGCCTTTCAAGATTCGAGCATATATCTCCTGAATTAAAGAAATTGCATTGGTTGCCTATTAAATACAGAATTGAATTCAAAGTTTTGACCATGGTTTTTAAATCATTAAACAACGAAGCACCAACTTATATTAGTTATTTACTCGAGCTAAAGAAATTAAAGTATTCATTACGATCAGCAAATGGTGTCCACCTGCACGAACAACCATCAACATTGAAGCATTATGGGGACAGAGCCTTCTCAATCTCCCCGACTTTGGAACATGCTGCCTAGCAATGTTAAAACATCTCCAAATTTGGATATGTTTAAGAAAAATTTGAAAACTTATTTCTTTAAAACTGATTTTATTTAAACAAGTCTTCTTGAGACTGAGACTCATTTCATAAACATTCATTTTACCCGTTTTAAAGATTTGAACAAGCAGAGGATTTCTTATTACTGATCTAAATTTTTTAACTAGTTATAAACTTTTGTCATTGTAAAGCGCCATAGATAGATAACTTTTCATTTGTATGTGCGCTTAAAAAATGTACATTTTTTATTATTGATTATTCATTTCATTTTAAACTCTTTACCCATGGTTACCCCGTCAGTCAAGAAGGATTGCCTATCAGGGGACTGTGCATTCCCAGATCGACGCGGCCTTCTAACGACTCATCCAGTAAGGCCCCGTCGATCTGGGAACTAGTCCTAAGGTCACGGCTTTCAAATCGCAGTGCAGTTAAAAAAATTTAGGCCATACAGAATCGTTGATAGCATGCTGATGTGCTCCAAGACAAGAACAAGAAGATAAAAAGTGAATTGAAGACAAGCAAGGAGACGAAATACATTTAATCATTAAAGATAATCTAGGCCAAGTATTGTGGACACGATCAACACCTAAATTATGTCCACAACCCCCATGGATGTATGAGGAGTGTTAGTTGATAATCAATGAAGTTCGTACGGCATTCACGAGTGTGGTTTAACAGCATCCGCTGTGTATTCTCCGGGCCTAAAAGAATCCATGTTGTGGTTATCTTTGTATTTAAATAGTGGCCCAATTTCTATATCAGTGACGAAATTCTATTTCTGGAAACTTCTTTCCTGCAGTATCCATTTGAAATAAAGGAAAGCAGTTATCAAGCTTGTTGTATCGAGGAATCAAGTGAAAGTCTAGACGAGGAATCATCATCAAACTCATTACAAACAAACCAAGTAAACAAGCAAACGATTTCAAACTCAAAATACGAGCTGAACTCAGCAATTGGAAGAACACGAGGCTCCAAAGCACGTCAGAGATGTCACTCATCCAAGCCATTTTTAAGCAGGTGATTTTACTTCATTCGTTCTAATCAATTCATGGGTAGTTTGACACTACAGTTATGTCTGATTATATATACCGCTTCGGTGGAAAATTGGCATTGTTCTGCAGGGCAGGTGCTGAAGCAGAAGCTAAGTCATCTGTAGTGGTAAAATCCCCCTGGAAAAGAACAAAGCCGCGGCAATAGAACAACTATTAGAAGGCAGGAACACCACACCACAATACAACGCAAAAGAATTAAAACAATAGGACAACTGCTGCGTCTAACCACATGTGATCAATTTGAGCCAAAGAAGCAACTTTGCTGGGTAAGCTTGAAAGAACGCTTGCAACCAGGAATTTCTAGCCGATACCACCCTTTGTATTCCCTTCCCCCATTTTAATGGTCAAACTGGCAACATCAAATGTTAAATGCCCCAACCCAACCTGTAGGTGGCTCTATAAGGGTTCATGGGTTTGGCCTAAAGTTTGACTTGATAAGCCTATCGTTACAGGATAATTGCATGTATTGTTTTTTCTTATTCAATCCATATTTAAAGTTGGTATTTACAATAGTAATCATAAAAATACTAATTCAAACCAACTATTTACAAAGAAATATACATTATACAAAAAATTAGCGGCATATTTGCAGGTGCAATTATCACCAGCCCAGTCTTTGATCCTCTTTTTGAAAGCCGAAAGTGTTGGCTCATTTTTGACACTATCATCTAGGGTATTCCAGAGTAGACTCCCTCTAAATGACAGTGGTTCTTGCCAATAGCCCTGTGTCTTTATCTGTGGCAGTTTGCAAAGATTTTGTATCCTTAGATTATAACTTACATGCTTCTTTTCATGAAATTCCCATATAAGCGATGGGTTAGGATGATTCATGGACTTGTAGATTTCTGTCATTAATTTCTGCAAGTTTCTAACATGTATACAAAAACTGCCACTTCGAGTGAGCAATGTTTCAAAGGGACATTCGTATTCTTTATAGAGGATCCGAAGAGCACGTTTGTGTGTGCGATCAATCTCTTTGTATGCACCTTTGTTGCAGAATAGCCAGATCAAAGGGCAATAATTGATGTTCGACAAGATAACCGCGTTGCAAATTGTTAATGCCTGTTCTCTAGAAATAAACATATTAAGCCTAGAAAAGGCACTTATTTTTTTGTTGACTTTTGAGCATAACGTTTTGACATGATTGCTAAACTTTAATTTGTTGTCAATTTCGATCCCTAGCAATTTAACATGATCTGTTGCAGATAATTTGTTCTCATTAATGTTAAGTCGTAGTCCTCTCTGCCCTTTCAAGCCAAGGAACATTAGCTGGAATTTCTTTGGGTTTGCAACCATTCCATTGTTTGTAAACCATTCGAGCAATCTGCTGAGATCACTTTCCAAATTGGTAACAATCTCATGTAGGTCTAGCCCACATGAGTATATGGTGTTATCATCTGCAAAATTACAGATCTCAGAGTCTAATCTCATTAGACATAGATCATTGATGAATATGTTAAAGAGCAAAGGACCTAGGACAGATCCCTGTGGTACTCCAATCATTATTCTTTTTGCGGTACTTCTATGTGAACCAATCTTTACCCTTTGGTGGCGGCCATCCAGATAGCTGTACATAAGGCAAAGGCTATTTAAATCGAATCCATATGCCTCCAGTTTTGCAATAAGGAGGTCATGAGGCAGACAGTCGTAGGCCTTGGATAAATCCATTAGAATTGTTCCTACTATACCTGATGCATCAAGACATTTCCTCCATTTTTCTATCAACCTTATCAAAGCATGTTGCATACTATACCCCTCTCAGAAACCACACAAAATCTCGGAGAGTATGTCTTGAAAGTATGGGCATATTTGGTCTTTTAGAATTCTTTCAAATACTTTAGAGGCTGCAGGTAAGACACTTATTGGCCTAAAGTTTCCCTTATAATTTGGATCATCATTTTTGAACAGAGGGCTGAGATCAGCTTCCTTTACTTCGTTTGGAAACTTGCAATCATAGATTGCAGAGTTGATGCAATCTGTTAGATAGGGGCAAACTATTTCCCTCGTTGCCTTTAACATACCAGTTGGAATATTCCCACTGTTGGATTTATTCTTGTCAAGCAAATCTATCTGCTTCATGACCTCATTTGGGCTTACATGAGAGAAGCTAAAGGTGTTACCGTTTGATGTTACATGTTGATTAATCACCTTTACAGAGGGGTGATCTTTATACTTATTTATCGCTCTCAAAACCATTTGTTCCACAGACATTTGTTCTTGCACCTCCTTAAAAAAGGGGTCAATATCAAGACTATCCGTAATATTACAAAAATATTCATTAAAGCATTCAGCAACTTCCACATCATTTGAGAGGATTCTACCATCTTCAATCAAGGTGATCTTCTCACTCATGGGATTCTTATTCGCAAACAGAGGTTTCACGGTTTTCCAAAACTTCTTATCGTTATCAATTGTTTTCGACTGCAACGACATAAAATGCTGTCTTTTAGCCTGAATGTTCAATTTCACGACAAGGTTTCTTTGATCTTTATATTTTCTTACATCTTCTTCTCGCTTGCTATAGTTTGCAACTTTTTTCAAAGTCGCTCTTTTCCTCATAGCCTTCCGTAGATCTTTATTCATGTGCGGTTTATCATTGGCCCTGACTATCTTTGTTTTAGTAGGAGCGTTTGCTTCAAGTGTTTTCAAAAAAATCGATTCACAGTTTCCGTACGTAGATGGGTGGGTGAGCTGAGATCAGATTTTGCCTCATCTCATCTTCAAAACGCAGCTGAGACCAGTTCTTGTAGTCTCGATAATGATAACTTTTCTTCGGAGGGAGTTTAACAAATGTTGTTTTCAAGATGGTGTAGATCATATGATGGTGATCGCTAAATCCAGTCTCAAATGACTTGGAATGCATGAAGGAATGCTTTCGATTTGTGAATATTAAGTCAATGCAACGGCCCTTGGAAGACTTGAAACATGTTGGATGTTTGATCATGTTATATAAATCATGATCTTGGATTAACGATGACAAGGCCATTTCATCTGGTTCTAGATTGAAGTCTCCAAGGACCATTACATTATCATATCTAGAACATTTATCATTGTGGTGTTGGCCTAGCCTAAATGTCGAGACCATTCGGCCTAAGCGAAATAAAATCAAACTCACATCTATATCTTCTTATCCTTGCTGCTGCCAAGCTCCCCTAGCAGTACATATGCGAGCTATTAGCCGCTTCAGGTGATTTAACACTATCCGCCACTTTATCAACCTCATGATCGTATCCGATCAGATCAAAAACCTGTTTAATCAGAATAGCGAAAAATAAACGGGAAGAGCTGAAATATTGATAGGCTCTCTCTTGCTATCTTTTACACAGGGAGTACTGCTAAGCCTCACTTCGGGAGTGCTGCTAAGCCTCATTTCGGTACAGGGCAAAAAATAGGCTACCTACACGCTTGCTGGTATCGATTAAATCATATGCACCCTAAAAACATTTTTTTGGCAATGCAATACCACATAAGGCTCCTCTGTCTACTTTGTTCATATTTAGTTGTTTGGAACCATACAAAGAAGCTTATTGAAAAACCCTCTTTGGTCAACTCAACGAGTGAATTAGGGCGGAAAATGGTACGCAGCTGTAATTTACCAAAATCAACGGAGAATATTTTTCTCTGTGACATGCACATGTCCCAAATACGTTTGAGAAAGTTTCGAAAAAAAAAGCTTCCGGAAGGTTGCCTGAACCAAACTCTTCTATTTCCAGGTGGGGGCATACAGACGTATACCCGTAACAACCCATCGATAACCAGATCATATACCATAAGCAGTTGCATTCCCAGAATCTACCCATCAAGATCCCTCCCGTCACCATCCCCAGTCCCCTTAAAGGACAAGTCCGGGGTTGATAAAATTATTGTTAAAAAGCAACCTTACCAACTGCTGAACACCATTCGTGAGTTCTTTCCAAGTTTTCGTGGCTTGAACTTTCATAAATTTGACTATTAATCTTCGTAAGTTAGGCCAAATATCGGCGCCATTTTGTATTTGTACGAGTGTGCGGAGGCTCGAGATGGAGGCTAGCAATGTGGATGGTATAATATCAACACATTTAGCAGCCTCGTTCAGGTTTCTGAATTTTCTTATCTAATTGAGCGCATCGTCTATTAATGATATGTGTAGATTAGGCAAAATGACGTAATTTCGAATAAAATGACATCATTTCGCACTTCTTAGCAGATTGAAATATGCAGTTTCGCAGATTAAAAGAGAACACAATTGAAAAAAGTATTAAACACCATTCACAACGGTGTAATCTCTTGAATTATCAACAATTATACCAATCCCGGACTTGTCCTTTAAGCATTCTCCAACCCCTGCAACATCCCAGGGCCTCAAGTAATGTCCCTACAGTGCGATGCATGACACCTCCCTAAAAAATTTCCCGACACAATTTCAAGTGGATTTTTGCATATGTAATATAGGAAGAAATTCTGCATCAATTGATATGAATTGCAGCGAAGTATGGGGCTGAAATTCTAAACTAAAATGCCAACCTATCAGTGAAAGGCTGACTTAGGCCCCGTTTACACGGGATCGGATCCAAATGGGATCTGATCCATTTGGATCCGATCCACTTTTGTAGGGGCGTTTACACGGGATCGGATCCAGAACCGTTGGCGTTTACACGGGATCGGATCCATTTGGATTTTATAAACCCTTAGCAACGCTCCATTAACCTTTTCTCCTATTTGAATCAGATTCTTTGAAATTTTGCCCTCTAATAGACTCTGTCTCATCTCTGATTCCCCTCTTTGAAATGTCAACAAAGCATTTTCAGTTTAATCGTGTCACTTCCTATCCGTACCAGTTTGGATTCGATCCCACCCGTTTACACGAGACCCTTTTGGGATCGGATCCAAACGAGATCACCTTCGAAAGTGATCCCGTTTGGGTACGGATAGCAGATCCAAATGGGTTCGGATCCGTCGAATCCCGTGTAAACGCAAGGCCTATCCGTTACACTTTGGGTAAGGATCCATTTGGATCCGATCCCGTGTAAACGGGGCCTTAGATGTGAAAATTTAATTTGGTAAAATCACTGATCTTTAAAACCCAAAAATTAGAGAAATATCGGTAAGAGGCATATATGGGAGAAGAATTTAGCGTTCCATTCTCATCGATGATTTAATTGCTATCGAAGTTAACTTTTAATTCCTGAAACTGACGATTAGACTGAATCTGAACTTCAAGGCCACATTTATCATGGACCAGAATGGAACGTAGAATCCTCAATCCCATACAGACCCCTTTAAAGGCATTTTATATTTTACCAAACAACATTTTCTATCTAAGTTGGCCTTTGACTCATAGATCAACATTTTAATTATGAATATCGGCCTCATACTTTCCATTCCACTACCCAGCAGAAGTGTAAACTCTTTTAACTCACCCAGTGCATGCAGATAAATTTGTAATATCTCACTTATCAAATATATGTCTTTCCAACCGTAGTTCAGTGAAGTTCTTCAGATCAGAAGGCTTGGCTGAGATAAGACTCAAAAGCATTGGTCGTCTTAAGCGCCTCAACAGAGAAATGAAAGCTGCGAAGCTCATCGCTGCAAATATTGGGACTTTCCTTATTCTATGGACACCGTTTATGGTAGTGGTGATACTGGCTAGTGTTGGTGTGCCTGTTTCTTTAAACACAGTGATCATTGCAAAATGTTTGCACTATGCTAACAGTGCAATTAACCCTATTCTGTATGTTTTTCTAAATATAGCATTTAGAAGAGCTGCGAGAAACGTGGTGAGTAAGTTGGGTATCATTAAAACTCGGAGCACTTGAAATCTGACAATGAAAGCAAAGAGGAACAGTTTTCTAAAGCTTTTTACTCATACATGACTGGGGAAGGTTTCGTGCATTTTACACAAAAGCAGAATAATGGTAAGATTACTGGTACGTTTTCCTAACCACTCATTGTATAATACATAGGAAAACAACTTTTCCTGCCGAAACTAAAAGCTAATTCAACTTGCCATTTAATGGGGAACTAAAGAAAAACTTAATGCATTTCACCTTCGCTGACGTCTCTACTTACACTGATTACAGATTACATGGCCGTAGTTAATGCTATTGAGAGGCTGCCGGATGGTCCTAATTACGACTCAATCTCCGCTCTTTCCTCCTCCTCTTTGTCTTCCTCCGCGAAGACAGTAGAGGCTGCAAGAAGGCTACATTCAATGGGAAACGAAAGGAAAGTAACCCATTTCACCTTCGCAGACGTCTCTACTCATTTAAGGCTATAACGACAAGGAGGACCCAAGCGAGTGCATGTTTTGTCATTCAAGGAATAAAATCTGCTTGTTGTCCATCACACATATGAAAACGCAAGACGAGCTCATATCAGTTCTGGGGCAGATACCACAAATGGAAGGCACTTATCAAGTACTGTGAAGTTTGCTGACTCTATGTTTGTTCAAAGGACTTAGTTAAAAAGACTGTGTTTTATCAGAGTGCAACATCCTTTGTAGCACAAACAGTTTGGAACAAAGATATCAAATTTTGTGAATCTGATCTTCTGTTCTACCAAGATACATTTTTAATTCTGTTCTGTGAAATCCTAAAGCTTAATCTTCGATGAAACTGCTCTCAGAAGTTTGCAAAATGCTGTACCACGCACAGCACGCTCTATGGGAATTTCGAATCACATCTTCAACTTACAACTTACGCAAACAAGTTTATGCGAACTTCCTTGGAGGTCTCACACAATAAGTTATGGAATAAACTCCCTGAGGCGCAGAAGAGCTATGTTTTGGAACATCCAAAACAATGATGTAAGGAATGAAGAGTCTGTTGCAGCGCCCGAACAGGAAATCAAAGCTTTGATGATTGGAAAGAGTCACCTTGTACAGTTTGTAAATAGAAACTGAATCGTTCAATTGTAAATTAACATCTATTTCACTTAAATTAGTCATATGGCTCTAGGGTTATGGGCAATTTTGGTTGGAAGCTATTTTAAAGGATCTGTTTCATCCAGCATGCCTTACACGTGTCGTATCTCCGTTTGCTATTGTTAACGACATTTTCATGGGCCATGAAAATGGCGACAACAAAGGTAAACCAAGAGAAGGCACGTGCAAGGCATGCTGGGTGAAACAGACCCTTTGATAAGTCACGAGAAATGCTAAAAGATTGTAATCAATTTTCCTACGCTTTTCATCTTTGGTTAGATGAAGCTTGCATGGATCATCTTTTGTCTATTCCAACCGGACTTTCTATAACAATTTCTACACATCTATACATCTATAACAATGTGCCTATTCCAATCGGACTTTCGCAGCATGCGTGAAGCTTTACGACTTGCTACGAAGGGTCATTTGGTAATATCGTATGATTAAATACTAAGCGAACTTTTCAAATATATAAGATTTTTCACAACATAAAACTTACCACCAACTAGTTTGTTTCCCACCAATCAAAAAATCCCTCGAATAAAGTATAAGGAGCTTGCAAAGAGGTGATAAGCAAAGGTAGAACTGTAGCTAATGTATTCAAAAGGTAGCTATATTCACAATGATATAAAAATACTGCATCAATATAAACGGCAACGAGTTACATAAAGAAACAATAGGCAAGAGACTAATTCATATATGTAATATAACAAATGGTAATCATAACCAGAGGTGCAAAAAATATTTTCCTTTCTGGGAACCTGGCAAATGGGGAAATTATTCTGTTAAAAAATGTCTTTGCTGGTCATGGTGTGCTGCAAAGGTCCAATGAATATTCCAACCAAACTGGAGAATCAAAATTATCTTTCATAAATCTCCTGACGTACTTCAGTGAAGAATCCTTGCACATATTGATGTTTGCAAGAATGCCTATCTTACCCAAGATTATGACCAGCAAAATAGAACAGTCAAAGAAAGCTTCCTCTTTTTCGCATAAATGTAAAGCAATCATCTTCTCCTTGTTTGAGAAAACTTTTATTGAAAAATTTTCTGGCAAAGCTGAAAATTTTCTGGGAACCTAGTTCCAGGTTCCGATACTTTCTGCAGCTCTGAGCATAACATATTTGTAAAATAGAACTTGCAAGTTTTGGAAAATCACAGACTTTCTGATTACTGCGCCAATATTTTAAATTTCTTTTTGGATTTGTGTGCTAAGGACAAATAAATTGAACAGGTCGTCACTAATTTGTTTGGAAATTTGTTGAGGTTTATCGTGTTTATGTTATATTTATAAAGTTTTTATTTCTTTGTTTTTATGGGGGAGGGGTCTCTCTCTCGATTAGTTTACCTATTTGAGAGCTCCTCCTTAATCAGTCTATCTTTTATACAATCACGTAAAGTCATTCCCTTTGTTTTAGTTTGTAGTTATGTAACCCCTGGTTGTAGTCGATTATAAGGTTGTATTTGTATCTAATTGTAATGGAAATGTATAGAATTGTATGTAGGATAGATTGATAATCAAATGAAACTGTATGTTACGCTGGGAAAGAAACGAAATAATGACAAGAAAAATCTTCTTTCGAGCAATAGCTAGATTGATGAATTTTCGTCTCTTCTTTCCATAGGCTCTTTGATTTGCTGCTATCACTTTGTCAATGGGAACTCATAATATTACTCCAAAAAGTAGATCCACTTTAGGCCTGAAAAGAAGTGGTTCTGTATTCACCAATCAAATTGCTAGAATTTAGTCTTCAGCTAATCAGGAGACGTTATTTAGACACTTGCTGTAGTTACATGCAAAAATGATTCATGAGATGCATCTAGTTTGTTTCTACAGAGGAAGATTGTCTGAAATATATACATTTTGTGATTTCTGGGTCAAGAGGACATCATTCCTTGTACTAAAAGTTTCCATTTCGGTGCTCGCACTCTTTAGACCAGACTTTGAAGCGATTTGGTTGAGTGCACGAGAACACTTGTTGGTTTCGGCCATTTTGGAAAAGTGGGCCCACGTTTTAACAGTAACATTATGAGGCATATTGTACGAAGCAATAAAAGCAAATCAAAAAACGCGGGAAAACAAGGGGTGAAGACGCGTAAGTATACACAATGGCCTGTTACAAAACCTGATAAATTTGCGATTTCATGTTAAAGTTCGAGCTCCGTACGCCATAAGAGCTCCATCCACTGGCTGAGCCAGTAAAATGCATCAACTCTTTGAAACATATCAGTTAAAAAATTGCAACACAGCTGTGAAGAATTACAGTGCATAGCCAAACTGAGCTTTTACATTTATTTTGGGAGATAATTCATAATCTACAATGTATATATCGAAGATTTTCCAAAGCCTAGCTTCCATCAGCTTTGCCTAAAACTACAAGTAGGTGGATCAATTTGATCCATCGCTCAACGATTAAAATGGCAAAAAGTCCTTGTATCATGCATTGCTTTCTGATGTAAAGTACCTTCGTGAATTGTAAATTTAAGGGCGCTAAACTGAAAAATAACTTTTGGAATGAGCCTAAAAGGTGTAAAAGCGTTAAAAATTTTCTTCCCTTGCACTACCCCGTGACCCAAACATGTGAATCGGGCAAATCTGTTATCTAGAAAAGAGGAATGGACTCGATGGATTGATTTAAAGACCAATTGCCAACCATGATCCTTTGTGCGTCGAATGAAAAGCAAGACAAAGGGAATTTAGGCCCAAAGGACTTTCAGATAATATGAAAGTCAACTTTGGCGCCACGAAGGATCATGGTTAGCAATGGGTCTTTAAACGCCTATAATCATATTTCGAGGATGATGAGCTCATTGTATGGAAGCGCTGCAGCTGACCAATATTGATTCCATGTTTTGATGACTTCTGACCGGCTTCAGATCTGCCTTTTTTCATTAAATTTGTATTTTTGATGAAAACAGTAGCTTTGCAATGAAACTTAGCCAAAAAGTTAGCTAGCAATGTTTAAATAACCCCTTAAACGGTGATATATTTGCTGACAGCTTCAGTTGATTATTCCAATTTGTGTAACAAATTTTCTCGGTTCATATTTGTGGGTCATTCGATATCGGTTTAAAAACAACATTCTTGGTTCTAAAGTGAACCTTGAAGGCAACTATTTGAATAGTTACACCTAGAAATAATTACTTACATCCAATAAAGAACTGAAGCTGTCCATGTTTTGTTTACATCATCACACATGAACTTGATTTGCCGTCGCTCCCCTTTGAGTGTACAACCCCATGCCCCAATGTTGATGTATTTGTGAGTTTGAATGTCCTGCAAAGCAAGGGAGAACACAACAATGTGAGCATGCGAGATGACGTTCACGAGCTAAGACTGATATCAGCATCGTAAGTATCGCTACGGATGGACAGCCGAGCGATGAAACATTTTCAAATACACAACAAACAAGAGCAAAATGAAATTTTTCAATACAAATCAAGAACTTAGAATCTACTAAACTCACCCCTCGGCTCCACAAAGGAGGCTTGTATTTTCATTGCATCCAATAGCGGTATTTTCAGTTTGACCTGTTCCCGTTGATTTTTTGTAAGGATGGCTACCACTCAGCTTTCTATTCTTGCGTCTCGATATAGAAACCTGAGCAACAAGAAGAATGGAGTCAATGCTAGCCAAAAAGGACAGATCATGTACTAAAATAGCAAAAGATGCATTATATACTTGACATCCCAATGCAAAGCGATGAGCGACTGTAGACGATTTAACTTCACTCGCCGGTAAATCAAAACAAACACGGCTGCAATAATTGCCCCGAAACAAGTAGGGCAAGCACTCACCTTGTTCAAGGGACAGGTGGTATTTAAGAGAGATTATGGGCTCATAACCAAAGAGGAAGGGTACATCTAAAGTTCTGTATCACGGATCTAGTTTAACTGATTCAGAAGTAGACTTGCCTCAAGTCTATTTCCAAGTCTGGCAGACTTACTACAGATGACGAAATAGATTTGGGCAAGTCTAATTCAGAAGCCGAGGAGAAGTCCTCAAAATTCTTGGGTACTTAGGGCTTAAATGAAATGATTACCACACAGCTCCTCTCAAAGTATAGTCACAAGACGCTGATGAAGAGCCTCAAACAGCACATTATGACTGGTAGAATTCAGCTGATCATATGAAACCTAAAAGGTAAATTTTATAACCAGGCTGCCTGCTGTAGTTCAGCTATGGAAGCGCAACCGCAAGTACAAAATCAGTTTTCGTACATTTAACATGGCTACCTTGTGACCTTATTTGCCAAAGTGATCACATAAATTTTCACGGGGAGTTAGCATGCCCCCCACCCCCCTCCCCGAAGATGAGGAACTTATATAGACACATCACCTTTAAGATAATGCAATTTAAGTGTGAATAACTACAGGAGAACAAGACACTGAGGTATATAGTGTAGCCTATGTTCAATCTAGTAATGGAAAGGTAAACAATGGTGATTTTAGCCCATCCCCGCAGTACTGATGATACCCACCTGGAGACGCAGCTTTAGTGAATGATTATAGCCTAAAAAATATCAATCATGACAAATACCTTTGATTTTGCTGGAAATTTGAAACCCTTAAAGCTTTTTCCCTGTGCAGTATCAGCATCATCAGTTAAGCTCCAAACTTTGGCACTGCCGGCATCAAACTTAGACTCGACTTCAACTGAACTAACTCTGCAGTCGGCTTTGTCACAATCACTTGTTGTTTCATTTTCTTCTTCAGTAGCATTGTGCGCATCACCTACAACTATGAAAAAGATTCGTAATTCTTGAAAGTTTCACTCATGTATTAAGCTTTTTCTGACGGTCAAAGCATGAACAACTTAACCCATTGCATACATTGTAGCAAATTTTCTCACAGAATGTATTAACATCTACTTGAGGATTACAAAAAATCTCCTTTGAAAGGCCACTGCTGTCTGAAAATTAATGCAACAAAGCAGACATTCAATAGCACACATGCTGAAATGAATCTTAAAATCTACCTGACTGAAATTGTCTTCGCTGATCTGACATTATTTTCTCAAGAAAGCCCTTTCAAAGAAGCTTTAAAGCAGACCCAAATTCATGATCACGTTGTCTGCGTTATACCAACTACTTTCATACTCGTAACACGTGTTTTCTTCAGTAAGGGAATGACAGCACCATCCCTGAGAGAGTAAGATTATTATGTCATCACGCTAGCGAACCTATACGCACTACTGTGGTGGATACGCCATACAGAGGCGGGGTATTATGCTTGATGTGGTGGATACGCCATACGGAGGCGGGGTATTTTGCTAACGTAGTGGGGTATTATGCTTGATGTGGTGGATACGCCATACAGGAGCGGGGTATTATGCTAACGTGGTGGGGTATTATGCTTGATGTGGTGGATACGCCATACAGGGGCGGGGTATTATGCTAGCGTGGTGGGGTATTAAGCTTGATGTGGTGGATACGCCATACAGGGGCGGGGTATTATGCTAACGTGGTGGGGTATTATGCTTGATGTGGTGGATACGCCATACAGGGGCGGGGTATTATACTAACGTGGTGGGGTATTATGCTTGATGTGGTGGATACGCCATACAGGGGCGGGGTATTATGCTAGCGTGGTGGGGTATTATGCTTGATGTGGTGGATACGCCATACAGTGGCGGGGTATTATACTAACGTGGTGGGGTATTATGCTTGATGTGGTGGATATGCCATACAGGGGCGGGGTATTATGCTAGCGTGGTGGGGTATTATGCTTGATGTGGTGGATACGCCATACAGGGGCGGGGTATTATGCTAGCGTGGTGGGGTATTATGCTTGATGTGGTGGATACGCCATAAAACTGCAGTAGATATTTGAAATTCTGAAAATCTCTTAGTTCTGAAAAAATCTCGTTCGCTTTTTTCAAGGAGTAAAATGCGCAGTTCTCTGCCATTATTTACTAGAGTATAATCTAGAGAGCTTTTATCGCAAATTCTCAAAAAAGATGAAATATGATTTATGGCTGATACGCAGCAAGTATTCAATCGTTGCACATGTTCTTCAAAGACACTTCAGACGAATTGCTAATGGAAAAGCGTATATACACATAGTCTAACTATTGTAGGATGAAATTGGTCAAGTAATGAAACCTCTCTTTGTGAGAAATGGAATGAAAAAATGGAAGCGAATCTCTGACTAGTACTGCCACTGAAAATTCTTAATTTTGACATGATCTGAGATATGAGCTTCTTTTAATTCTAATGAATACATACACGCATACTTGGTATGACAAGAACACACGATTATTCTTTAGAACTTGGATAAGGCCCTAGCACTAAATATTTCTTAATTTCACATGAAAATTTGAGCATTTTAGTAAAAACAGTTTCTTAATTTGTTTGTTAGCTTTTAGATGCATTTGGTTTTCTGCCACTGTCACGTAATTGTTTCTTGACAAACGGCACCATCTTTAGAGTTATTTGGCCTCAGAACGTAAAATTATCACGGATATTACCAGAAAAATAAAGACTCACAGCGGATTTACCTTATTAATGTTTCCTAACACTTCTCTAATAACCAGGGTGTTTCAGAAAAACGAGGCCCACTTTCATTCGAGATTCTTCAGGAGATAATAAGATTTAGAACAATGTTGACTTTTCATTGAATAATTGAAGTTTTCGTTCGAACAACGACAAGCTTGAATGTGCAAAAGAAGAAATACAAGGAGTCAAAATTCCTTCTAGAAAATATTGGAACCCTGTGAAAATCCGCCACATCAAGCATAATACCCCACCACGTTAGCATAATACCCCGCCCCTGTATGGCGTATCCACCACATCAAGCATAATACCCCACCACGTTAGCATAATACCCCGCCCCTGTATGGCGTATCCAACACATCAAGCATAATACCCCGCCCCTGTATGGCGTATCCACCACATCAAGCATAATACCCCACCACTGTATGGCGTATCCACCACAGTAGTGCGTATAGGTTCACTAGCGTGGTCATCCTTCAAAGAAAATAACACATGATAATACGTGTTCAATTTATTGCTTTAAGGCAGAAATATTGGAACAATTTGGTAGTCACTGAGGCCAATTTTGAACGTTTCTTGAAGGGGCTCTCTTGAGAAAATCCTTCTTGTAAGTGTCACCTCTAGGAGCACAAGAACATTATGTCATCCTTGCAGGAAAATAGCACGTATTCAATTTATTGCTTTAAGACAGAAATATTGGAACGATTTGGTAGTCACCTCAGGTCAATTTTTAAGGTTTCTTGAAGGGGCTCTCTCGAGAAAATCCCTCTTAAAAGTGTCACCTCCAGGAGCGCAAGAACATTTTGTCATCCTTCCAAGAAAATAACACTTGATAATACGTGTTCAAAAATTCCTCGTGATTTTGGAACGAAGTTACAGACTTAAGTCAGTCAAATTTTATAATGAATTTGAACACGTCCTGGAGACACACTACTGGTAAGGACTCAGTACCGATACACAGATGGCGTCCTACCATTTATTGGTCATAACACAGAATAAATCATCTTCTATCTCATTAAACTCATAAATACCAGGCCCAATAAACGCGCACTGACTTGTGTATAGCAAGGTGAGATGCGTCGCTTCTATAGCTCAGCGCGAATTTTGCCATGGAGGCCCAGTGGAAATCGACATTTTTAAGAGATATGACATAACTCAATGTGCATGTACCCTCCGTACATAATCTCCCTGATAAATACCTTCCACCTTTCGCGGTTTCTTTGCAGATCCAAAGCATCCAGGCGAGAAATTGCTTTTCTTCATATCATTCAGCTGGTCAATCAATGTCACTTTCTGACTGCTTCGTATTGTTGATGGCTTAAAGTCTCCCTTCCCAACATTTTCATCGCAGCATTTACGTTTTCTGTTGCGTAAATCATACCCAGCAGCAATATTAGTTGGCGTCTTAGTGAAGGAATCCTCCAATTGCAATCTGCGAAGCCTTGGTTTGGCCTTACGGTCTTTCTTTGCCGAACTCAAGCAGCTAGCGAACATCAGAGGCTCATCTTCATAGGATGCTAGACTTGGTTTGTTGACATTCTCAGCCAGTTGTGGTAAGATGTCTTTACGCATTGGATACAGAATATCTTGCTTTGGACTAACACACGCGCTCAATTGCTGCAATTGTAAACACAGGCAAGTAAATGATTGATTTCTTCACGGGAAAATGTGAAAGCAGTTGTGAACACTTTGCTAGATTTCAGGATGAGTGCAATGCTTTTGTTATAAAGAATCCCAAGCACCCAATATTCTCAAATTAAAGGGTCTGTTTCATCCAGCATGCCTTGCACGTGCTGTCTCTTGGTTGGCCTTTGTTGTCGCCATTTTCATGGCCAATGAAAAATGGTGACAACGAAGGCGAACGAAGAGACAGCGCGTGCAAGGAATGCTGGGTGAAACAAGACTTTTAACGGTTCTTTCCGAAATGATGAGCGACTCCATTATCACCATCATCATCGTAAGGGATCAGTCATTATCAATGCCGGGTAGGAGGCCAGAGGATATTTCTATTGATAATGAAAATTTTTCATAGCCCCTTCATTTCGTCACAAAGTTTTCAAGGACCCCTGCTCTTTTTAGCTGTAATTTTTCGTGGCCCCCTCTATATCAAATTTGATCACACACAAATTTCTTAGCAACGTATCATATTTTCGGATAACAAGTGACGCAAAACAGCATAGAAGTTCTTTCAAGAGAAAAAAATGGTTCCCTTAGATTTATGAAAATGTTTATTAATGATACTGTGAGGAGAAAAGCAACCTTCTACAAAGATCATAGAAAGAAGGAGCTTTCGTTCAAGATAGCTCAGAGTAGCTTTGTAGTTTTCATGGCCCCCCTTTTCAGACTTAAGACTTTTAGTGGCCCCCCTTTCACTGCCTAAAATTTTTGGCGACCCCTCTAAATATCTTCTAGTCCCCTACTCAGCATTATCAATGACTGGTCCTTAATCATTGTTGTTGATTTACGAGACCACTGATCCATATCTATTTGGAAACATGCTACAGAACGCTTTTAAATGTTACATTGTCGCAAATTCCCATCCTAAATTTTGTTATGCTATTTCCTATTAGTTTATAAAGTTTAGTTAATTTTCCTTCTAGTTTGTGCATCTTTATGCATTGGCTATGTGGTAGTCACTGTCCTTCTCTCCTCACAGTATCGTCCTTGTAGTGTTGTGTAGTAAGTAGGAAAGTGTAGTAGGAAGTATAGTAGTAAGTAGGAAAGTATTGATGTCAGATATGTGTTGTAATACTTGATGTGAATAGAAAAATCTATTTGGAGAGAGAGTTGTGTATCAGATGTACCTGGATGGGACTGAAGGCATCGTTTTTCTTCGTGATGTCTTTTGCTCCTTTAGTTCTTCTCAGCTTTGAGTCTCGTTTGAATGCAGCGTCAGGAGGGGTGAATGGATCGGTCTCTCCTCTCCGCAGCGAAGCCAGATTCGTGTGCAGCTCACTGAAAAAATTTGCAATGAAATTAATGAGTCAGATACATAGGTCATGTGATAAAATTTCAACGCATTTTCCCGCTCTCTTTTCCTCGTGTTAAGCACGAACATGTAACCAAAGCCTCTTGGAATATATAATTGGCTCAAACAGCAATATAGAACTGTGATCGTTTCGGAGGTACTAATTTTACACCATGATGAGGTGTTGTACCTAGAATACTGTGTGACCCATAATGAATCTTAAGAGATGGTTCACCTCTAGCTGCCGGAAAGGAAATGTTGTGATCACAAACAACAAGGTATCAGCATGTTGCTCAAGAGCCTAGCTATCCTCTTTATGATGATTTTTTTCAGTCTTTGCTATACACACACTGGAGATACCAGCTTCTTTTATCAGACCTCCCCGTCCATGCAATGGAAGATGTGAAAAAGCCGGACTCCAAATTTGCTTAGGAATTTGAAACTGGAATGAGGAGCAGAGGCCAGCCATTTTACAATCCATGGATTTTCCCCGACGACTCCAAAGCCATCGCAACGTTAAATGCTCACTAAATGCTGGATGAAAACGGTTAGTAACCTACCTCACCCCCTCCCCCAGTGAGAACCGCAGGATTCGAAACTATCTTTCAAGTTCGCTTATCGGGGGTAATAATTGCTGACAGTGATTATGCAACATCTCAAAAGATATCTCTTTGCCAAATGAAGAAAGAATCTCTCAATAGCTTTCGAGTTCAGAGAGCAAGTTACGATCCACCAGGTGAATCAGAAAAAAGTTTCCATTTTGAAAAATTCGCAGTAACTAAAAGTATCAGATGAATTGGAATGAGTCAATATATGCTAGACAGCAAAGAGATCGAAGTATTTTGGTGATGTTTTTCGCTTTCTTGCAAACGAGGGGAACATAGGCAAATTCAACTTCACAGAAGTTTCAAGAATGCAAAATGACTGAAAAAGGGCCTAAAACATTTGGTCAAATTGTAAGGATTGTCTCACACAGAACAATACACATGGGCGTTTCATCTCTCTGAAGAGTTATAAGACAGATTTTCAAACACATACTAAAGATTGTCAATCCCATAGCAATAAACGTGCAGAAGATATCTCTCACCAATGAATAATTGCATTTTCTTATTGTTCTGTGAGAGGGGTAATCTGTGACTTGATTAAGCATTTTAGACCTTTATCAGTCATTTTCAAGATGAAATTTTTGTAAAGTTGAAAGTGCCTATATTTCTAGCGCTCGTAAAAATACTACAATCTTTCGACTTTTAAGCAGAATTTGAGTCGTTCAAATCTGTAAAGTACTCTTGGTGCTATCAGTTCTCAAAAGTGGGGGCGTTTTTCTGGCTCAGCCGGTAGCTCTTGAAGTTCCTAATTTCTCAAGGTGCTGCATATCTCAAAGAGGCCATTCATCCAAGTAGTGATCTGGTCCTGCCATTTCGGTATATGAGAACGAGGGTATCAATCGTGGCAAGTAGTAGCACAATGAATCAAAGTCTAAAATGTCGAAAAAGGAAAACTTTCTCAGGACCTGATAGCGTTCTTGATATCTTTAACCCAAGATCTGGCATTGTGCTTCGATGTTGAGTAAAGTAGTAGAGTCTTGCCTTTGCAAAATATCTGAAAATAAAGGTAAAGCAATGCCAAGAAGGGCTTAGCTGGAATCGAATCTTTCCTTAAAAAAATATCCTGGAAGACTGCTGCAAAGGATCAATAATAATAATATGATAAGAGCAACTCAATGAATTGACGAGAGTATTTCTGCAGGTTGTCCGTAAAGCTGTTCGAGGTTTTATTAATAACTATGTTGAAAATTAGCAATGAAATGAAAGGCTTCTTGGTAACCCTAACCCTAACCCTAACCCTAACCCTAACCCTAACCCTAACCCTAACCCTAACCCTTTACTTTAAACACTAGACTCTAAATTCGCCGAGTCATGAATTTTTAAGTCCAATTCTGTCGACAGCTGAACCAATCATAGCTATAGAAAAAAGCTCAAAAATCGAGGTGAGAGACCCTTTGTCACATCTTTCATTAACATAAGAAGTGACCAAATAAAATTTCGAAGGTGTTAACAAGCGTATCTCGAGATTAGCAGGGTGACAGATAGATTTGGTCTTTGTTGAGCCCTTGAGGTACATCTAGTGTATCATTTACGCATACACCGATCTCTTACTAGTCTCTTGCAACAATGTCTAATGCATAAACATACCTTAAATAAAGCACCGCCTTCTGAAGGTCCTCGTGTACCACCCATTACTTGCTCAATGAGACAGTTTATCAAAGGAAATACACCTCGGCATATATAGGTACTGAGGAGGAAATTAGAAATAATAGATCATTCATTTGCAAAAAGGATATTTTTGATTTAGCACAGCATACATGCACATTTAAAGGGAACGATATGGATGAAAGTCGGCCAATTAAAAGGAAAAGGAAATAGATATGAAAACTTAGGCCCCGTCCACGAGTATCCTAGTCTTTATAAAAACGCATCGTTTTTATTCGTTGGAGATGACATTTTCGGTCACCGAAAACGAAGCTTTGCGAAAACGTTCTCCAGAGTGGATCGTTTTAGAAACGCCATTTGCATGTTCTCGTGCAGATGGGTGAAAACAGAGCTCTTCGAAAACGCTGACATTGCGGGGTGAGTAGCCGAGTGGCTTAAACAGTTTTCGTCAGGTAACTGAAGTTAAGCTCGGTCGAGTGAGGTCAGATTCCGGATGGGTGACCTCTGAGGCCTGACATTACAACTGACCTCGTCATCCTTCGGAAGGGACGTTAAGCTAGGGGTCCCATGCCTGGATACGGCATGCACAGTGGGCCTAAATTAGCGTTCAGTAGCTAGAAATCCTGACAAGCCCACTCAAAACAAATTGAAAGAAAAAGAAAAAATCACAGTGTCGATTTACTGCAGACTAGGGCACTCACTTGGTTCTTTGGGGATCACGCCAGGGTATTTTACTTGTCTGTTTTCCTTTATCGACGTTGAAATGTCGAATATCGTTGTCGATTATCGAATTCAGTTATCGAATATCGAATTTTGAATGTCACGGCATTTCGTGTGGATGGGGTATTTCTGAAATCTGTCCTATTGATGTCAATGACAAGCAGCTTTAAAAATGCTTCACTTAAAAACCATAGAAGACACGCCTTAACTTCTTGGTCCTTACTGGCAGAGCATGTATCTAAACTACGACTGAATACATATGTAATTACAAAGTGCTGCAAGTAACGATTAAATACTGTTAGACAATAGAACCGCATTTAATATCGGTGCTCCTGCCAGCGTAGGCGATAATCCTGAACAGCATAAAACCCGGCTGAGAAAACAATATTAGCAGCAAGAGACCTTTTAGCTATTCTAGAAAAAGCCTGGGTCAAGCGTTATTTGTATAAATTTTTATTCACGAGGTTCGATTGAAGGCTGTTAGAGCTTCTTTCAATATAGTGCACATTCGAAGATTCTTCAAAATGTTGCAAAATATCGTTCGATTCTGATTCTTTCCAGAATAGCTAGAAGGTCCATTGCCGCTAACACAGCTTCCTCTCCAGAGTCGCCACTGGCATTACGCCAGGGTTCCTAGCTCACAATATAATTGATCTGGATATTTGACAACGTGAAAACTGCGATAACGCAAAGCTGATTAAGCAAAACACTTAAATAGTTATTATCTGCGAGCTGTTTCAGGTGAAACTTTACATATTTCCTTGCATCAAGAATAAATTCTATTGATTTTCCTTTCTGTTGCAATTTAATTTCTTTTTCTTTTCGATAGGACTATTTAAAATAGGGCTTTTCAATCTATTTACTAGTATTAGAAGTTTATTGATTAACTAACTTTTCTTTTTGCTTTTGTTTTCTTTTGTATTTTAACAGGGCACATTATAAAACAGTCATTTCTTAGCAACTGAATGTTTTTACCCTGTATAAATAAGTTAAAATGAAATGAAATGAACTGAATGAAATCTGATTTGAGACGTACTTAAAATATCACTCACCAAGTTGTTTCCTTCTTTGCGTAAATCAAAATGTCATTGAATAAGAAGAACATTCGATCTTTCGAGCCTCCTCTTTCGCAAACCTGAACACAGAAAATGAACATGTTGACTGTACAGGGCCTTGCGAATATCTATAGTACGATCAGGACTCAAATTTGTCAGAATGGAAAGAGAAGAAAGGAAATCAACGGAAACGGGACGGAAAAGAGGTGAAGGTGCAGTTGCAGTTTTTAGTGTCAAGCGCTGGGATCGCAGAGGTAGCTAAGCGCTAATCGAGTCCGCGACCCCTTGTCATGACGCTCAAGTGGTGGGGCCCTACCAAATTTTGGACTCACTCCGTCTGACTTTTCTGGCTGCAATTTCAGAGCAAACTTTGGTCAGAAGATTACACCACTGCACCACAAAGAAGAGAAGGAGCAAGAAGGGACTGGGGAAGAGATAGAAAGAAGGAAATAAAGGAACTCATAATTTGAGGAGGTCACGGATAGCAGTAGACTTAATTTGGTGTCGCTGAGTTAGAAATTAAAAAAAAGATATCAGTTATGTTTCTCCTCTTTGGCGACCTCTTGGTAGATGAAAATATCAGTAAGAAATGCTGACTAATTTTAATTAAGATTGTTCGACGTTAACTATGGCTTTCAAACGAAGGTTTTCGTGGTGCTGTGTTTGCTCCCAGGAAGGGAAAATGTTTTTCAGCAATGAGTATGCATTTTCACCCAACTTGCTAAGACTTTCTCCATGGGAAATTCTTGACCTCAAACACTGGATGAACCTAAACGCTGAATGTTATAAGACTACACCCCTAGTAAAGACCCTGCTGAAACATTGCCCCGTCAAAGTAGAAGGAGAGCCCGCCAAGAAAATTTGTTTCCCCGCTAAGTTTGAAATTAGAAACTTCCCTTGCCATGTTTCTGTTGTTTTCCCGTTGAAATGTTTGTTTCCGCGTCAAAAAATATGCAAGTTCCATTTTGATCATATTTAGCAATTCCATTTTGCCATCAATACATTGTCGATCCCCATTGAAAATATATAATTTCATAACTTCCCCACTGTATTTTCAATGTCCGGCGGGGTCGTTACTGGGGGGGAGGTGTAAGACTCAAAGATTAACTTCTCTAACCTATGGTGAGTTTCAACCTGAAGTTGTTGACTTATGAATGGGGGCAATTTCACCAAGTAGTGTGTGAAGTATATTGCACCTATAACTTGAACGAGCTACGCTGAACACTCCACTTTAAAGTCAAATCAAAAACTTTTCGCAAAGAAGGTTAGATCACATTCTTGCTTTTCCCAGGAAGGAAAAAATTTCATTGGCCCCTAACCATCGATCAGTGACGGATTAACATACGTTAAGGACAAACCTTAGACAGCATTCCCTCTCGAAGAAACTTTCTCCCTGCAAAATGAGATAGAGGGTAAAGACAAGTACTAACCTCCTCTGAACAGAAACCCGAGGGGGATACGCTGGTATGCTGGAGGGTTTACGAAACAAGAAGGCAATACCAGCGAGAACGTCATCTTGCATGGTGCAAACAAAGTATTCTTTTTTACGTGATACCGCTTGCGCACCACTTCAAAGGCCAAGACGAAATCATCTTCAGTTGCCCGAGGAGCATCATGTTTTCCTCGAAAGCTAACTTTTTAAACAGGTGATTTTTACTTTGAATGCGTGAATTTGAATGACAGAAGTTGGATTTATAAGTTCAGCAACTGACATGGACAACTAAATAGTCTCTCAAGGGAAAAAATGGTGCCAAAGACGAAGCCATTCAAGCAAATGTTCTGAAACAAAGTTGATATTGCGTTGCGTTGTACTTTGTCGTGGTGGTTTCGTTAACTCATTTGTCTGTGAAACTTTGAGTCCAAGCTCAAGATGAAATTCAAGAATGACAACGATTTCATTAGTTAACGATCAAATTGACGCAACTAAGGCTTAAAAACAACAACGGCCTGAAGGTATGCAGGACAGTGGGCCCAGGCCTGAAAGTATGTAGGATAGTGGGCCCTAGGCCAACATTTCCACGGCTACCTGAAAAGCAGTCCTTCTTGACTGACGGGGTAACCAGAAATCTAAAATGAATGAAAATGAAATGAATCTTCCTACAGAGTGAGTCCAAATGCCCGTGCGCTTAAAACAATACTGCTCTCTGAATACGAAAGCAATAGTATTGAAAACTGCCTTGTTTATTGCCCGTGTTCTCAACTAGATCCAGTATTTTTCCGGCTTTAATCGGTCATGACTTCTTGTGGATATGGGGAATTTTCTGACATGTTCATCCTTGAAAGAGGGTAGCACGTGCCAAAGCATGTTTAATACTACGTTCACACGATGCGGGCAAATTTAGGAAACGGCGAAAATCTCAGTAGCAAAATTTGATCTAGTGTTCATACTATGCATTAAGCCCTGGTTAAAGTTCCGTTGTCAAACTCTACTGTTTTCAAAATCTGCCGGCAAAAAATATGCCGCTTTTTCGTGTGAACGGGAGATGTATCTGTCACATTTTTTACCGTGTACAAAGGTGTGCTGGCATCATGTCAGCAGAGTCTAAGCCATTGTTGAATTGGTAAAATATTAGGGGGAATTGCGCGTGATTTTTCACGTTCTGTGAGGTTTCCCGAAGCAACTTTCTCGAGGATTGTAAAATCTGTTAACGAAGTGACCAATTTCTGCAAGGAAAGACGCTAACGATAGTTGAACATGGTTATTCAATAACCAGATATTGGAAAATATTATTGCTGTGATAACAAGGACAGATTTTGTAATACAATGGCAACTGTTGTTTAACATACACCTCAATTTAAAGCGATTAGAGACTGCAAAAAAGGACAGTCTCTCAACCAGTAAATCAAAACAAACATGGCACAACAGTTGCCTAAAACCAATAGGGCAAACTCTCGCCTTGTTCAAACGAAATATGGTTTTTAAGAGACGTTTTGTGCTAATAACGAAAGAAAGAGGGTGAATATAAAATCCGCGGGACAGAACCTTAGATTTACCCATCTACTTTCGTTAAAGGCACAGAAATTCCCTTACAAGTAACCTTTCGCTTCCACGAGGCGAGAGTTTGGCCTACTGGTTGCAGGGCAACCTTTGTGGCCGTGTTTATTTTGGCTTCCTGATTGACAGAATGTCCTTTGTTTGCAATCACTAATGGCTTTGAATTGAGGTGTCAATTAAGTCATCTGTCGCTATTGTATTATAAAAAATGTTCTTGTTATGTTTTTCTGACTGTAATACAGACCTGGTGCTAAGATCCGTGGTGCTCCATCGCCAACCAAACTATTCTGGATGCTTAGCATCTTGTTAAAGTTCTCGTGTAGTCGAAGGCATTCATTGATATGAGTAGCAACTTTGCTAACTTCCATGCAAGCATCTGAAATGAAAATAAATACAATATAGGTGCCTGATTTGGAAAATATTACGATTTAGGTACCTGAAACGAAAAATGATATTACAATATCATTGAAATATATATAGGTGGTAGATCAACCTATTGCTTAACATTTAGCCTGAAAAGTTTAGTACTTCAAGCTCTAGGCTATACACTGTTTTTATAGCTATTTCTGTGCTTATTGCTTATTATGCTCGCCCTTTGTTTAGGAGAGTGAGGTGCCCATCCTTATTTTACAGCAATGGTAAGTACGACAACTCATCCAAAGAAGAATTTTCAAGCTTGCCTTTACATCAGGGATGGAAAAAATATTTTAATTTCTGGGACCAAACAAGTCTCAAAAAATTTCTGTGAGAATCGCCTCAAAAAGTGTCCACTCTTTACAGCTAACGAAATGTAAGAAGCATGACAGAACTGAGGACTGATTAGCAGCAGCCCTATTACAATCGTAAATGATATTTTGGGAAAATTTTGTTGATCTCTAAACTGTACAACATCTTTTTATGAAATTCCTTGGTCTGGTGACGATCTAGATCTACTTCCTAACGGCTATCAATTAAGACAGCCTTTATGATCTTGACAAAAAAATTGACTTTCCATTTATTCACTTCCCTGAACTTATCCCTTTTCCTTTTTCTGGAGACCTGAAACAATTTCTGGGACCATTAGTGCTGTGGTCCGCTATTTTTTCCAGCCTTGCTTTACACTCGAATGAAGCATTTTTGACAATATATGAAATATATCACATAGTATCCATTTCATTTCATTTCATTTTTATTTATTTAGGCACGGTAGCCCCGTCAGTCCATGAGAACTGCTTTTCAGGGGGCCGTGGCACAATCGTTACCACTTTAAGATTTGATTCTTCTCTTAAAGGTGGCAAGAGATGGTGCCTGTTTAACATCAAGTTCAAGGCTATTCCAAAGCTTAGGTCCACGAAAAGATATAGCCCTCTGCCCATTGTTAGTTTTTCGTAAAGGTATCGAAAGATCAGTTTCGGTGTTTCTGAGTTCCCTGACATTTCGAGTCGACCTTTTTTCAAACAAGCTGGAAAGGTACTCTGGGACGAGACCGTTTAGCGATTTGTACACTGTAGTTGCGGTCTCGCCTCTAATGATGTCGCTTACAGTAGGCCATTTTAAACTTTGTATCAAACCTATAGAAGGGGTATCAAAATTGCTTTTCGTAACGATTCTAGCAGCTCGATTTTGCAACTTTTGTAAGGTTTGCAGCTTGGTTACCCCGCAGCACCCCCATACCGAACAACAGAACCGAAAATGGGGCTCGACGATACCCGAATACATTTTACTCAATGTGTTTTGAGGTAAAAATTTCCTGGAGTATTTCAGAAACCCAATTGCACGAGAAATCCATCCCTTGAATTCTTTATACTGAATAAGCTATATCACGCATTGACAAATCGTAATTACAAATAAATGTGTTAACACTTCATCAAGCAAGCTACAAGCATTTGGAGAAAATATTAGGGCAATCACAAAATGGCACTATGTCGCTCTTTGACTACGTGCAGACCGGCCTTGTTTTAACGTTGCTCCAATCAAACGCCGTTAACTTTCGGTACATTAGAGGGATGAGACATCAGAAGGTCATCAACATATGTTTCGGCATGACAATATAAGAATCACAAAATACTGAAATTTTCCCATAGAAACACAACAGCTCAAATACGAATAAAGAGCCCTATTAGCCATGTTTTTTCGAGGTTTGCTTTCCCGATGCCTTCGCTCGTTTTGGCCAGGATCTTAGTTTTCTGGTAACCATAGGACGTAATCAAGACGTTATAGGCAAAGAAGCAGACAACAAAGATCCGTGTGGAGGAATTACAGGAAGGTATCTTTTCAAGGAAAAAAATTCCAAAACCTTGCACAATAAGCTTTAAAGATGCCAAATATTAGAAGACTATGCTGTCTTGGAAAGCGTCCAACAAAGAGCAAATCAATTATAAACAAACCATGTAGCTTTCTGTAATCTGGATGATCTGGTGTGGTTTTCTCCAGCAGAGTATCAAGAAGCAACTTGTATCTAAAAATAAAAACCAGAATGTGTAAGATCCAGCAAGTATTAAAACCTACTTCTGATAAGCTAATGGTCAGCGGAAAGTGAAGCAACAATATCAACGATACATTCGTCTATGCCCTAGTGTCTGAGCTAAAAACTCAGTTAATATACAAACACGCTATACTAGCTTTATGTTAGCTACTATACACAGTATCAGACTTGAGGAAATCACTTCAGCAAAGGGGGGGGGGACTTATCCACCTACAGGCAGAAATTCAGCCGACTTACAATAGAAAGTCGCAAAAAGAACCTAAGTGCATAAGAACCTTGAGGCTAAAATTTGATATTCTAAATCTCCTAAGAAAGAACCTCTCAAAGGCAGACACTTGGGGGGGGGCCTCTTATATGAAATTTATATTTTATCAAGATTGCGAAAACTACAATATATAATGTTATATTGCACTGTGCCATCCATAGTGAAAAAAGACATAAAGTCACTGGGTCTTTACTATGGATGACACTTACAAATCAAATTGATTTTCTATACAAAACAAAGAACATAACCACAAAACCAAGACACAATACGTACAAACGACAACAAAATAACAAAGCCAAGGCAGATTACTGATCAAAGAAATTAGAGCTATTCAACTCGTAGCTGTAAAATGAGAGATAACATGCTTCATACATTCGGAATTTATCACAAATTTCAAGAATTCTGTATGAACTTGGAATAATTTCTAAAATGAGGCTGTTTATAAAAATGGTGTGTACCTGAGTCTCACTTTCTAATATCTGTCTCAAATTAGTCATGACGTGGAAATTCCGGGGGAAGGGTACATAAAATTTTGAGGGTAAGGTCATGTGCCACCCATATGGGTGGATTTTTGGGCCCGAAATTCTCTAAACAAGGGTCAATTTTTCGGTAGATTTTCCTGAAACATGGGTGGGAAATCCAGAACTTGACAAAGAATATTAAAAAATGGTGGCTTTCCGACAAAATTCAACATCAAAGTGGTTATGACATCAAGTTTCGTTGATTAAAAGAGGTTGCCTTTCTGTTAAGGGCAGCAGACCCCGCCTATCCGCAAGTCACGTATCCCCCACCCCCCGGGGAGAGGGGGTGAAAATGCCCGAGAAATAACAACTAAGAGCCATGTATTGGTAATTTTGTGTTATCGTAGATCTGGCGTGACATCTGATTTGCGCCACGTTGTAATCTTTATTTTACCTTGGTATTCTTTGTATTGGCGTGATTAAAAGCGCGCGGAGTTTCAAGCCACCCATTTCATCTTTACTTTCTTGTGATTCCTTGAAAGCCAAGAAGTCTGGATTCTTCTTTTCCTGCTCCTATTGAAGACATATTGAAACTATCGGTTACAAAAATATGAAAGCATTTGAAACTTCGTGTAGCCTTAAAGGACAAGTCTGGGTTGTTATAATTGTTGATTATTCAAGAGATTACACTGTTGTGAATGGTGTGTAGTAATTTTTTCAATTTTAATATCTTTTAATCTACAAAAATATACATATTTCAATATCCTAAGAAGTGCGAAATAATGCCATTTTCTATGACGTCACTTCACGTTGACCTGAACGAGGCTGCCAAATGTGTTGCTATCATACCACTCACATTGCTAGCCTCCCTGTCGCGCCTTGGCAAACTAGTACAAAATACAGATGGTAACGATATATGGCATAACTTAGGAAGATTCATTGACCAATTTATGAAGCTGGAGGCATCAAAACTTGGAAACAACTCACGATTGGTGTTCAGCAGCTGGAAAAGTTGCTTTTTAACAATAATTTTCTCAACCCCAGACCTGTCCTTTAAAGGGGATCTGAAGTAAAAATGTTTATTCATGCAAATTAATAATACTGTTGAGTTATCTACTAATTTGCATGAATGCCTAATGACGTCATTTTATTGGTAAAAGGCAACGAAAGTACTCTGGAGTACCGAATAAACGGGGGGGTGACAATAATCGGGGGCGGGGGTTGGAAATGGTTCAATATAACAGTAATCAGGGGGGTCGGAATAATCGGTGGGGGGGGGTCTT